>CM037854.1:85778940-85949044 GCA_021234595.1 Delia radicum
AAAATCTTCTACTCCAGCAAAAAATTGTGCTTACCCAGAACCGCTTCAGGAAGGCATTATTTGATAACGAATCGCTTCCAAGCTAATAAAGAAGCCATGATTTTTGTTCGCGATGTCCCACTTGGTATGTCTTTTTTAAAGCGCTTTTTCATGTTCTCTTAGAAGCAATAAAATCATGCCTTCTTAGTCACTAAGAAGCGCTTTTTGTATGTTATGTTGCAACCTGGATTTGGTAAGCAGTAACTACATTTGTATGCTTCCAAAATAAGCGCTTCACCGCCTTACATACTAGCGTTTTAATTAGCTGGCGACAATTGGTATTAAAATTAGCGCGAATAGAGCGCAGCTCCAAAAACCTATTTCACATTTTTGTTTAAATTGTTTTGGATAAAAAACATGCATGGAAAATATTGTTTTTTATATTTTTCATTTTAAAGAGTATCTAAAATTAACGGGCTCGTTATCGCTACTAAATTTACATCCTTTAGTTTCTACCATCTTAATTGGCTTCGTAATATCCGTATATTTCAGGGCACGACAAAGTATAACGATAATAATGATAGATTTTCGCAAAGTTTTTAAAATTCAAAGTGTAAGAAACTTCAAAGTAAAATATTTTTTGAATTTTAAAAACTTGGTTTCGTATTTCTGTGAACGACAAACTAAAACAATAATAATGACAGTTTTCCGCGAAGTTTTTAAAATTCAAAAATATACTTTTGAAGTCTAAGAAGCCTTTTTTAAGTCCTAGATTTTGAATACTTTTCTTATACACCTAATGAACATGTGTTTATTATTATGTGTAAAATATACAATTTTTATGTTATCTTTAGGACAAAAGTTTTGAGACTTAAATCATCAGCGAATTTTAATTGATAGTAAATATAAAGTTTTTCAAACAATACATGGAAATATTGTTTTTTTTTATATTTTTCATTTTAAAGAGTATCTAAAATTAACGGGCTCATCATCGCTACTAAATTTACATCTTTTAATTACTACCATCTAATATTGGCTTCGTATTTCAGTGAATGACAAACTATAACAATAATAATGACAGTTTTTTTCGCGAAGTTTTTAAAATTCAAAAAAATATTTTACTTTTGAAGTGTAAGAAGCCATTTTTAGAGTCTTAGATTTTAAAAGCTTTTGTTATACCCCTAATGAACTGTGTTTATTTTGTGTAAAATATACAATTTTTATGTTATCTTTAGGACAAAACTTTTGAGACTTGAATCTTCAGAGAATTTTAATTGATAGTAAATATAAAGTTTTTAAAGTTGAAAAAATACTTTTTATGCAATTTGATTTAAGATTTTAAAGTATGAAGTTTTTTTTTTTATGTAATAGAATACACTATACACTTACAAAATTGTTTTGCTAAATGTTACAACAATTTTTGTAAATGAAGCATTTAATAAAGAAAACGCTTTAAAAAGAAAATGTGAGCACTATGAGATATACGATGGGCTAAAATGGGGTAAAAATTTACGCTACATTGTTGCCAATAATGTTTTATATTTGATAAAATAAAGGTTTTTATGTGACCTTTTACAAAAATTTTTGAAATAATTTTATGAAAGCTGAAGTTTTATATTTTTGCTTGGTTTGCTCAGTTCATTGATTGTATTATGTAATTACAGCATAGGCTGGAAGCTAGGCTAAGTTTTTTGAAGTGATTGGATAACAGAAATTATTAAGAAAAAGGCTGAAAAAAAAATCGCCCGATTTTTTTTCAGCCTTTTTAAAATAAAAAGATTAATAATATTAGTATATCAATACAGTTTTTTTTAATATTTTTTAGTAGTATATCACAAAATAAAACTAAATTTATAATTCGTATAATCGCACGCAGAAAAACTTTATTTCGCGAAGCCGCCTGCCGCGTTCTACGGAGGAAAAAAACCCTTAGAGCGGCCGAAGGCGCGCCACACAGAAAACTTGTTTTTTACAAATTACTTGATGTCTTGAAAATATAAGATTTCAACGGATTCGACATCTGATTTGAAAAACAAGTTCTTCTGGGTGGCGGCCTTCGGCCGGTCTTAGGGGTTTGTTCCTCCGTAGACGCGGCAGGCGGCTTCGCGAAATAAAGTTTTTTTCTGCGTGCGACATAAAAGAAAATTCAAAATTACTACACGTTATAATCTCACTTACTAATAGCAAATAACTATTTACATTTAACTTGATAATTCATGCAGTAATTATAACGGTTATTTGCTTATATTACTTAAAAATTGTGCTTTTAAGAAATGAAAACAATAAACCCCAAAAATATTATTTGGGGACTTATTTAATTTCTCATATTGGGCCTTATTTCATTATGAAATAAAGTCCCAAAAAAACATGAAATAAAGCCCCAAAAATGAAATAAGACCCCAATTTTTTTTATTAGAAATTTTTGGGGCCTTATTTCATTTTTGGTTTGTGGACTTATTTCATTGGGGTCTTGTTTCATAGAGCCTAATTTTGTTGGTGTATTGATTCCTTTTACATGCCATAGTTTATAAATTTAAAAATCTACCTTCAAATTAACTTAATTAATTTCCAAACTTTAAAATTTCTAATTAAACCGAAAATTATACCCTTCAAATATGAAACTCAACATTGTGTTTTTTTTTTTTTTTTTGGGTTAAGCAAATACATAAATAAAATCCCATTAAAATTCACAAAACAACAATAATATAAAAACAATTCAGCTAAAGCAAACTTACCATCTTCCAATGTTCGAGCCACACGTGAATTTGATGGTTTACCCTCTACCGATTTATAAAGGGTACAATGAAAATTCATATAAAGTATATTGTAAAAGACCAGTCATGGTACAGGATGAGGCACCACCGCCATTCAATATGGTCACATACGATACGAAGTGCTACCAATATATGAGGCAGCCGATTGTAATACGGAGGAGGGGTGGTGGATGATGTTACAACAAACGGCGAACCATCACGTCTAGCAATATTTGGTTTTGAAGCTGAAATCAATGCTGATGAAGAGGCAGATGCTGAAGATGATGTTGAACGAGTATTGCTACTACTACTACTACGTGCAGCGGCTACTAATGGATTTGTATTGGCTGTATAGTGCGGTGGAAGTATCCAAAGTTGACGTGCGTCAATATAAAAACCCTTCAACATATTTTGCCATTGATGATCTGTTTTGGAAAAAAGGAAATTAAAGAAAAAAACTAATAAGTAACCAAAAATAAAAAAGCAATAATAAATATTTGATAAGTTAAAAAACGTATAAAATTATAAGAAAATTCAAGAGATATATTAAGAGAAAACTTAAAATAAATACAACCTGCCCAGGATAATTTCATGCTAGTGGAATCGATGACACTAGCATTGATAAGTTCCACAACATCACCAGATAATAAAACTGGCACGAGCTTCACTTAAATCTAAGCCCGAATTGTAGTATTTCTAAAATGTAAAAAAAACAAATAATAAAATTAATTACAAATTTTAAATTACTTTTGCGGTTTCACGGAAACCGACCGATTTTTAAGTCATGATTTAGTTTTGCTTCAAAATTTGGCCAGATGTTTCTTTTTTCCAAAATTATTTATCGCGTAATTTTGGAAACATTTTGAACAAAAAAATAATGGTCTTTGCCTGAACCCACAAAAATCTAAATGTTTAATAATCCGTAAAATCTTTAAAACAAAATATTAACGTTGACATTCGTATTAACAATGAAATAATTGAAATCGTAGCTTCAGCAAAGAATTTGGGCATTACAATTTAACAACACGCTGGGATAATCACGTTAATATTTGTAGTAGGTAAAACGTACTCAATGCTTCGTACTCTGTGGCAACACACTTTTGCACTCCAGTTAATATTAGAATGCAAATTAATAAAACTTATTAATGCCGGTACTTCTTTATGGATGCGAAGTTTATGCTAATTGTGATTCCACTAGTAAGCAAAAGTTAAATACTCTTTTCAATAACATTGCTAGATATGTATTTGGTCTTCACACTATTGATAGAATTGCAACCTTAAGTAAAAAACTTTACAACTTGACTTTTAATAATCTGGTCAACATCAGGACTCTTACGCTTCTGCTCAAAATCGTGTATACAAAAGTACCGTCATATTTATATAATCGGATAACTTTTGCAAGGTCCGACAGGGGGAATAAGGTTATACCTATTGCACACAGAAGTAAGATAACGGAATGGCAATTTTACTATAACGCGATCTATCTATGGAACAGACTTTCGAATAGGGCACAACAAGCAGCAACGTAACACTTTTAAAACCGAAATACCAAAACATTTGAACAATAATACAACGTAACTACACACTTAAACTAAAATTAATAATTAATTTGCACTATTGTTAAATATTGTTAAACTTTGTAATTTTTTAAAACTGTTTTTAATTTTTTATTTTTAAAATTTGTCAAATTTTTTTTTTTTTTTTTATTATTTAAATTGTATTAAATTGTATTACTATAACTTCTTCTAGTTCCATACTATAATTAAAAGTTGTATGTCTTGTTGTATGGAAATACAGATAAATAAATAAAATAAAAATAAAATAAATAAATAAAAATGTTTAAAAGGAGTTATTTCTGTTTAATAATTCAAAAAAAAAAAACATGAACACAGAGAAAAAAAAGTGACAACCGAATTGAAAAGTGTATTTTAATGGTATGAGCTTACAAATTCTGCTAGCACAAGGATATTTTCATAAGATTTCTGAAAATTTTGTGTGTTGCAACTAAAATTCAGTTGTATTATTGTTATAGCAACCGAATGAAATTCGTAATTACCGAATTAGAGTCATAGTAACCAAATATCAGTTGGCAAATTGTTATTTTGCTCTGTGTGTGAAAAATATTTCGACATATCGATATTTGAGCTACTCAGAAAATAGTTCGGCTAAATTGCAATTTTCTTAATTTTTGATTTAATGAGGTAGCAATATTGGTTGTAATGTTAACTATACATGCGCCAAAAGACAGATTTTAATTGTTAAGGGGGCTTTACATTTATATTATTTTTTTTTATTTATTTTTTTTTCTTGTTTAATATTTGAATAGATCGCAGAAATAAAAAGTTAAAGCTTGTTAAACAAATTCATTGCCCTATATTTTACATGAGCAATATTTTATTTAAATGCTTTTTTCTCAAAACAAGATATTGGAAATCGGTGCCACTGTGCAGCCGTAACGGGTGGAACGAGTTTCAATTGTTTTTTTTTTATTTTGTAGAGAACTAAAACTTAAGACCCTAATGTAGAGACATTTGAAAGTTTTGCTAGTATTTTTTGAAAAATAATAAACAAAAAAATTTTTGGGTGTATTTTAAATTTTTGACTTTATCCTCCTACCAATAATTTAAAAATTCGGCTACGGTAGGGACTAAATAATTGATTCGTATGTGGAACAAAATTAGTATTTTTTTTTCAGATAAGTCCCCAAGTCTATACGATGGCACCCGGTTTTGCGTTTAAAAAAGGTCTACAATGAAATGATTACCAGGGTTGCCATGCTAGTCCGAATTCTAAATTATAATTTTTAGAATAATATTTAATTTTATGTTTTTCTATAGCAAAAATTAATTTTTGAAATAACAGTTTATTTGTTTTCTTATAATTACTTAAATATTGTAATTTTTATTGATTTCTAAAGCTAGTAAACGGCTTAAGTTATAAACGCTAAAAAGAAAAATTTAATTTTAATTATGAATAAAAATAAAAATTTTTCAGAATTTAATTCGAACAACTTCAAAAAATTTAAAAATTTATCAATATTATTGATAATTTTTTTTAAATTCAACAAATCAGAACCAAGTATTTAAAAACAAAATAATTTGATTGGTTGATTTTTGATAGATGGATTATTAATACTGACCGAGTAACCGAGTAACAGCCTTTACATTAAAAAGAAAAAAAAAGATTTTAATTATTTAAAATTTTTTCAGAAGACAAAACAAACAACTCAAATAAAATTTTATATGGTTGTTACTTTAATAAGCTATATTTAAGAAACGGGTAATCGGATTTTGATGATTTGTACGGCATGATATAGATAGCCCCATGTGCCTTTTTTGATTTACATAATTAAAAAGAAAAATTTCATTGCAGTATGCACTTTTTCTAGCGACGTTTTCAATTACTCTTTCAAGTTTTAAGGTGAATAATGCAAATTTTATTTTTAATTATTTTGTACATTACCTAATCTATAAAACTAATTACAACATTTTTGTGACAAATGGCTGGACGCTATTTTTAGTAAACTTCTTTTCGTGGCGGCTAATCATATTGCTACATATGGGTCCTAAAAAATTGTCACCTCTGGTATAATTGTTTTTTTTTTTTTAGCATGTGTAATTTTTTCATTTGTAGTCCGACTTTGAAGATTTTTGCATTCTTCTTAAATGCTTGCAAAACAAACTTGCCTACTGTATTCACTTTTAGTAAAAACGATAATCACATTTAAAATTTACATATTTCTGCGATTTTTGGTCTAGTTTTTTGCCAACCTAATGCCGATCTAAAAAAATATGACTTGCCTTTACAACAAAATTCACCATAAAAATAACAATGCAATATCTTGACCAAACCCAAAACAGCAGCCTCTTAAATTTGAAGTTTAAAAAAAACAACACGTTGCTATTTTTGGGCTAAAAAAGTATCAGCAGTCTTTTTTCTCCAAAACAAAAATTTTTTAAACAACGTTTATATTATTTATACTTTTCTGAAAGTTTGTTAAATGCAGATGAATTTAATGGAAAACATTTTGCCCTGCTGAGAGTAGTTCCCCCCTCAGTTGCATTAAAATTTTACCATTTTTTTTATACTATATTTTAAATTTAACCCCAAATTTCACTAAGTGTACCACTAAAATTGAAATATTAATACATGTTTTGAATACACTGTTAAGTTCTTATTCTATTGGCCGAGCCAATTTTAAACATCGCTATTAATATAAAAAATCTAAAAAAAAAATCCATTTTTGGGATGTCTAAGAAGTTTTTGAGAATTTCGGGATTGTTTTTAGGGAATCTGAAGATTTATTTTTATTATCGTAATTATGATATTATAGCCTACCTACATCTAAAATTTCTTATCAATATGTTCATAAACAGAATGTTTTATAGCATTGAAAGAATTTTGTGTATAGCGAATCCACAAATTTCACACCGACTTATTAAGATAATAATTTATTTTGTACCTCCAATATAACTACTTGTAACTACTTTCTTCTTCACTGTAGATACCTTACTACATTCTCTAGCCAGGTTATTTATAAAAAATGGGGATGAAAAAATTTAAATTTCCCAATATTTTTAAAAAGTTTAAAAAATATTTGGTTTTAACATTTTTAAAATGTTTTTTCCATTCATAGGTGGTATTTTTAAAGAACTCAGTTCACGCAATATACTAACTAACTTTAAATATAATTGTGAATGTCAGGCTCAAAACACATACAGTTTCCAACAGTTTACGCATATTCCTTTTAAGTTTGTGATGTTTGTACCCCATTATTGGTACGCTGACATTAATTTGGTACACCTCAGTCTGTATAAAATCGCACCATTTGCAAACACTGTTCTCAAAACTCAATTCAATTACTCGGTGCAAAACCTATAGGGAAAAAACTGTGAAAGTTTTAAAAATCGGAAAATTTTGGTTTCACTTGTAAATCACAACTTTTCACTTAGCAGCGATATGGAAACTAATTGTTCAGTGAATGTATCTTCGAAGTCAAGTGTGTAAATTTTGTATTGATTTGGATCTGAAAGTTTAAAACTATGAGAAAAAAATAATGAAAATGAAAAAAACGTTTATAAGTTTTAAGTAATTTTTTTAATTTTTCGACTTTGAAATGGCCATAATTTCTTTTGGTGACAACGTATAACTTTGCATGTCATAGCTTTTAACTGTAGCTAAGCTACCCTGTCCATCGTTACTTCCAATTCATAAAGCCATGTGAAATAAAAGGCATCTGAAGGTAGAGGTTGCAGCTGGTGTCGAAAATTATTGATGTAGGTCATATTCAACAAAAATTGTCTTGTAAGGTCAGCTTTGGGATAGAAATGCCAAAGTTTCGAAAAGGTTTTGGCATAAGAAAGTAATTTATGCTTGATAAGCCATATTTCGTAAATAAACACGTTTTCAAAATTTGCCACTTATACCCTTACTCGAGCGAGGCATTTAAATACTTATATTTTGAGAGTGAGAGAGCGATGGGTTCTATTTCTCTTGGAGTGTTTTTTACAAAAAATACCCTCAAAAATATATAAATATAATTAAAATGAGAATACATCCGACAAATTTCAAAGCAAACAAAAATTGTGATATAAAAAATCGTTTGGCTTGATATGGAATGACTCATAAATTCCAACTTACCGTTCCTACAGTTGTAGGTTCTGACATAGGTGAGGGCAGGGAAACACCATGAGTATTCTCAGCTCGTATTATAAAGAAATAATTTGTACCCGGTAATAAACCAACTTGTGTGTAAGTGGTATTTTGTACCTTTGTTGCCACTTGTATCCAACCCTCTGTTTCATTTTTGGCAAACATTTCCACTACATAACCGACCAAACTAGAAGCACCAACTTTATTGCTACGTGTCCAGGATAAACTAATAGAATCTTCAGTTTTGTCCACCACCTGTGGTTTACCTGGTGGTCCTGGAAATGTCGATAACTCAGGAGCTCGAAAGAATTTAATGTTCGGATTTGTAGGAGTATCTAAGCGTAAATAACCACTCCATGATGATTTGCCATTACGATTGCTAGCCACACAGGTGTATAGACCTTCATCTTCACTTTTTATCAAATCCACTATAGTCAAGGCACCTGCTTCGGACATATTTCTACGTTCATGTTCACTAACATCTACTGGTATACCATTTAAATACCATTGTACTTGCGGTATAGGGGAACCCAAAGTACGACAGGGTAAAGTAACAACGACTTAATAGGCAACGTCTGATTAACCGGACCTTGTTCTATAATTGGTGGTGGTAATTCATATTGTGTATCCACGGTAACCACAGTACGGCTACTAACACTTCCTACGGCGTTTAAGCCATTGCAGACAATTACTTTCCCGGAATCTTCTCGTGCAAAACGAAAATTGATAGTACCGATCTTCCCTCGGGCGTTAGCGTTACCTCCATACGTCCATCTTTGTAGCCGGGAAATAATAAGGAACTATTACCCTCTAAAGACCAATACACTGTAGGTTTGGGATATCCCGTAGCCTGGCATTCGAATAATACCTCGTCTCCTACTTCGACCAATTGATTTTTAGGTCTAATAGTAAATTTAGGAGGAGCTGAAATAAATAAAAGAAAATATCCCAATTTGTTAATGTCAAATATAATTTGTTGAAATTAAGTAAAACTGCGAGAAAATTTGTCTAATGTGTTTAATTCTGCAAAACTTGTAATAATTTATAATGCATATTAATTTATAATACATATTAACCCTCTGACGACCAATACTTGATAATTTTGTCCCCGTTGTAACTTTTCTCTATTCTGGAAAAACTTTTAGGGCAATTTAAAATTCCTTTGAAAAAGGGTTTGGGTATGCCACCAAGGGGGAACCCTTTCTTCGTTATTCCCAGTGCGAATATCCTAAACTCTCATCCCCGCAGATTTTCCACAAAGTTTTCTCTAATTTAACGCCTATTTTTACAATTTACCTGTAGTGCGATTCACTACGCTTTTTAAACCATAATTTTTTTCGTTTAAAAAATGTTAACCACAAAAATAACCATTTTGCTATTCACTAACATTTTAAACGATTTTTTCTGGCGTTTAAGTCAGCTGTTATTTTTAACAACACAAATTGTGGTTTATTAACAGCAGAGTTTTTGGTGTGGTTAATTTTTTTTAGAAGGTTTTATTTATCGTTGTGCCAATATATAAAATAAATATAATGGCTTTGGAGTATTTAGCCTACAATTTATTGGAGAATGACCCAGTTAATAGTGCTCCTACAGTCAATTTGAATGCACAGAAATATAAAATTATTTACCGTGGTTAAAAATAAGTTAGTGAATCGCATAGTGGTTAGTGCAAACATCAAAATGTGTGGTTAAAGATAACACCTGCTAAATGTGTTAAAAGTTAGTGAATCGTACTACTGGCCAGAAATCCAAAAAGTACATTTATTTTAAATTTCCAATTTCTGGCAGAAAGGGTTTCGGCAGGCCGTTAAAGCGGAGACTACCCCTTTTTGCAGCCCCTCCCACCAAAAAAAAAATTTTTTAAACATCCCGTCTATACAGTTGTCTACACGTAATTAGGAACCCACATACCAAATTACAAGTTCCTCGCTTTAGCGGTTTGGACAGGCCGCCAAGTAGATAGTTTTCTCTACGTAGACCCCTATTTTCCACGTTTCTGTTAAAGTAACATATTCGAAGGACTATAAATGTAATGGGGTTCGGGAGGGCCGTCAAGGGCAAGAGATTTCCCCGCCCGCTAAAATTTCTCAAAATCCCGTCTATATGGATGTCTTCTCGTAATAAGGTACGGCCAGGCCGCCATGGGAATACTTTACCGCCCACAGATATCTAGAAATTTCAATACATTTCCCCTTTTGACACCATAGTGAACGAATTTAGAAAAATCACATCTGTACCGAACCCATATACAAAATTTAAAGTTCCCAGATTCAGCGGTTTGGCCAGGCCGCCAAGAGGTAGAACTTCTCCTCCTTTTAACCCCTATTTTACTACGATCTTGAGAAAATTCTAAAGCACCATATGTGTGAGTTAGGTCATATCCAAAGGAACACTTATTGAAAATTTCAGCTTTCTACAAAAATGCGTTTAGGCAGTCCACAAAGGGGGAGACTTTCCCCGTAGGAATTTGAAAAATCCCGTCCTACAAGGAGATTTTTCGTGATGAGCTATCTAAGATCTTAATGAAACACGGACATATGATCAAAAGGAAAAAATAAGGGACACGTATTTTTTTTTAGCAGCCCAATCTCATATTTAGGGGTGGGATCAAAAATTAACACATTTTTCGGTTTATTTGTATTGCTTCAAAGAAATTTTAGACAAATAGGTTACCAAATGAAAGAGTTTTTGTAGACGCATTAACTGGTATATAGAACATGTCTGATAACTTTAAAGTATTTTTGTTATTCAAAAATATGTGTTTTAAGTGTCATTAAAATATCAAAACGACAGTTTTGTTTATTTTCACTAAAAGTTATGTATATTAACCCTAGAAAGTCATTCTTATTTTTGTTGTATAAAGATCATACGTCTTGCGTAGTCGATTCAACGAAGAATGACCTTCCAGGGTTAATGCTTATTTCATCTAGTGGGTTTTCCTACTTTCTCTGATATTTGTAACTGATCGTTTGCGACTTTTATCGAAAATATTTTTTCATATTTATTAGAATGTTACATATTATAGGCAATATGGGTATCAAAACTTTTGTTTTTTTTTAAGTTCTTTAACAGTGCGTGCAAATAAATTTGAATTTCGTTAATTTCAGATATATTTCCATACAAAAAAGAAATAAGTTTGACCCGATATTTTAATCCTTAAATGTGAGATTCGGCTGCTTTTTTATTACATTTCATAGTTTCATTAAGATTCGGAGAGGACCCATCGTAAAACTTTCCCTGTTAACGGACGTCTAGGGCGGAGAAGGAAACTACAAGCGAAATTTCAAGTTCCTAGCTCCAGCGGTTTTAGCTGGGCGATCATGAGTCCGTCAGTAACGGTTTTCTTTTATAATATAGATAACCAAAGTTCAATGTATTTAATATAGATAACCAGAATTCAAAGTATCTCAAAAAAAAAAAAAATTCACGATTTTGTAAACTTGGAAGTCAGACTCGAGCTCAGAGAAAATAAATTTAAAAATATTAGGGCTAACATTGCACAAAATGAAATTAGTAAAATTGTATTAATTAATTATTGAACTCACCATGTACAATTAAAGTTCCCGTAGCGGTTATAGAACCAACAGCATTATCGGCTTCACAAGTATATTCACCCATATCATCCAAAGTAATATCATCTAATTTTAAACTACGATCTTCCAAAACAGTAACTCGACCTGAAAATGAAAAGCAAAATAAAAATATTATGAAAATACCAGATTTTTGGCATAAGGAACTATTGGAGAATAATTAATTTATTGATGTGACGAAAAGCATAGCCACATCGAAAGTTATTTAAATGAAATATGTTTAAATAAAGTTCGGCTGAATTAAAGTTTGATGCAACACTATATTGTTTGATTGAAGTTGAATGCAACTGAAAGCTTGATGTACTTTAAATTTAGTTTACATCACAAGAACTATTTTTTCTAATAATTTTACTGCCCTTCTATGTAGCACATTTCTTCTTTAACTATATTTACTATTTAATCAAATTTTAAAACCAAAAGTAATTTGGTTTAATTAATTTCATATCCATTACTATTTTTTTTTTTTTTTTTTTCTAGAAACCAAATTTCCATATTATGTCACTTGCTTTTTAAACTTCACATTGCATTTTATAACTCTATAATATGTATAGAAACCACAAATTTAGTAAATCAAACTGCAGACATGTATATGCTCAAAATGGAAACATAAGTATTTACACAGAGTTTTTCCTTCAAGCATTTCAAAATTAAAATCATTTGAGCTTTAAAAAAGTTATATATCAAATGCTTTCCTGCCCACCTTCCATGAAAATACAAAATTTTCATTTAGAAAATCAAACCAAAAGGAAACTTTATTTATACCTTAATACAAGAGCAAAAATAACATGACATTTGTAACAAAAAACCATATAAAAGTAGCACGTAGCGCTGCCAACTTTGATGATTTGTCCTCATTTTGACAATTTAATGAAATTACGATTTTACAAATTGAATTTTATGAGAAATAACGATTTTTAAAATTTTTAAAACTTTTTTCAAATTAATTTAAATTTGATTTAAAATATAACTAAAACCGAAAAGTTTTTTTCAAACAAAAAAAAATTGTTTAGCTCTGTAATTTTGTTTTCATTATTTTTTTGTTTGTTTTATTTGCAACATAAACAAAGAGGAGGATATAAGAAAAATCGGTAAACCCGATTTTAATGCATGTACGTGTTTCATTTAATTTAGTGTTTTGTTCATAGTTTTTAACTTTCAGATCAAAATCAGTATATTGGAAGATACATTCACTAAAAAAGGAGTTCCCTTATCGCTGCTTGGTTTACAAGTGAAATCAAAATTTTAGATTTTTAAATTTTCGCAATTCTTTTAATATGATATTTGCGCCGTTTAATGAAATTGAGCTATGAGAACAGTATTTTAAAAATGGTGTTATTTTGGTTTATACCAAGTTTCCGTAAGCGCATCAATAAAGGTGTGCTTATAAGGCATTGTCATTAATTTTTTTTTTTTAATGGATGTTTTTTTTTATTTTATTAATTAATAATCATATAATTACAAATGACCTAAATTTGCTATTACCCTAACCGAGCACTAGCTACTATGGCCTTCGGCGCGTTTGTAGCGAAAACAGACCAGTGGATGTATTTTACGTCTGACATTCACAATTATATTTTAAATTGGCTAACATATTGAGTGTACTGAGTTTCTTTGTATACAGCACATCTCAGTCAAACAGGAATTTTAAACGCAAAAATTTTATGAAATTTAAAAAAATTTTGCGAAATTTAATTATTATTATTTATTTATTTTGCTTTGCATCATTTAGTAAAAAAAACATGGTTTGAGGACATTTCCCCACCCAGGTAGCAATTGCGAAGCGAACCAAAAAAAGTACTGCAAGACCACTGCTATCTTTATTTTAAAGCCACCGTGTTAAAAGTTACCAAAGGGACAACTAATATTGTACTAGGAAAATACTATTTATTTTATTTGCCAAAGCATGTGTTGTGTCACTACAGCCCTCCAAATTCTTTACCAATATTGTTTTTTTCCAATATTACCACCAATAAGGTTTTTTTTTAATTTTTATTATATTTCACACATTTAAATATGATGTATGATGAAGACTAACACCGAACTTTATAGCTGCTTTTTTAAATGTGTTTTATTCTACACATTCCTCAAAATGTATTTAATATAAGCTATTTTAAAACCACACAATTTTTGTAATTACTAACGTTATGCCAGCGGTGGCAAGTTTGTGCAAACCAACAGTTGGCCACTGTTATCAATCGGGTAACAGGTAATTCCGTCAAGATGGTTAACCTAACGTTCTGCCAACGAATGACCGACCATCACCTTCGCTTTGAAAACACTGTGCAGATTGTACTTTTTTGACTGAGTATCTAGAGTTAATCTTCACGACGGGTTTAATTTACAGAGTGCTAAAAAGTTCAATTTGTATCATTCCTAGCGGGGACAGCGGCACATTTCCTTTTGGGACAATTATACACTCAGGGAACTTCTGCTTTAAAAATATGTAGTTGTTTGGGTTGTAATACAGTTTCTTTATTTTTAATGTAAATGTCAGTCATTTATAGGACAAATAAAATTTTTTACTAACCTTGTAGTTCATTTAAAAAAACAACCCACATCAAATGACAGTTTTATAATTTTTCATTCATTGTTTACAGTTGTTTTTTGTTATTTAAAAAAATAAATGTTTTTTTATTTTTTACTAGCATGTGGTTCATTTTTACTACAATGGTTAGTCATTTTTTGAACATTAAAAAACAAATGACAATGCTAGTTGAATTTACTGTAATGTAAGTCGTTCTTCTTTAAATGAAATTACATTTGTTTTCAACTACATTTCAACTACATTTGCACAGCCTGTGTGACTGTGAGTGTGTCAAATTACTTTCCAAATATCCACACTTCCAATAACAATTTTGCTTTTTTCTGACCGATAGGGTGAGGGCTCTACGGCTATTTTTGATAATAGGCGTTGACTTTTGTGGCCCCGTAAATACTAATTAATTAATTAATTAATTAATAATAACATTTTAATTATTTTACCTCAAAGTGTCGAAAACTTTTAAAATTCCTCATATAAAATTTTTAATATTTAAAAATACTTTACTTGAAAATTACTAATTTTTGTGTTTTTTTTTTTTTTGGAAAAATTCTTAAAAAAATAGAACCCACCGCAGTCCGATTTGAAAATTCCAGTTTTTATTTAGAAGAAGTGATATATTATTTTTAGGAGGGGTCAAAAGTGGCAAATAATATAAAGGAAAGTTAAAAACTAAACACAAAACTATTTACGAAATGGCATTTTATATATTAAAATATATTTAGAAAAAGAAGAGCACAAGACCATTCAAATACGCCATCAACCCTGCAAGTTGTCAAAATAAATAAATTTAAATACCGACATGTCGGAAAATTTTTTTATGTTTTTCTTTTGTTTTTTTGAACAAAAATAAAGAAAATTAAAATTTTTTCCAAAAATATGGGTCAAATATTTTTGACACCCAAATTAAAAGAAAAAAAATTATAAGAA
Source organism: Delia radicum (assembly GCA_021234595.1). Classification (NCBI taxonomy): domain Eukaryota; kingdom Metazoa; phylum Arthropoda; class Insecta; order Diptera; family Anthomyiidae; genus Delia; species Delia radicum. Next base: position 85,794,387 of record CM037854.1, read on the forward strand.
TTAATATTTTGGCGTAGAATTTTATAGATTTACAAATTTACATTTCTATTCATCGTAATATGTATTGGAGGTTGTGAACTTAATATGGATTCTTGTAAAAAGAAGATTATCTGCCTAATTTCAGAGAAAATATATGCAGTTAATCCACTGTTTACTAGATTAATTTTCAGTCTAAGCTCCATATAAAGCTCAGAGGTAAAGGTTGACAATGGGCAGCAAAATCAAGAAATAAATTATTTTACACGAAGTTATGTTAAGTTAAGTTATATACCGACTTTTGGGATTGACGATTACTCATTCTCGAAACGACATTTTTTGCCACAGACATTGACGAATTTTGCCACAGAAATTGACGATTTTTCAACAAAATGGTTTGGCAGCACTCGTATCACATACTATAGATTTGTGCATAGTAAATGGCACAGAAAAAGTTTTTAGTTAGCAGAGGTATCATATATACACTCACAGAAATATACCTGTAAAAATAGCAAAAAAAAATCTACAAAAAAAAAATAGTTTAAAAAACGCTTGCAGAAAAAACTGCTAAAATTAGTAGGTTTTTTTACAAAATATTAGTAATATAAGAATATAAATAATAAATCTGTGAAATTTACAAATATTTAGCTATATTTGAGCCAAATTTTAGTAATTTTAAAGTAGCAAAATAATCTGCTAAAATCAGCAAAAAACGTAACTAAATATTAGTAGACAAAAAATCATAAAAGAATGTGAAATTTTTAAAGTTTTTTTAATGCGAATAAAAGTCTTCCCCTATGAAATCAGCAATCTACAATTTTGTAGCAAAAATTTCTGTTAATTTTACCAAAATAAACCGTTATTTGTATTCTTCGAAATATAAGGTAAATATAGCAAAGATTTTGTTAATATTACAGTATTTGTTTGCTATTTTAAGTCTACAAATATTTAGTACAAGTTTTTGCTAATTTCACAGAGTAAAATAATATTTTCAATTAAATTATTTTCACGTTGAATATAATAAAAATATTGTAAAGTTAACAGATTTATTTTTACCGATCTTACTTTATTAATATTTAGCAAAAAAAATCTGCTAACATTTGCAGTTTTTTCTGCTAGGTCATAACTAAATTTTTGTAGCTTTTTCTGCTGTTTTTTACAGGTTTATTTCTATGAGAGTAGTTGACCGCTTGCTGCGTTATGTGGTTTCCGGCTAATTGACAATAAGAGAAGGGTTAAGCAAACAGAAAACGACCGCAAACGTTTATATATTCTACTGTTGGAGTTGAAAAACAAAATTAAAACAAATAAAAATAAAACACATACAAAAACAAAAATAGCTCTTGTTTTCCGGATACACAACATAAATACGTACGTATGTTCATGTGTGTTTGTGATAAATAAATTTACCCCTTTTCAGTTTTCCTTCTCGATACAGGTAGTAATAGTGTAAATAAGGGGTATACAAATTTTAAAATTGTTTTAAACAAACTTACGTAATGGCATATTACCACCAGAGGCTGTACGACGCCACAGGACATCCGGTAATGGATCACCGCCAATACGACATTGAAATATCACTGAAGTACCCACCACAGATGTTTGATTTTGTGGTCCACGTATTAAAAAAGGGCGAGCTAAATGGGAAAATAGTAAAAAAAAAAGAAATTTAAAATAAATTAATTATAGAACTGAATTTGTATTGAAAATATGGAATTTATTAACTTTACTTACTATGAACTTTAAGAAAAGCTGCTGTGGATTCTCGTGTCCCAACTACATTTTTAACAACGCATTGATAGCGACCATCATCTGATTGTCTGACATCCTGTATGGCTAAATTACCACCATCTACTATGCGTATGCGTTTGTTACCATTTAGATTTAATGTTTGACCATTTTTACGCCAAGATACCTGAGGCTCAGGAGAACCTCTTGGAGGTCCACATTCCATTAAAGCTACTTCTCCTTGTGCCACTCGGGTATTTTGAGGTTCTAAACGAAATTCATCACGTAAGACTAAAGAGAAAAGAAGGAGAAGTGAAAAATTTGAAAATTATGTTGGAAAAGTTGTCATACAACACTTATTTTTCTAAAGAAAACCAAAAATATCGATTACTTTCTAAAAATAAGTTCCGCAGAACATGTATTTACTCGATAAACTTTATAAAACAGAATAAACATTTTGATAAAGTTTTTTAAAAAAAAGTTATTATCGATATTTTTTGAATTGATAATTTATTTGTATATGAAATCGATAACTTTTTTCGCGATGGGTAAAAATCGTGCAGAGTTTTTGAATATTAATCAATCTTATATATTTATGTTTAAGGTTAATGTTCAATTTATAAGGTTTTATAAATCATTCGGTATAATTTTTTTGGGGAATTCCCATACTTGGGACTTATGAATTAAGAACTGATATAAAATAATTCTTTCAAGTTTTTTAAATAAAATATTTTTTTTATGATCTCCACCCAAAACTCTTTAGTATTACTTGAAAATGTTTCAAGCAAGGCTATTTTATAAAACTGTGAAATGCTTTAAAAAAGGAGACCTAAGACTATTACACAATAAGAAAGTTTCCCGGTTTTTCACTTCCCCAATCATTCAGAGAAATTTTCGTGTAATTTTTTCCGACTAAGTAAATTTTAAAAGTTTTGAACAGCTCTTTACCGCCAGGAAGGGTGTTAAATTTTACACCAACATTTTCCTAATACAGTTTTATCCTTTTTCACCTATCTGCGAAAATCAATTTGATGAACCTATTATATGGCTTCAGCTATATTTTTTAATATGACTCCTTTTTGGGTATATAAATACCCAATTAGGTACATAAATACCCAATTGATTAAAAAAGGTTGGATGAAAAATATCCAGAGTATCTATGGCGTGTTCTTAATGATTTAACATTAAAAAATTTCATAAATTTTAAATTTCATTTTTTCGGTAAGATTTTATGTCATGAATTTGCGTGCTACATGTGAATTACGCGTCACGTGCGAGTAAAACCCCGTTTCATTTGGTATATAGAAAATAGTAAAAAGTTTTAAAACAAAAAAGTTTTGACCAACTCTGAAACCAATTTTTGGGGGTTTTTGTAGAATATTCATATGTGATTGAAAATTTCCTTTGAGCTTTAGTGAATGTAAGTCACATTTCAATCACGTGCCCAACTATAGCTGGGACTACGTGCTATGGAAACACCGAAGAAGGATGAAGCGGTATGTGTGAAAGATAAAAGAAAAATATGATAAAACAAAATAATTTATAAACTTATGTTGCCATCGCTAGGCATCGAACCTGCTACTTTCTGTATAGCATTATTTTATATTGTTTTATTTTGCTTATTTGCTATTATTGTCTTATTTTTTATTCTTACAAGCGTTTAACTTTTTTTCCTATAACCCGTTTTTCAAGTTGGTTTTAAATCCACACTCATAGAAATAACACTGTAAAACAGCGAAAAAAGCTACTAAAAATTAGTTTAAAATTACTTTGCAGAAAAAACTGATAAATTTTGCAGATTTTTTTTTTGCTAATTATTAGGATAGTAAGAACAGCAAAGGAAATCTGTTGCAAAATATTAGCTATATTCGATATGAATTTTAGTTAGCTGAAAATAGCATTTCACTGTAAAACTAGCAAACATTTTATTAAATATTTGTAGACTGAAAACATCAAACCAAAACTGTAATATTAAAATTTTTTTTTCTATATTTACCTCAACTTTAGTAGAATGCAAATACCAGTACATTTCGTTAAATCATCAGAAATTTTTGCAAAAAAATTGTAGATTACTGACTTCATAACGGCAGACTTTTATTCACATTAAAATTACACATTTTTTAATGATTTTTTTGTCTACTAATATTTTGTCTATTAAATTTTAGCATATTATTTTGTTACTTTCAATTAACTAAAATTTAGCTCAAATATAACTAAACAACATAACTTTAACAAATTTATTTTTGCTATTCTTATATTACTATAATAAATCTGCTAATTTTAGCAGTTTTTTCTGAAAGATCATCTATAACTAGTTTTTAGTAGCTTTTTTTACTAGTTTTACAGGTTTATTTATATGAGTGTAGGGTCTTTATTTGCGAACGGGAGATCCCCTGCTGTCCATAGAGTTGTGTCATAGCATACAATTTAGAAGAATACCTCCATTTTCAAATGGCGAGTGTCGAAATATTGATGTACTGCTGGTTGACCCATATGACGTCTCGAGTTGAGATACTACTTTTAGAAACTTTTAAGAAAATGTGACAGAGTTGGCCTTAAAATTGGTACTCATAAGATCAATCTGTTAGATGGTGCCTTCAGATTTTGATAAAATTCGGATGTAAGATAGACGAAAGTAAAAAAAATTGTTGAGAAACATAACTGCCCGATCACAATTTAAGGGGGTGAAAATGGATATCAAACTTTTTACTATTTTATATATACCAATGGGTATGTCATACAAATACCTTTCGTTTAATACCAATACATGCCTATTGATTGTATTAAGAAGCATAAAAAAAGCATAAACGGAAAATTGAGTTATTTTTGATATCAAATTTTAAATAATAAACAATAACTTGGGCAGATTATAGGATACTCATTTCTATTACTTTTGTCGCCTTGGCCACATAACCAAATTTTATGGCAATCGGAGGGAACTAAATCGGTAATTCTAAAAGTTTTTAGGGTTGCTTTAATCTGGCGTCAAAATTTTAAAACTCAAATATGGCGGTTGATTTCAAAAAGTTTTGGAATTTGCATTAAAATTGTCACTTAATAGATTTTGGTATCGCTGAATATTAATCTAAAATTGACTTATTCAATATGACAGATACTTTTTTGAAAAAGTGATCGGTTTTGTTGTATATTTTTAAAGGGAATGTTTTTGGGGCAGCTGAATACGAATCTGTTGTTGGACTATAGAAACTCAAAATGGCGGATCCAATATGGCATGTAATATTTAAAATTGAGGAGCCAATATGGCGGATAATATTTGAAAAGTGATCGGTTTCGATTGAACTAAAGTTTTTGGGGACTCTAAGGTATCTCTAGATATTATAAAAAAGATTTTATAAAATCAAATTTTAGTTTCCAAAATGACCGTGAATATATGGCGTATACTTTTATTTCTTTAATTGATGATTTCTTAGTAAAAGTTTATGTCATTGAAATATAAACTTCTCATCTCTAACTTTTTCAGAAACAAATTAATTATCATTTCTCAAACACACAATACTTGTTTATTTTAATTTTTAATACATTTGCACAAATATCTATAAATAGGTGCAAAAAATGTATACTTACATGCCACTTGCAATGTTGCATTACGTGATCTGGCAACACCAAACTCATTTTTAGCTTGGCACCAGTATGTACCAGCATCACTTTCACGACGAGAATGAATAACCTAAAATTAAAATAAAAAGAGTAAATTTAATATTAAATATTTTTTAATTAATATTCTGCTTGAAGTGCTCAAATGTATTACATATAACCCTTTACGGCATGGTGTTACATATATGTAACGAAGAATTTGAACAATGGAAAATTTTGAGATATAACTTTTTTTGTGGCAATAAATGAAAAAATTGCAAAAAAAAACGATGATTCCAAAAAAAATCTATTTTTATAATTTTCTAATAACTACAATTTATAATAAGCAGTAATAATTCAAAAGTTATTAAATTCGTATTCTTATTTTATATAAGGTAAATATGATAAGCTTTCCAACACACATATTTTGGTTTTTATATATCGTCACCTAAAATGCAAAACTCCGTAACTACACTTTAAAGGAGAGCCAAAAAACATTATAAATAAACAAAAACTACATAAAGCTTAGTATCCAAATTTTAAAATTATGCTCAAGAAGCAAAGACGGATTTGATTTGGAGAAAAAAAAATGTGTGGAAAATTGGTAGTTTTTAATTAATGTAGTTACGGCCTTTTGTACTTGATTTCACTGAAACCAAAAGGGGGTAACTCCAATCCAAAAATTTATGCAAAAAATAAAAAAAAAAACGTTTAAGATTAAAAATACAAATTTTGAACAGTAACTAAAAAGGTTGTTATTGTAATTATTTTTTAAATAAATATAATTTTAACTATTTAAAATGTTCGAGAAAAATTTAATAAATTAATAAATTTATATCACGATAATAAAATTAAATGAAATTTTTTAAGCAAAAAATAATATAAAAGTCAAAAAACAGCAGTACACCACATTTTAGTTAATGAATGTATTGAAATTGCAGTTACGGCCTTTTGATTTTCGTTAATAAAATCGGTATTTTTGGACGTAAACGTTTAAAATCTTTTGGGAACGTGTATTGTGAACGTGTAAAAAAAGTCTATTTTGAATTTTTTGTTAGTTACGGCCTTATGGATTCAAGGTGACGATATTATATTTATTTTTGGTTATCAGGTACCGAAAAATGTTGACTCTTTTTTGTTTTTTAATAAAATCGTAAAAAGTGAAAATATCGTAAAACGTCGAAATTGGTGTTGACGTATTTTCCATTTACTATCAAAATATACAAATTTCTTTAAAATCCGGAGTTTCATGCAGTAATGTGCGAAGTGGCTTTGTCATTTCCTAACTAAATACAAATTTACAAAAGATTTTAAAATTTCTATCAAATGTATTTAAATAGCCAAATAGCCCACACTAATTGTACCAATTTTTTTTTTTTTGTTTAAGAGAAGCAACACTCAGGAAATTTTTCCTATTAATTAATTTGTTGATTTCTTTGGAAAGTGGGTAGTAGTGAAAGGCGGGGAAACATGAAGGGCTTTAAACATGGCAATACTGTAATTGATAGATGATTAGTCTCAGACCGGTGGAGTTAAGTGCTATGGCAACACCGACGGCTGGCGCTGTGATACATATGAGGGATAGAAAACTCATATATATTGTTTTTCTAAATTGTTGTTGTTGTCCCCGGGAATCGAACCCGGGAAAATCTGTGTAACAGTCCAACGCGCTAACCATTACACCACAGCTCCCAAAGATAAAAAATACGTTTCTTAATTCATTGATTTAAAATTTAAATTAATTTAACTTTTATTTAGATAAGTAAAATTTTAGCAAATTGTAGAAAAGTTGTGAAATTTTAGAAAAATTTGTTTAAATTTAGTTTAATGTAGTAATGATTATAAAATTGCTTTTGCTGCATCAAAAATCTTTATATATTTAACAGATGTTTTTTTTTTTGTTAAATCATGTTCTAATAAAAAAATATGCGTTTTGCAATTATTTTTCGCTTTTAAACAAAACTAACAAAAATATTATATATAATTTTTTTTATTAATTCACATAATACTGGCCACAAATTACATGCACATGATAGCATTTAGTTTTTTTATAAAAACAAAAATATTTTTTACAATAATTTTGTTATGCCTTTTTTTATAGTTCATGCAAATTATTTCATTTGAGCGCACAGAATATATATTTCCGTTTGCTTAACTGTATTTAAATATAATATTAACCAAAAAATGTATTCCTATTAAAACAAATCTTTTAATGTTAAATAAATTTAATAAATAGTAGAATTAAAAACAATTTTTTTTTTTAAATAAATGTCATTCATTAAAAGTTTTGCTACACTAAACTTGTGTTATTTTAATTCGAATTTCAAATTAGTTTAGAAATATTTTGTTTTATTTTCAAATACAACTAATTGCCATAGATAAAAGACTGTTTTCTAGTATTTAATTATATGATATTAGAAACCAACGAACACTTTAATGAATTTCTATAAAAATTAATTAATTGTTAAATGGGGTTTTTATGTGTAAGATATTTTCGGATAAGTTTTTTTTTAACATGTGCTGGCATTTGATATACGAGAGAAAGGAATTTAAAAATTAGCCATACGCAAGACATTACAAGCTTTGTAAATCGATTGATTAAATGTTCTAAATACGGAACTGGTTTAAGTAATACAAAAATCAGTTAGATGAACACATTTGATATTAAATGTAATCAAATTAAAAGCTTTAAGTTGGTAATTGAAGTTTGAAACATGTTATTTTCATTTAAACCTAAAATGTTACGATTAAATTTCAACGAAATTTAATAGTAAACTAACAAGAAGATTTAAACAAATGGTACTTTATTAAATCAAGATTATTTTCCAAATAAAAAGTACCAACTTTTTAACTAAAATAAAAACTAAATTTTGTTTAAATAAAAGGCACGTTTTTAAAAACAGTTAACTTATCACATGATATTGGCCAATACAGGTTTAGAGCGAATCGCAAAAACTAATGCATAAAAATGTATAAGTTTATTGCAGTTGAAAAAAATGAACGAAACAGCACATTTTTCTAAAATTATAAAGGGTCCGCCATCTAACGTTTTTTTTTTCAACTAGTGCTTATTTCGTGAATGGTAACACTTAGCTCATGTCTGATTTGACAGATAATTAGTTTTATCCTTCCGCTGAACGAATATGGTTGTGTATACGCTTGAACAACGCTGGGAAATATTGCGACATTACTTTGAAAATCATGGTAATGTTGCAGAATGTGTGCGAAAATTGCGTACGGATTTTGGAAGAAGAGAAGCACCGTCAGCTCCGTATGTTCGTTATCTTGTGAAAAAAGTGAAAGAAACTGGCATCCTCATCGATAAACCAAAGCGTGAAAAGCCAAAAAGAGTGCGTACACCCGAGAATATTGCTGCTGTGGCAGAAAGTGTGCGTGAAGCGCCATCAACATCAATTCACCGTCGTTCTCAACAATTGAACATTTCGGAGACATCATTGAGACGAATTTTGCATAAAGACCTTGGTATGACGCCATACAAAGTCAAATTGGTTCAGGAGTTCAAAAAAAAAAAATAAAAATCGAAGAGCAGATTTGGACTCTGGAGTTTAACATTTATAAGATCCGGACAATTTTTTTATAGGAAGAATATACATGTTGACAAACAAATTTGTGCAGTAAATAGAAGCCATTAAAGACTATCAATCTATATGGTTATCTAATTTTTTGGTTTAAATGGACGCATACCACTTTTAAAATAAAGTTAAATAGCCAAATTTATTGCATTTACCAAATTCAGTTAAATATGATATAAATATATATAAATACCCTATGGGGAATGAGGAGTCAATTGACCTTAAAGTGACTGGTTAAAGAAGGACTTATCACAGGACTATTATAATTTAATACTGAAGTGGGTTAAGCAGTTTCAATCGTCCTATAATTACCAATCCTGTGACTGGTAAAGGGAGGACATACCACATAACCAGAATGCTTATTAACAAGAAAAAGTCAGTTTGCCAGAATTTTATACGAGAATTTATACGACATGGCCCTTTTGCAACAGTCTTGTGGTATGCCCTTTTTTGGTTAGTCCTGTGGCATGCCACTATGTGGTTTAAAGCAGGACAAATGACCCCCTCCTCTGACAAGTTAATGTTAATGTTGCCAGTTGTTTACATAGAGTAGGGTTTAGCGGAGGACCGGTCTCTGGCACGAAGGGACCGATCCTGTGGCACACGCAGGACCGGTCTCATTCCCCATAGGGTAGCTACGCCTACGGGCACTTTTTGGGAAAATTTTGAAGTTGTTCAATTTTTTATTTGTTATAAGTGCGCCCCGGAAGGCTAGTTGGTAGCGTGCTGGCTTATCAGTGCGGGGTGTCGTGGGTTCGATGCCCACCAGAGGCACTGGTCTGTTTTCGCTACAACGCGCCGAAGGCCATAGTAGCTAGTGCTCGGTTAGGGTAATAGTATATAATTTGTAATTATATGATTATTAAATAAAAATTATATTAATTAAATTATTTGTTATAAGTGCTGTTAATTTGAGATTTCTGCTTTATACCTTTTTTAGATGTACAGTTCGCAGAAAAACTAAACTCGAGCATTAATTAAAATACTTGTAAAATCAATTAAAAGTTTATTTGACTTCGGCGTTATAAAGGAAATTATAGTATCAATTAAAATAATTTGCAACTATTTGCTTGATTTTATTTTTATTTACGATTTTTTTAATTTCAAACAAATTGATTTAATTTTTAACATATTGTTTTGAGTTTCAAACAAACTTTAAAAACTTTGATTAAAATTTGCAAAAATTGTAAGAAATAAGGAAAAAAATCGGTAACAATGTGAAAAAAATCACCAAAATTAAAAAATCGTTGAAATTTAACAAAAATTGTCAAAATCCCGCAAGTGAAAAACTCGCAAAAATTTTGGAAAACGCCAATAGACTAAAAGTTTTTTATTTTTAGACAACTAAAGCATACTAGGAATCAATTGTTTTCATATATTTTTTTGTGTTACGTTTTCAAAAAGACTTTTATAAAATTGTTATATTCTTTTCAAGTTTTAAGGCAAGGCTCCAATTAAAGTACTACATGAATAAATTATTCATACCTTTAAAGGGAGTGACAATTAAAGCATATCGACATTTAAAGCTGGTAGCAATTATAGAACTTTTAGTGTACTAGAAAAAATAGCCAAAAATTGTAAAAAAAATTGTATTTTAAAAACAATTGCCAAAATTGTTAGAAATTTATAGTCTACCTATTGTTTTAATTGTAATGGGTTTGTTTTTGGTTTGGCTCAAGGTCATAAATTAAAAATAAAATTAAAAATTTTTTTCAGCTTTAATTTTTAAATATTTATTATCTTTTCGATATTTCGAACAGTTCATCTTCAGGAAAAAAAATTTAAATATCTTTTTAATAAAGCGTAGAGTTGAAAGCGTCATTACGTGTTTGTTATCTTATTATTCTTATTAAAAAATTTACACAATTTAAAAATATTAAAAGTTTTGCGACTTATTTTAGTTTTTTTTTTTTATATTTATCCAATTTTTTTTTTTTAATTTAGCTGTTTTTGAAAAATTTGTAATTTGTTTCACTTTGTTATCATTATGTGTAATAAAACCTGAAAATTTTGTGTGCACAAAATTAATTTTCAATTAAACATTTAATAGATATTATTAAACTTTTAATTGGAAGGGACGTTTCTTAAATTTAATTCCGTTTTTTGTTTTTCTAAACTTACCTTTAGAAAAAACAGATCCCCCGCAGGCATTAATATCCGATGTGATCCAGTATCTGTTTTCAATTCATAACCATCTTTAAACCACTGTATTGATGGTTTTGGACTACCCTCGGCCTTACAGTTAAATGTGAAAGGATCATTTTTAGGTACGACCATATCCATTGGATGTTCAATAATACGAGGATTTTGAGCTAAAAATAAAAAAGATCATATTTAAATATGTTTACTTAACAAGCAGGTGTTGAATAAAAAAACGAATGCAATCAACATAAATTGAACTATAAATTCCTAGACATCTTATAACGAAAATTCCTTAAAAAAAATTGTAGATAAAAAAAAACCCTCATGAGAACTACTTTTGGGCTTAACTTATAAAAAAATTGTTAAATTGTTAAAATTGTGAACCCTCTTTTACATAAAGAAAGCCACACTAGAATAGAAAAAAATATATGTAACAGCCGACAAAAGGTATAAGTATCATTATTGTTGACTTAAATACGTTTATACCTTTAAACCCAGTCAAATGCAAACCATAAAGACAGTGTTTAGTGTTTTTTTTTTTAAAGAACCTATTGCTGCTATCAAACAATGAAATAAAAAGAAGTCCTTTTTGTTAGCTTGGTTTGGTTGAACATTTTTCTATATCAAATTAAGCACCTATTCATTGGTTATTTTTTTTTTAAAAATTATTGGATTACTTTTTGATATTTATGATAATTTGTTTTTTATTTTATAAACGGAAAGAAACCAGGCTCCTCTGCTTATTTAATGTGTATTAGGGTTATAACTTTTAGTTTTTTTTTTTTGCAATTTTCCATAAAATAGTCCTTAAAAAAATGTACAGAAAGCATTTTGATTATTGTCCCGGTTTACAATAAAAGCTCCCGAATAAACATTTGTACTTCTGAGATTATGTATGCAAGAACAAAAAACACCGTGTATTGAATAAAACTAGTTTTAATCACAACAAAACTCGACCTGACGATAGATCAGTGGGCTAAAGCGCTCTGTCTAACGTGTAGTGCGAGTACATGTGGCATTAGAAATCAGTTTATCTAACCACGGTCAGTGATTGCACAGAAAATTTCATATAGACGCAATCGAACAAATAAAAAACATAACAAATATTACAATATTCCAAAAAACAGGGTCACTGACGAAGATTCAATACCAGAAACTGCGCAGTTTTATTCAGAAAATTGAAAATTTACAATGTAGTTATGATTTTTATAAAATACACTCATTCTTCTCTACCACGCCTTTCACAAACCTTTTTGAAGTTTGACACATTTAAACCAAAACTTAATATTTAGCTCAAATTTTAAAGTAATGAGCAGAGAAGACAAAAATTCAAAGTGTTAATGCAAAAAAAAAAACATTGGAAAAAATTCAAAAATAATAGCAAAACACTTTAAGTTTAAAGCCCAAAAATTTTAAGAGAAATCTTATTTTAAGCCCAAAAGTGAAAAAAAAAAATGGAAAAACAAGCAATTATGAGTAAATATGGCAACAAAAAAAAAAACGCAAAAAAAATTAGATTTGTCTTCTCTCGTAATTAGACTATTACAATGCCTATCGATCTTAAAGAACACAAAACTTGTAAAATTTGACGTGCTTCGCTGATTTTGATAAAAAAATAATTAAGCGTTGTTTCGCGGTATGGGTATTAAAGCTCGCAAAACAACGTGTACATAACGAAAAAGTAATTTAAAATATGTTGTGAAGGAATTCTGATTTATTTTTTAAAAACTAATTTTAAGCGGGAGATTTTTGTTCCAAAATGACCCGAAAAATTGATTTTTATTATTGATACAACATTTAACAAAAAGTTATAACCCTACTGTATATTCTTTTTGGCCTTCTATTATCTTTAAGATGAACAAAAAACAGTCACTCAGGTATATTGTGAAATACTGATGATATTCTGCTTTTAACGTATAAAATGGTTCAATGATGTTTAATCACCGTAAAACTGATGTTAATGAAAAATAAGATAAATTTTAATTTTTTCACAGAAAATTGGAAATTTTTTTTTTTTTTATGAAACATCGTTAAGTGTTATAAAGATAATATTGTTAAAATTAAATTTTAAAATTTGATCATAATTTAAAGGTGGTGTTTCTTAACGTATATTCTAAGGTTTGTGTATATTAGTTAAGCAAACGTAATTATCACCTCTTTATTGTGTTAAAGGACATATTTGTAGTTTTTTTCGGTCTATTTTTAGCTTAATGGGTTTTTGGTTATCTTCGTTATAGCACCTCATGTTTTTGTACAAGTTTTGTGTCTTTTCTATTATATCTTGTATAGGTCCTTTTAAACGGAAATTAAATTTTGTGCAAAATTTATTGAAAACGGATAAATGAAGCCATCAATTGTGTTAGTAAGTAGGAAGAAAAAACAAAAACTGCTTTAAGGATGCCATTTGTAATTTATAAGATAAAAGTAAGGACACAAACAAAATGAAAAATGAACAAAAACGTTTTAAGAATAATATTCTATAGAACAATGAATAATGTAAAGCAAATATTAAAAAAAAAAAAAAATACAATTAAAATTAAATAAAAAAGCCCAAATTTTTAATATGTTAAGCTATCGAAAATATTTTAAATCTATATATGAGCTATCTCTCTCTTATTTTTTTTTTTTACTTATATTTTCTGAAATAATCCAAACGATAGACAGCGTTAAGTAGACTTTACTTAAAAACTAAGATGTGCTAAATTTCACGTTGAAAAACCTTCAGTTCAAGAATTGATGGCCATTAAAAAGTCGAAAAGAAAATTACTTTAAACTTACAAGAGCGTTTTCGTTAATTTTTTTTTTCTTGCTCATAGTTTTAAACTTTCAGCTCCAAACCAATACAAAGTAGAGTCACTAGACTTTGGAAAATACAATCACTTAAAAAGCAATTTGCAGATCGTTGCCTGGTGAAAAGGTGGTTTACAAGTGAAACCAAAATTTTTCGATTTTAAAACTTTCGCAGTTTTTTCCATAGGTTTTTTTGTGCCGTTTAATGGAATTGAGTTTTGGTGTATTTAAAAAATGGTGTAATTTTATACAGTTTAACCCTTTTGTTTACACCAAGTTGAATGGTCTAATTCATAACACCAGGGTATAGCCAGACCCAGTACAAAACTACTTAGCAACATTTTTTAGAGCAGATTACCATTGAATCTGTTCTAGAACAGCTTCTTTTACCACCGGTTAAATGGAACCCGTTCTAAAACAGGTATCAGTGAGTCAAAATGTAAGGTTTTACTGTCCCAGAACCAGTTATATAACTGGTTCTAGAACCGGTTCCAAATCAACCTGTTCTAGTTTGGATGTAAAGAACCTATTGCAAATAAGACAAACTCCATATAAAAAGAATCGGTTGCAGAACAGAAATTAGAACCTATAGAACTATAAGTTGTTCTGCAACATGTGATTTGGATTTTACTATTTTACTGGGTAGCAACGGCAACTGCAACCCGTTCATAAAATGTTGGGTCCAAACGTGAATACGACTTATGGACCAAGTCAACTTCTTCTATCCCTTCATTATTTCTTTCCATTTTTTTTTTTTTTAAATATCAACAAAATCCAAACTATACACAGCCACTATTTCGAATCACAATTTCAAATCAACTAATTATTTTCTTTGCAACTCATGCACATTGTTAGTTCAAATAAATATTTCTTGAAATTCGAAGCCTACTTAGTTTTTTTAGTTGAAAACCTATATTTTTGAAAAGCCACGTTTACGTCGTTTTAAAAATTGGTAGTAATTTTTTGAAAAATTTCGGACGAAAATGTTGCAATACCTGTTAAAATATTAAGAAAATGTTACAGGTCTGGCCAGACCCAGGTGGTACGGATATGACTAGAGTTTTAAAAACCCTAAACCTTACACCCACTACCAAAAAAAAATAATAAAATGTGCACTAAACTGTTCTAAAATGTATCCTTGCGGATATCATTGTATATCACTACTATAAATACTCGACAAAAAACAAAAAGGGCCTGGCCAGGCCCTGGTTTAAACATAAGGCTTAAGGTTTTCTAAGTTCCAAGGGCAACGAAAATCATAATCTTACAAGGAATTTGCATAAATGTTTTGAAAATGTATTGTTTCTGAACTTCAGAATTATATTTGAAATTGTTAAGCGTGTTGCGCGAACTGAGCTTCTGACTAAATAGCACCTGACAGCTAAAAGAATTTTTAAAAATTCTAAATTTTTGTTCTCTTTCTCCAATACAAACTTCCCTTAAACTACATAAAAATTTAATAAAATTGTCTAAAGATATCTTCTCACACAGGAAAAATTTTAAAGTGTAAACAGAATGTAATTTCATGTTTTATATATTTTAACAAACTCATAAATTCAACTTAAAAATTATGTGCAAAACTTAAAAGCAAATAATAAAAAGAACTTTGCGTGGCATACAACTGATTAGAAGTAAAAGAAATAACAAATAGTTTTTGATATTTATTTTGTAAAACAGGAAATAAACCAAGAAACCCCAACAAAAAATGGAATATAATCAGAACAAGTTGTAGTGTAACACAAACTCACCTGTGTTGAGTTTTCGTTTGTATAAAAGTTTTTTTTTTTTGTTTTTTTGAACAATTTGACCAACAAAAGTTTAAAAATGAAATAAATTTTAAACAAACAAAAACATAGAAACAAAAAAAATTCAGAGATAGAATATGACTAAAACACAAGTGTAAATAAATGCAGGAAAACTAAAAGAAAAGGAAAATTCTTTTTGGTATATTTCCTATACTAAAGTTTAAGTGTTGAGTAACAAAACAGAAACAGTAGAGAGTTGATATGCAAATGACAACAGGAAGTGAATTAGTAGGGAAAAGCGTAAAGCAAAAAAAGAAGTTTATTTAACATTAAATTGAAAATGAATTGAAAAAATAAATAAATAGTTTAAGAGAAAATAAACCCAAAAACATTTAATTACGAAACTAGAACATGTTAAGATAAGAAAACTAGAACATGTCAAATCAATCATTCAACATACCCGTATAAAAATGTTCATATATTATTATATATGAAACCATATATTGGCGCATATATGAGTTCATATATGTTCGGATCCGTAAATTAAGTGTATATGGACTTATATGTTCATATGTTGACATATATGAATATTCATATATGTAGTTTGTAGTTGATCGTGCTTTAAAAAACATTTTTTGTTATTTTTTAAAAATAACAAAAATTATCCATAAGTTCTTGAGGATTTACTCATACAATTCGTATTAAATATGCTAATTATGTGAAAAGTAGTCAAAAAATGTTCTTTACCAGCGATTGAAGATTTTAATATTAGTGTGTTTTGATGAAAAAAAAGTTTTAGATTTTTTTTAAAGTTTTTTTTTTTAACCGATACACGTCAACATCGCCAATTTTGGACGCTGGAAGGGAACTGCAGATCCTCTTACAAATTTTGTTTATTAATTGTTCAACACATTATTACTTATAGTTTAAGTGGCATTACTGTATACAGGTTTTTTTTTTGTCAGGGACACCTTAATGCATATATTCAATAGTTTTGCTAAATATTCTACTTTCTGACTATATACTTTTTTTAATGTTCGTGCTAGGCCTCTTCACATAATCAACTGTTCTATTAGGCTCTTATCAACCTTTTTGTTAGTTAAATTTTGTGTAAGTTGCATGCATCATACATCATCATCCTTATGCATATATGCAACACATTTTTGTTTATTCCACATAAAAGACACATAGACTTTAGTGATGATATATGATGATAGTTTTGTTAAAAACAACACAAAAGCTTTTTAAGTAACAAGCAATAATACACAAGTTAAATGTAAAGGGAGAGAGTGTTTCAAACAATGACAATGACAACATGTTGTTTGTTTTCACAGTAGATTGTTTGTTAATGTAATGTTGTCATTAACATGGAAAGTTAAAGTAAATGGAAAAAGTCAATTTAAAAACAAAATTTCAATTTAATGCTTAACTTATGAAAGTATAAGTTTGTCATATTATTTATTTCAAAATTGCAGATCTAGCAAAGTTTTTCTAAACTCCTTGATATTGATCGTTTACATTTCATTTCAACGACAACTTTTTCCATAGTCTCCGAATTTGATCAAATTTGGTGAGTATGTGTGATAGCGAACGCAACCTGTGACAACCCTGAAGCTTTGAAATATCGAAAAATGAGCGATGGGACATCATAGGAATATAACTTTTGTTGTGTAAAGATATTGAAAAAAAAAAAAAATCCATTTGGAATTTTAATGATATTTGGGCTTCAGAACTTTTATATAAAAATTATACTTTTAAAAATTTTTATTTTATAAAAATAAATAAAAAAAAAAATTTGTTGAAACTTACCGCTTTAATGTTTTTATATTTTTTACACAAATAGCTACACCTAGAAAAAGGGTTGGTTAAAATCGATCGAAACCATCAACATTTATTTGATATGACGTTATTTTATTTTGAACTACCAATAATCGATTAATAAAGCAAAAATAATGTACTTTAAATTAAAAGGAGGGAAAAGAAAAAAACAATCAATTTTTCCAATTATTGGTATTTCGGATCAACTTTTCAAATAAAATTCAGTTAGTAATTGTGTACGGTAGAAGTAACAACTTATTTTGTGATAACACAAGAAAATTGATACCATGTATCAAATTTTTAAAAAAATTGCCGATAATCAAAAGAGCTCACTGCAGTCATCGGTATTCGCAACCAAATATGCCACTAAATTCGAGGTTCAGTAGTACCAACCGAATTGTGCAACCGAACAAAATATTTAAATTTTGAGTATTTTCGATTAACTTTTTTAATATTTTTCACATTTTGCTGCTTAAAAATTAAATTTTAGTGGAGCAAATGTCCCATTTTCCTCCTGATGTTACACCACCAAAAATATTAAAATACACGGACATTATTTTGTTCCGTAAAATTTGTAGTCCTTCAAATTTGTTGATGCCTTTTCGATTTAAATATTAAGTTCATTAAAATATTTCATTTGATGTACGATTTCGCCTACAGCGCTTGGCACAAAGCGAAATGTGTTTGGAAAAATCCGCTATCAATGAAAAAACTGTTGTAAGTTGTAAGTGATTTTTTCATATTTCGACTTTTAAATGGCCATCAATTATTTAGATACAGACTTGGGCGACGTCAATTACATTTCACAATCGTTCACTTGTAAAGTTTTACTATATCATTAATAATATCAGACCTATGCTCATACTTGTGAGCTTAATCGCTTTGTAATTTTTATAATACCAAACATGGGAATTAGTAACAACATCTGGGTATTTAATTACAGGGTATCCCATGTCTGGTGATGACAAAAATTGAAAATTTTTCAGGGAAGCGTTTAAGCCCACAAGTGTGAGCGTAGGTCTCAAATTATTAATGATATAGAAAATTTTCACAAGTGAATAATTATGAAATGTAATTGACGTCGCCCAAGTCTGTTTAGGTAAAGACTTTTCAACTTAAAACTTTTATTAATTGTATATAGCCGTGTCCATTGTCCCATGTCTGGTATTGATAATATGGAAAATTTTTCTAGGAAGCGCTTAAGCCCACAGTGTGAGCGTAGCTCTGAAATTATCAATGATATGGAAAAATTTCACAAGTGAATAACTATAAAATGTAATTGGCGTTGCCCAAGTCTATTTAGGTAAAGACTTTTCAACGTAAAACTTTTGTTAAGTATAGTCTACCTAACCGGTGGGATGCAATAACGCCTTACGAAATAAGGCATTTAAGGCTTTATTTCACTTCCAATTGAGAAATAAGGCCTTTATTGCGAAAAGGGCTTTATTGCACTTTGAAAGTGACATAAGGCCTTTATTGAAATTTAGCCAATGGTGCAATAAAGCCTTTATTTTGTATTTTTTGATTCTTTTGTTACACTGTTCAGTTTTTCTGCGTGGCGGCCTGCGGCCGATCTTAGGGGTTTTCTCCTCCATAGGACGCGGCAGGTGGCTTCGCTGAATACAGTTTTCCTGCGCGCGTCTCATTATCTTCCCTAGTGTGACGCGCGCAGGGAAACTTTATTCAGCGAAGCCACCTGCTGCGTCCCATGGAGGAGAAAACCCCTAAGAGCGGCCGCAGGCCGCCACGCAGAAAAACTTTATAAAGCAAAGATTTTCAATATTGTTGCAGTTAAATTTTTTGTTGAATTATTATTGTTCTATTAATTTCTGCTTATCATCATATTTGCAAAAATGTGTAATGATTAAAGTGATTTTTTTTTCATTTTGGTGGGATTTATTTCGTTTCCAGAAGTGGGATTAATTATTAATGTTCTATTAATTTTTGTTAATATGAAATTTTTTTATAATTGTTCAATAAAATATAAGAAGAATAAGAATAAGAAATTTTATTGCTTCATTTAAAAAAAAATTTAAGTGAAATAAGACCTTTACGGCTTTATTTCACTTTCAAAGTGCAATAAAACCTTTTTGGAAATAAAGGCCTTATTTCACTTTCCATTGAGAAATAAAGCCTTTAAGGCCGTATTTCGTAAGGCGTTATTGCACCCCATCTACCTAACCGTGTCCATTTCTCACAACTGAAAAACCCTTGAGAAATAACTCGGTTTCAACACGTGTCGAAAATGTTTAAAGCACCTCATATAAAAAGTTATTTATGATATTTTTCAATTACTGTATTATATCTAGTTAACCTTTATATATTTCTTTAAATTTTTTTATTTTTGGCTTTGACCATAGACTCTTTGACATTAGCTGGCAGTGCACGTAACGCATTAGAATGTGTTCGACATACGTCGTATACATATACAGAAAATATTCGAATGTATATGAAAAAATGTGTTTGTCGTTAAAAGAAAAAGAATGGGTTTAGATCTATGTCATCTACGGTTCTGACGTCGAATATAACTTTAATCGGACCACAGAGCTAAACAAAAAAATTTAAATTAAAAATTTAATAATACTTTTAAAACTTATTTGATTTATTTCATTTAAACTGAATTTTATAAAATTTTAAATTTGTATTTTGTACACAATTATGTATTTAAGATGTTTAGAATAATGAAAATATTCTTGAAAGTAATTAAATGTTAGAAAAAGCACAAAGAATCCTCTTATGTGAAAATAAACATCTTATTTTGCTAAAATTTGTTTTGGAAGTAACTTAAAGTAGAATTTTGGTTGCACACACATAATTTTGTTTATAAATATTTAATGCAACTTATTACAAGAGCATTAATACACTGAACAAAATTATGCTATAGAATTTAAAAAAAATAGTTTTCATAAAAATTTTAGTAATTTATAGTTTCCTTTTAATACTACTTTCAAATTTTAGTAAAAATTATATTCAAGGCAAGTAGAAATAGGCAATATCATGTTTTTTTTTTACTATTCATCGTATTGAAAAATTACTAAGATATTTATCCTTTTCAGAACAGTTGACGAATTCTGGCATTGATTTTTCAGGGAATAACTTTGCTCTTAACAGCATATTTAAACCTTAAGACAATATTTCTAATAAAAGATGTTTTTGTTAAGCTTAGTTTTAAACTTTTAAAAATAAAAGCTTATTTTTTTCCATTTTCTATTTATTTATTCGCTATCGTTTTTTTTTTTGCTTTGTCCAATAAAAAAAAATATTTTTTTTTTCAATATTGATTTTCCAAATTAAGCCATTTGTGCAAATTTGAATTTCTTATCGGCCTAATTAATCCAATTGAAATAAATTTTAAAAAATTTGTTCCATCTGTACTAAAAAATAAGTTTCAAAAAACGGAGCTTTAAAGAAAAATATTCTCAAAGGTATATTTTATAGCATATTTTACGTTTTTTTATGGGCATAAAATAAATTTTTAGAGCACATTTCTGGTTGCCGTTTTGATAATTATAAATAGTACAAAAAACGTGTACTTATTTTGGGTACTTCTTTTAATTTTTTCTTCGGTGTATTACTTGTACACAAGGAACCGCAGAAATATATAAAAAGCATCATTACCCTCATGCGCTATAGTGTATGTTTTTTACGTTTTTCGGTAAGTTTTTTTTGTATTCATCAGAATACAATGAACATAATTAGACTGACATTATAACTACTACATTGCGGTTACTTATTTTGCAACAATGTAGAAAAAAAAACAGATAAAAAAATAAATGAACTTATGGTTTACGGCTTTAAATACCAAGAAAAAGAAACACTACTCTAAGGCCATATATTTTGTAGAAAACAAGATTTTTTTCCAAACTGTACATTTTTGTCTTTATTTTCTCAATGGTTCAATAGATATTTGATTTTTAAGGCTCTATGAAACCAGACCCCAATAAAATAAGTCACCAAACCAAAAATGAAATAAGGCCCCAAAAATTTTAATAAAAAAAATTGGGGTCTTATTTCATTTTTTGGGGCTTTATTTAATTTTTTTTTTGGGACTTTATTTCATAATAAAATAAGGCCCCAATATGATAAATGAAATAAGTCCCCAAATAATATTTCTGGGGTGTCATTTAATTTTCTTAAAAATCAAAATTTTTAAGTAATATAAGCAAAAAGCCGTTATAATTACTGCATGAATTATCAAGTTATTAATTTAAATAGTTATTTGCTATTAGTAAGTGAGATTATACCGTGTAGTAATTTTGAAGTTTCTTTTATGTCGCACGGAGAAAAAAACTTTATTTCGCGAAGCCGCCTGCCGCGTTCTACGGAGGAAAAAACCCCTAAGACCGGCCGAAGGCCGCCACCCAGAAGAACTTGTTTTTGAAATCAGATGTCGAATCCGTTGAAATCTTATATTTTTAAGACATTAAGTAATTTGTAAAAACAAGTTTTTCTGTGTGGCGGCCTTCGGCCGCTCTTAAGGGTTTTTTCCTCCGTAGAACGCGGCAGGCGGCTTCGCGAAATAACGTTTTTTCTGCGTGCGATTATACGATTTATAAATTTAGTTTCATTTTGTGATATACTACTAAAAAATATTAAAAAAACTGTATTTATATACTAAATATTATTAATCTTTTTATTTTAAAAAGGCTGAAAAAAAATAGCGCGATTTCTTTTTTAGCCTTTTTACTATGTATTTATTAGGAATAAAGAAATATTTTAAAGTAATATATAATTTTGTTTTTTTTTTAATTGGGGCCTTATTTCATTTTCGAAATGGGGCTTTACTGCATTATGAAATAAAGCCTCAAAATTGCGGTGTTATTTCATTTTATTTTGGGGTTTCGTTTCATTTGGTTGCGGGTTTATTTCATTTTTTTTTGGGGTATTGCTTCATAATGAAATAAAGCCCCAAAAAAGTGGGCGTTATTTCATTTTTGGTTTGGGGACTTATTTCATTGGGGTCTTGTTTCATAAAGCCGATTTTTAATACGAACTAAACACTGAGTATTTCACATTTTAAACAAAGTTGCAGCTTTGTAATTTACTAAAGAAAAATTTACTTTTTTAAGATAGCTTTATTTCAATAATCAAAAATCACAGAAAACGTTATTAGACATCAGGAGAATGGAATGCATTTTAAAAATTTGAAAAAAAAAAACATTTCCTTAGAAAAATTAAAAGTTTTTATTCATAAGATACCATCCTCTAGCAAATAAATCAATTCATATATTTTTTATTTACATTTATTTATAACTGTTTGGGTTGATTTAACGAAAATCTATCAAATTTAGTTTAATACAATGGACTCTAACTTCATTTTTCTTCTTTAGACAACTTTTACGATTTTAAAAAGCTAAAATATGGGGCTTTCCAGAAGAAAGTATATCAATATAAAACTTGGTGTATTTGTTACTCTAAATAAAGCGAATAAAAAATGGAATTACTATTACAATTTCCAAAATGTGGAAACATAGTGTGGTTACATAGTAACACAGTTTGCGATCATTTTCAGTATATTGTTTAAAATCTTTGTCCAACTTAAATATTTTAAAATTTGTGTGTTAAAACTACATGGGGTAAGATCAATTTCATTATATTTATTATTGATTTCCCATACGTCAAGTATTTTTAACACACAAATATAAATACGTTAATGATGGACATGATTCAACGAAAGTTTTCTCCAAAGCTAATACAACACGTTTCGTCGAAAGAAGCTATAACCTCAAAATGTTTCTTGATTTTGTATTTGGGCATTTTTTGTAAAAGCTTTTACTTTTCAAAAATTCAAATATTCGAATTTTCTCGAAAACAATTCGTGATTCGAAAAAATTACTTGAAACCAAAATTATCCCAGAGGGCAATTGCTACTGGTATGGCATTCTTCAAAATATGCATTGCAATATTATAGTTGTCAAAAAATTCGAGTTGCCAATATCGATAACAAAGTATTTTATGAAAAAATAAAATGAAACGAAATTATTCCAAAATTGTACATGCACTAAAGAGTTCACCTTGAAGTTTACCGGCCTTCAAAGTTTCACTGGTTTTCTACTCTTTTGTTATCTTTAAACAATCTGTTTAAGTACCTTTAAAATGATATGTATTATTGCATAGTTAGCAGAGATGGGAGTAAGTTAAAAAATATTTTTTTTTCAAAAATAGGCAAAATTTAAAAAACTATTTATTTTTATAATTTTTTTGTTCATAAATGCTACAAAATATATTGGCATTCTCAACATGAAACCAACATTATCACAAATAAAGCCATAAAACCAAATTTTTCATACGAAAAACAATATCAACAATATAAAAAATAACCAATCAGAAAATCTCAATCGTCACACTGTTGGCATAGCGTTCGCGACAGTTGGTTATGGGTTGGCAGAACGTGGGAAACAGATGTAACATATTTTCCAGTTACAGGATTGTTAATAGCGACCAACCGCTGGTTGCCAACGTTGGAGAAAACAAAAAAGGTTGGTATTGAAATAAATTAAATTTATTAAGAAAATAAAATTTGCCTTGAAAGCTTTTAAATTGTGATTTTTTTAAACTATTTTAAGGGTTTCTATTTGAAGCCTTTCGAAACTTCATAATATATATTTGCATTTTGTTAATATTCAAATAAAAACTATTGAGAAAAAAAGTTTTCAATTTATTTTTTGATCAATGATCTTTAACTTCAAGCTCATATATTAGTTCTCATGTAGTGAGTAAACTAGTTTATATGAATGTTTGATGTTTGGCATCGTATTGTTAACGCTTTCAAAACGTGTTCTGATGATGGGAACCTAGACAGGACAATATCCTAATGAAGAAATAAAGAGTATGGCCTCGAACTTGAATAGTTTTCATTTTCAAAGAAATTCTTGTAAACCTAATCTAATCAGCTGTATGTAATGTATCAGTTTGAGTTAAACCAATTATAGTTTTCATATTGCGCGAAACTGAGGATTAGAGTGATGCCTATGAAAAAATTGTACTGTCTATCATGAAAATTATCAAACTTTTTTAAAAATCAACAATCTACTATGACAATACAATATTAGATTTAGACTTGAGGTAAAACAAAATTGTAACTAAATATATGAAAATATAAGTACGAAAAAACAATGTGATTTTTACAAAAATCCAAAATCATAACCCAGATGAAGAATAAATTAAGGCTTTGTGACTGCAAACTTATACATTTAACCAAGAGTTCTACTGTAAATATTTGTAGTTGTTTGAGTTGTAATACAGTATCTTTATATTTAAATGAAAATACTGTCATTTGTAGAAGAAATTGACTACATTTTTCATATGTAGTTCATTTAAAAAACCAACGACATCAATTTACTGTATTACAATTTTATATTCATTTTATTTAATCGTTTTTTTTTTTTTATTCAAAAAATAAAACAAATAAATATTTGCTTACAAAAACAAGTGAAAATGTTAGTTGAATTTACTGAAATGTAAGTTGTTCTTTCATTTACTTTTAACTACATTTGCAGTGGTCTTTACCTTCATAGTATTCTAAGTGTAATTTTTTTTAAAAGCTGTGATATGCCAGTGTAATTTGTTGTACCGTTGTTAATTTATGCTTGGGTAGTTTCAAATTCTTGTTAAAGCTTATACATTATGAATATTATTAGTGTCCGACCGAACGTTCGGCTTCGGAGTTCGGCCAAAAAGTGATGTTCGGCCAAGTTCGGTGTTTGGCCAAATTTTGGCCGAACTTGGCCGAATACCGTATATTTGAAGAAGAACAGTTCATTTTTGATTTATTTCACGTAAAAAACAAAATTTTCAAATTTATTTCACGTAAAAAACAAAATTTTCAATTAAATTCGTCATATACTTTAGTTAAAATAATAAAGTTCAGGTATTTCCATATTTTTGTTGAAAACTTCAAGAAAATAATTGAACTGACTTTATAATATTTTTGAAAAAATATTCTAAATTTTCTTTTTTACAAATTTATTGATGTTTGAATATTTTTTAATATACTTTAATGATGCTTTTTGTAGTCAAAATCAACGAAAATTTAAATTTTATTCAAACTAAAAAAAAATTAAAAAGTTCGGCTTCGGCTACGGCTTCGGCCGAATATTTAAAATTTGGCCGAAGTTCGGCTACGGCTTCGGCTTCGGCCAAAAAAAGTGACTTCGGTCGGACACTAAATATTATACAAAAATATTAATTGTATCGTATTGAAATTTTTTATTTTTTACTCAAAATTTTTTTTTATAATTTGTAAACTAGTGTAATGAATTCCTTATTTGCAACTTTATTTTCAGTATTTTTTTAACAGTTGTTGGGCTGCTTGTCATGAATTTTAATAAACTACTGTATGATCAAACAAACCAATATATTTATTTTTTTTTATATTTAAAAATGAATTTGTAAACTGGCAAAAAGATAAGACCACAAAGAGGAAAAAACTACTTCAATAAAAGGTATAAACTACGCCAGTCATACCATAACAAGTAGATATAGAGACACATCATAGTAAGTTACGGGATGATGACATTGAATATATTGAATATGCAAAAAAAACTATGATGAATATGATAAAAAATTACAAATACACGCAGAGATTTATATAATTTTAAAAATTCAAAAAGTAAGATGACATACAGATGATAAACAGAAAAAATAAATTTTTAAAATAAAAGGATTTCAATGTTTTTATTTAAAAAATAAATTGAGATTACAGCAAAAGATATTAAATTTATTTTGCCATACTAATAGTTTGAATTCGTTATACAAAAAAAAATGTATATCGGCTATTCCACGATAGATCAGCCAAAATCTGATGACGATTTGAATTGTGTATTTTGCATGCAGAAACTCCATGGAGCCATTTAGCCACATAGCCTTTTTTATTTTCTCGAAATTCGACAACAAACACGGTTTTATTCGAGATTTTCTTTTTGTTATGAAAAATATGCAAAAAGGGTGTAAGTTTCCTCATTTGCTGAATCTTTCAAATTTATCGGATCATTACCATTCAAATTGCATTGGAATAGTACACACCTCGTCTTTTGTATTTAAAAATACATTTCTATTCAGCGTCAAAAATAAATACATTTATTTTTAAAATAAATTTTTTAAAAATTTGGCCATTCTTGATTTTAAAAAAGAATGCATAATCGCAAGATATGTAGTTTTTGTCATAAAGTTGCACTTGCACTTTCTTGGGTCCCGCGAACACATTTCGCGAAAATCAGTAAAACCGTTTTTTTACAATTTCGAGAAAATAGAGACTTTAAGATGTGAGATGATCGGAAGATCCAAGGTCAAAAAATGCAGTTTTTTGACGGTATTTGGTGGAATGGCCTATAGATAATTTGTATACATTGTTGTTGGCATTTCAATTTAATAAATGTTGATTTCTTATGAAAAATTTCTTGTAATTTTTATAGTAAATATTATAACTTAAGGCTATTTGTCTCATTAGCAGCCATTTGTGGTTTGTTATTTTCTTTTTCTTTTATAATTTTTGTAACTTTAGTCTGCAAACGTGCTAAACAATAAAATTTATATTTATGTTCTATGTTTTTTTCCTACCTTAAGGGCTGACATTGGCCAAATGGATGTAAGTACTATAAGAATAAAAATATAACACGTAGTTAGAGTGGCATTACAAATATGCATGTGGTGGGTCTTTTTATAATAAAATGAAAACAATGAAATAAAAACCATGAATTAATTTTCTTCAATGATTACGAAGGTATGAAGGACGAGGGGTTTATTTTTGACTGGGTGTATGATTGTTACCTAAAGGCATTTACACATTATTAGGGAGTCGTCTCAAGAGTGACATGAAACATCACAAGTTTAACAAGTATTAACCGTGAGGGAAGTTTATTATCATGATTAGGGTTAGAAGGCAAAAAAAAACATATGTTTGTGTGTTAAATTGAATTAATAGAAATTACGAAGTTAAATAATAACAAGAATATAAAACAGTTTAACAATTTTGTAACAAAACGCCTTAAAGTATGCTATAAATTTTGAATTATTTTATAGCCTAAAAGTAGGCTTTAGTAAAAAAAAAAATATATTAAGATATTAAAATTAAACTGAAATTTAAGTGTTTGTAATAAGATGTGTTACTTATTATGATGTTTTACATTTTAATAAGAAAAGGATAATTATAGGACTTATAACATTACTTTTTATTTTTCACCAAAAAGCCTATCTTCATATAAAAAAAGCAAGTTATATTTTAGGAAAATTAATTGAAAAGATCCAAAGTTGTGGCAGATTGTGTTAAATAAACAAATTAAGCCTTTGAAGGAGTTTCACTTGGGTCATAGTTAAACAATTTTTTGATAAATATAAAAATATTTTTGTCAAATTTTGAATAGGAATTTGTCTTGGTCTTTTTATTTGATGTTTTCGAAAAAAAATGTGTAATATTTTTCTTCTCTATTTAGAATTTTATTTCCACGAAAAATATTGTTCCATTCTCTTTTATTAATGAGAAAAAGCAAAAACCTTATTTAGTCAATTGCGGTCGTAAAGCAAATTTGAGATTCAAATGCACTTGAAGTGGTATAAATTGGCATATTCCCAATAATTCTCTTTGGATTCAGCAAATGTTTTCCAAAATTCATAGAAAAATCTTTCAAAGAAAAATATTAGATTTAAAAAAACAACATGCTTTGTTCTTTCAAAAAACCGAATTGGATCTACTCAAATTGCCATAGCAAACTGGCTACCCCCAAACCCAAATGTACAAAATTTTTATCTGGCCTTTATAAACTTTTAATTGTTTGACGAAATATTGGATTTGTAATTTCAAAGATTAAATTAACGTTAAAGTGAACTCGACTAGTTGAAGATATATGCAAAATATTCTTGTTTGCAGAGTTTCTGCTTAATCGGAGTTGATCTTCTATTTCTGATCAGAAATATTATGATCTTCTATTTCTGATCTTCTATGTGGTATGATCTGAATTTCATCTGATCTTCTAAAATTTTATGTTTTTTATTAAAAGCTTTTTATTGACATTTTTTTAATTCGATCTACAAAATTTCGGTTTCACAACAAAAAAAAATTGTTGCCAGTTTAGGTAAATTTGTTTAATAAATTCTATTGGAGGCAGAAAGTTTTGTACGTATTAAAATAACAGTTTTCAACTTCAATTGCGAATTTCTAGTCAAATTACACTAGCAAAAATGTTCTGTTTTATTGGACTTAAATAAAAACATTTCACTGCGATATTGGATCCACTTCTTTGGAGGACTTAGTCACTTCCGCTGTAAAATTGAAGTATATTGGATTTATATCAAGGAGCCTACAAATAATACCTACTACGTTCTAAACAATAAGGTTGCAATTAAGTGCTTAAATATAAACACTAACTGTGTAAAACTATATTTAAGATTTTTTTTTTAATACACACATACATTTTATTTGTATGCAAAAAGTTAGTCAATTTACTATTACTATATCCAAATTTTGTGGTATAAAATTACACAAAAAATGTGTAAAACTGTTTTTTTTTTACGCAAGCAAAGGAAACTTAACCAATTTATGGTTCAAAACAGTCTTTCTCCTGTAAATTTGGTTAATTTTAATAAACGAAAAGTACAACTCATTTTTAAAATAATTTTTTTTTTGAGTACTTCTAATAACATATTCTTGTCGGTGTATCACAAGTTCTTAAAACTTTAATAATTTTAAATTAAAAATTTCATTTAACATAATTCTGTTTAAAATATTAAAAAAAATTCAATAAGTTATGTATATTTTCAAACATTCTATCAGTAATCATGATCCAAAGCAAAAAAAAAAAAACAAAAACTTAAATAATATTTATGAAATTCTGCTTTTATGTTTAATGATGCAAAGATGCATGAAATGAACATGCTTTATATGTAATATATACTACAAGCATGAATACAGTATACCAAACTAAATGAAATGACTCTTTATGTATAACCAGATTATTATCAAATATAAATATCAATTTTACCAAAACATAAAAATGACAAAACATACAACATAAATGTATATGAATACAAAAAAATATACACAGATGTTGTATATTGATTATCGATTTATGCACAAAAGCCCTTGCAATCACCCATCATCATACAATTCCAAACAACAAAAAAAAAAAGAGGTCTGTATAGGATGGAAAAAAACATCCGGTATTTGAATGTAAAACTAAATTCAATTAACAAAACAGTAGAGAACGCAAAAAAAATTATATGAATTTCAAATAAGTCATACATTTGAAAAGAAAAATTATATGAGAAATTTAAAAAATTTTCGATACTTTGAGGCAAATATTTTCAAAAAAGAATTTTTTTTTGATGACATGATAGTAGCATTTCATAAATGTGTGCCGATTTTTAAGCATGCTAAATCCATGCGCGTTAAACATTTATAGTTAACGGCGCAAAAATGATGGCGGTTTTAAGTTCAAAGGATAACAAAAATATTTAAATTTTTTCAAAGATACATCCATTTTTAGATCTCACTGTACTTGTCACTCTTCAAAATATACATAACACCACCAAAACATACACAAAACATTAGAACTTTAAAAGTAAACCGCGATTTCTTTGGAAAACGCGAATTTTTTGCCGGTTGTATGGTATTTAATTCGGTTTAGGATTACATATTTAAATGTGCCAAATTAGGATGCTTTTTGAGGTTGTGCAAATTTTGTTTGCTTCATCAAATTTAAGTCCTAAAATTATTTTTCAATTTTAGCTCATTAAAATCTTTTATTTGATGTACGTTTTGGTGGAATTCACACAGCGCTCTAGTTGTCACAACGTCAAATATGTTTACAGCCTCTACACACAGAGAGAATTTCTTGGACGAGTTTTAATTAAATTTTTCACTAACCTGATAAAGTTTAATTCACAATGTAAATGAAGAATTTCTTAAACTTTATGATAAATTTTCATAGTTTTAATGAAAGTGGTTTCAATAAAAGTTTTTCATTAGTCGTATGAAATTCTTAATAAATAATATGACATTTTTCATAAATTTTTTTGAAACACTGCATTAATTTAATGCAAAGCTTCAATGGACAATGGGTTATATGTAAAGTTCCAGTGACATTTAATAGATATACTGCAAAAATTTATTGATATCATGTAGAGAATTCTCTCAGTGCACTCACCATATTTTTTTTTCGAATTGTGTACACAGAAAAGTTTTTTATTTTAGCCCAATTAAATAAACCGTCATATTTTTTTTAAACTTCGATGAATTTTTTTCAATTTCAGGAAATTTTTTTTCAATTTTAGGGCTTTTTTAAATTTTTTCGGTTTTTCTAATTTTGCCATTTTTTCTTGAATTTTTTGGGGATTTTTTTCCAATACTACCAAGTTTTAAAATTTTATCGATCATTTTGAAATTTTAGAGATTTTTTTAATTCTTGATAATATTTTTTTCAATTTTGATGACTTTTCCAATTTTATCGATATTTTGCCATTTTTTAATTTTTTTTTAATTTATTGTTTTATGGTTTTTTTTTTTGTTTCTTATAAGTTTTTGCTGTTCGCAAAACTAGAATACAACTATTCACAAATCAGCGTTATGGATATTACTTTTTTGGATCTGAATGAGCCAAATAATAAGTAAAAAAAACTCTTGTAAGTTTCAAGTAATTTTTTAATTTGTCGACTTCTTTTCAACTTGAAACTTTTCATGTTCAACTTTATATAGTCCACCTAAACCTGTCAATATTCAGAAAAACTTTGGTAATAGGTGCGATGCATTACCTTGTAATGTATACTCCTTACATGTATGATTATTTTCCAACAAAAAGTAATGAGTTACCAATAATGGGTTACATAATAATTTACTTTTTAATGAATGCTTCAGCATTATTTCAAAACATTAAGTAATGATTTACCAATAATTTTGGGCACTCATGGGTTACCTTGTGTTGATACATAATTACCTTTTACATAATTAAAAAACATAAAGTAACAACTTACCGATCTTCAATTACATAATGAATGACATATCAACGTAAAGTAATATTTTAACTTTTTTTTTTTGGAACATCTATATTTAGACTCATTACTCTGTCATTTTTTGTAAGCATGAGGTAAGGTATATATAAGGTGGCGCAAAAGTAATCCTCCTATCAGAAAATGCTATACATAATAAATACATAATAAAAAAAAAAACATCGGAAGGTTATTTTTGCGCCACCTTATATTTTTAACATCACAAACTAAAACTTGAAGCACAGCAATTTATTTATATTTTAAGCAACCCATTAGTATATGTGACGATAGCTCAGTTGGTAGAGTGATCGCCTAACAACCAGAGAACCCAGGTTCGAACCTCAGCGAGACCACGCTATTTATTCAATTAAAAAAAATATTTGTAATAATTTTTTTTTAAAATTTTTTTTTTATGAAAATCTATTTATAAGCAACCATATAAGTAACCATTTACTTTAACCCCTACTAGGTACTGATACCACCCATTACTTTTTCGCTATTGTAATGCGTGGTGTCCTATTGCGATACATTACTTTACCCATTATTTGGTAATGAGTGATTTTGCTGCGTAGTTTCTCTCAATTAAAAACCTTAAGAAATAAGACTGGCTAAAGTCAGTTTCAGCAGGTGTCCACAATTTTTGAAATTGCTTATATATAAAAATTTATTACAATTTTTTTTTGTTAGAGGTGTATAAAACAAAAAAATAAATTCAATGAATTTCATAAATGAGCTTGATGGGTCAAAATTATATCCTTAAGGGTTTTACATATATGAAATAAATCATTGCCTTTAGAATTAATCTCTGATATCAAAAACTACAAAAATAAAGGGACAGTTTAGATTTTTTGTTGAAGATTGCCATTGTCTCTCGTTCGCCAGTCTTACTTAAAAGTTTATACGTTTAGTGAATGATGATTGATTTCTTGCCAAAGAGATTTCAATCAGCAAAGGACAGTGGTTACTTGGTTATTCCACTATATTTACTACCACAACTAAATAGTCATAAAATACTGTCATATATATTTTGAAAATTTACTGAAGTTGTTGAATTTTTTTTTTTGTATTCAAGTCTGACATATTTAAGAATTATGACTTCAATGTTAAAAACTAACGATTACGGCTCATAAACATAATAGCAGGGTTGTTTTTCAGTATTCTTCCATTTTTGCGTGAGAGGGTTTTTATATTTATTTTTTTTTTGTTTTTAATTGATGCGATGCAAAAGAATTTTCAAGGAAAAAAAGTTTAATTTTAATTTGTGTAGTTATACAAAAGCTTAGACTTGTTATTAAAATTAATTTGGCCTAAGGCTTAGAACAACGAAATTCGCTTTTAAAATCTTGTTAAACATTTAATAACATTAAAATATTTTTAAATGAAAATAACAATATATAAAATTGTTGGGAAAAGGAAGTGAAGTGTCTATGCATGAGTATAAAGATCACATTATCAGAGCTAAACATTTTAATTGCAGGGTTTCTTTAAACATAACCCTAACATCATAATATAAGATTTAAGTGAGCACAATTTTTTTAAAACTTTCATAAAATGAGTTAATTTTCTTTACTTTCAAAAAATGTTTACGTTTAAAAATTTTAAAATGCCTTTTTGTCTCGGTACGCTTACGAGGAAACTCAGTTCACTAAATACGCTAGACAATTTCAAATATAATTGTGAATATCAGATACAAAAAGACATATATTTTAAAAAACATTTAAGCCTATTCCTTATAAGTTTGTGATATTCATTTCCCGTTATTGGAGAGCTGACATTAATTTTATATTCCTTAAATTGTTTAGAATTACATAATTTTTAAAATACTGTTCTCAACAATCCATTCCATTAAACGGAACTAAAAACAGTGAGGAATAAACTGCGAAAGTTTAAGAATCGGGCAATTTTGGATTCACTATTTTTCGACATTTAAATGGTCATTAATTCTTTAGGTGAAGAATTTTCAACGTGAAAGTTGGTATATCACAATTGTCAAATATAGTCTACCTAACCCTGTTCATCGTTTCTTTTAATTAAAAAAAAAAAACCTTGAGAAATAAGAGGCAACTAAAGTCTGCTTCAACAGGTGTCGAAAATGTTTTAAATTACCAACACTAAAATAATGGCTAATTGGTATGGAAATACTACACTCAGGGAACTTCTGCTTTAAAAATATGTAGTTGTTTGGGTGGTAATACAGTTTCTTTATTTTTTAAGTAAATGTTAGTCATTTGCAGAACGAATTAAATTTTTTACTAACCTTGTAGTTCATTTGAAGAAACAACCCACATCAAATGACTGTTTTATGATTTCACATTTATTTTTTACAGTTGTATTTTGTTATTTAAAAAAATAAATGTTTGTTTATTTTTTACTACCATGTGGTTCATTTTTACTACAATTGTTAGTCGTTTTTTGAACATTAAAAAACAAATGACAATGTTAGTTGAATTTACTGTAACGTAAGTCGTCCTTTATTTAAGTCGTCCCTATTTAAATTTTTTTTTTTTTTAAATTTCGATGCTAATTTTAGCAAATTCTTTTACTAATTTTTTATGCACAAGTTGCTAAATTATAAAAAAAAATCTAATTTCAGTGTTGAGGGCAAATTTTTTTTTTTAAGGAAAAATTTTTGGAATATACAATATAAAAAAAAAAGCAAAATGCAAATAAATTTCAATTAAAAAAAAATTATGAAATTTTAGTAAATGTACGGATTTTAGCAAATTCTTTCTCATTATGAGTTTACTAAATTTTAGTAACATTTCATTATTTATGTTCACTATACTAATAATTACACACACTTTTGGCTAAAATTACCTACACGGTCTACTGGCTTAAAGAAAACTAATTTTCTGTTAAATTATTTTCTTTTTTGTAATTTTTACAGACTTTTTTAATATATAAAACAAAAAAATATTTAATGAGTTAAAAAATTTTAAAAATAAATTTACTTAACAAAAATAAAGATTATTTTTTTTAGTAAAGATTTGTACATAAAATTAAACAAATATAAAAATTTGGTAAAGCCTTCTTTGATCTTCTTTTATTTAACTAATTCTTCTTCTTTTAAACGAGCTTTATATCCTTTGTTTATAAATTATAATTATTTACTTATAATATTTTGTCTCCACATTGGGTGACTTTTTCAGGGAACAATTAGTATAATTTGATTGTTAAAACAAAATTTTATCATTGAAGACGAAATGTGGTGACGAAATATTGGAAATAACTAATTATAATTTATAAATAAAGGATCTTAAGCTCGTTTAAAAGAAAATTAATTAAGAACTTTTTGAAAAGCAACAAGCAAATCTAATATGAAAATATCATGTCATCCCAGCAAAAAATAGTGCTTACCCAGAAGAGCTTCCGGAATTCATTATTTGATAACGAAGCGCTTCCAAAGCAAATAAAGAAGGCATGATTTTGTTCGCGATGTCCCACTTGGTGTGTTTCTTTAAAGTGCTTCTTTCATGTGCTCTTAGAAGCAACAAATTCATGCCTTCTTAAGCACTAAGAATAAATTGCGTGGATCTGCTGAAAATTCGTTAAATGTAAATCGAAATTATTTAAATTCAAATACAAATAATAATGAAACTCCTTCAAATCCGTTAAGAGTAATACCCCCAGAAAAATCGATATTTGTTTCACGCTTTGCTTCTGAAACTACAATTAATGACATTAATCATTATATAAAATCAAATTTGAAGAAGTATTGCCTCCTTTAGAATTATGGTACCATTTGAATTTTTTGAACGTGTTGTTAGTCCTGGATTCTGGCCGGAAAAAGCTCTTGTTCGAGAATATATTCCCCGTAATAATCAAAAACCAAATAATACTGCTCGTATTCCACGTATACTAAATTCTCCATAAAACTAACTAAAAACCTTGAAAATTTAAGTATCGTACACCAAAATGTTAATGGAATTAATTCAAAACTATCCTCTGTATAAATTGAAAATTTCGCGCTCAATTACCAAGTCATTGTATTTACAGAAACCTGGCTTAGTTGTACAACTTTAAATACTGAAATACTTTGTAATAATTATCAGATTTATAGACGAGATAGAATTACCAATACTATTGGTGGAGGTGCATTATACACCGATTTCAGCAAAGCTTTCAATTAAGTTAATCATTGCCTATTACTTAAAAATTGTGCTTGATGGGATTTACAAAAAACTGTTTCAACTGGTTTTAATCTTATCTAACTGCTAGAGAGCAATGTGGTGTGTTTAATAATACCTCATCTAAGAAAATAATTGTAAATTCTGGGGTACCGCAAGGCAGCCACCTAGGTCCAATTTTATTTTCTATATTTATAAATTAAAAATTAAATTTTCTAACGTGCTTATGTATGCTGACGACGTTAAAATCTTCCTTAGCTATAAAGATTCTGGTGATCAAGCTTACCTTCAACGTGATTTAAATAGTTTCTTCGTTGGTGCAATCTAAATTTATTGGATTTGAATTTAAGTAAATGTAAGTACATTCGTTTTTCTAGAAATTCTGGAGATCCTGGTCAGTATTTTCTTGGTGAACATCAGTTGGAGTTCGTATATGCTTTTCTCGATCTCGGTGTTTTAGTGGACACAAAACTGACATTTACTCAACATATTACTATGAAATCTAATAAAGCTCGTGGGGTACTTGCCTTTATTAAACGTTGGGCTAAAGAATTTACTGATACAAGCATTACAAAACAATTGTATACGTCTCTTGTTATACCACTTTTGGAATACTGCTGCGTTGTATGGGATCCGTATTACGACGTTAACAGTAATCTTATTGAGTCTGTTCAAAAACAATTTTAATTTTTTTGCTAACGAAATCTTTTTCCTGATCCTACTGGTCTTCCTTCATATAAATCAAGGTTAGCTCAAATTAAATTACCTTCATTAATTAATTCAAAACTAAGACGTTTGCTCGGAATTTTTGGTGAACAATCTTACATTTAACGTTCCTCAACGTCCAACACGTTACTTCAGTCCAGTATATATTGATTAATTTCGCGTAAACTATGCTAATGCTGATCCCTTTAGAAGATTATACGACGACTTTAATAAATTTTATAATTTTATAGATTTTTCCATAAATATTAATGTAATTAAACGCAATTTAATATAGTTCCTAAATACGTAGATTTAAAACACTATTGTTATATATTATATTCAATAAAATTGTCTGTAGGGATTTATCCCGTAGACTTAAATAAATAAAATAAAAAAAATATATAAAAATAAAAGATGCGCTTTTTTGTGTGTTGACAACATTAGTGCTTCATGGTATGCATACTTTATTGCTTCGTTGTAAGCATTATTCACTGCTTCAAATAAGCCATTCTGGGAAGCACGACAAAATGGCTTTCCTAACTGCTTTATAGTGTGCAAGGCGGTGAAGCATGCAAATGAAGTTACTGCTTACCAAATCCAGGTTTTTTGTTTTGGGACTAGATTTCGGAAGGTAGAAAAAATATTCAAACCAAATATATGAGAATGTTTGTATTTTTATTACAAAAATTAAAAATTTTTTTTTTTTCAAATTAAAAATTTTAAAATATCTTTATCGATTGAAATACATATTCTGTTTGAGATTCAACTATGGTTGGATATATTTGTTCTGAGATTTTTAAAACCAGGATTAATTTGGAATAGCGATTTTAGTTTCGGAAATATATATAAATATATTTTTCTTAAAATTGGTATAATTTTTCAAAATTTCTTTATAGGTAAAGTTTTTATTATTTAAGTTACTAGTTTTAAATACGCCATAAACTGCAGCTCATTTAAAAAACATTTAATTATAAATGTTTATTACCATATATCAATTCATTAATAAATGCTCTTTGTTCTTGTGGAGTGGTCAAAAAATAAAAAAAAATAAACTGTCACGCAATTCCTATTAATATTGTATTAAAAAACAGCAGCTCTAAAGTAGTTTAACAATAAAATCATAGAAACCCATACAAAGTATAGAAAATACAAAATACCATAAAAAATTAGAAACACTTAATCATAAAACTGTATTAAACAAAGAATATTTTTTTTTCGAAAAAAATAAGAAAAAAAAAATACAAAAAATTAATAAAAAACAAATAGGAAAAACACCCTCTTATATTAAAAAAAAATATTAAATTAAAGACTTTTAAACATGACACAATATACACACAAAAGTTGTTTCTTTATATTTAAATAAAAACCTAAAAAATACATCAATAATTTAACAATTAACAAAAGAGCTCTTAAAAAATTAATAGATATATGTGTGTTTTTTGAAAAATATTATAGATTTCTTTAACAAAATAAGGGGAAAATAAAAGATTTTTTTTTCTTAATTTTTTAAGAAAAAATTTAAATATTTTATAAAAAAAAATTGACATTTATAAACTTTTAATGAATTTATGAGTAACATTTTTTTCTTACATTTAATGACGACAAGTAAATATGTATTTGTACGTGATATTATGTATTTATTTAGGTTAACATAATGAACAATTTAAATTTTCGTTAAGGAATCGACCATAAAAACACATTATTAGCCACTAGGCAAATAATATTTGGTTAGAGAAAAAAAAAAATACCAAAATTTTTAGATGAATTTAAGGCAAATGAATAAAATCACTACCTGTATATTAGGGTGGAATGGCATCGATATTAAATTGGAATTCATTTAAGTTTTTAAAGTTTATTTATATATGAAATTAAAATCTTTTTGGTATATAATAATATGTTCTTTTCTTTTTTGTTAACAACATTTTTGTTTTTTACAGTTTTGTTAGTTTTTGTTTTTATATACATCGAGATTATTTTTATGTATTTTTAAAATTTATAACGAGATTTTAAGCTCCTTATATTTAGAAAAATAAACCAAATCGAACATATATTAGCTAGGTTGATACCAGCATTTCGATCTGACTAAAGATCTCATCAGAACACGAAGTTTTATAAAAGCTAGAGGCCCCAGAATATGCAGAGCTTTTACAAAAAAAAACCTATTAATTATCAATTTTGCTCCAGTTTTGTCTTCTTAGTATTTAAGACCAAACATGTTCTATTTATAAAAAAAAAATTATTTTTTACTCTGCCTCAAGTAATATTTTTAATAGTTTTTTGTTTTTGTATACATCGATATTATTTTTGTGTTATTTTTAATTTATAACGAGCTTTCAACCTCCTTATGTTTACAAAAATAAGGCAAATCAAACATATTAGCTAGGTTGATACTAGTATTTCGATCATGAAAAACATCTCACCAAAACCAGAAGTTTTAGGAAAGCTAGAGCCTTTAACCAAAAAACTATTAATCATCAAATTTTGCTTCATTTTACATTTCGACTGGACAGTTTAATTTTTAAAAAATAATAGTCGTACGGATTACAGGATTTGAAAAATTTCACATCTTTATGCT
Organism: Delia radicum; assembly: GCA_021234595.1. Taxonomy (NCBI): domain Eukaryota; kingdom Metazoa; phylum Arthropoda; class Insecta; order Diptera; family Anthomyiidae; genus Delia; species Delia radicum. Next base: position 85,833,157 of record CM037854.1, read on the forward strand.
CTACCAAAATCGAACACACCTTTATATTAAATTTATAACGAGCATATCCATTTCATTTCAAGGACTAATTTTTCGACAGTTTCCGATTTTGATAAAATTTTGTAAGTTTGTCATACTCTAAAAAATGTTTGCAAATTTACCGCTATAAAGTGGGTAAATTTTTGTGAACAATATTGCAAAGTGAGTAATTATGAATACAAAATGCGTAAAATTATTATGTACACATTTTCATATACAATTGTAATCAGTTTAAAATTGACAAAGTTATTGTATTTTTCTATATACCGGTAAGGAAAAAATTATATGGTACAAATTAACAAAGTGGCGTAGTTTTTTAGTTAACAGGATTTCGTAAAAATTATTTTTGTTCTAATAATAGAGCACGAGCCCTGAATTTAAACACACAAATTGAAATATATTAAAGATTGTAATATAAAACTTCTTAAATGGTTTTTATTTTATAAAATATATGTACAGGAAGTGGATAGTAATTTCATTGTCATAGCCTTATAAATGAGAACTTGAAGAGTGGGTTGTAAAAACATATAAAAATTCTCCGCCAAAAAGTCGAATTTAATTAAATTTCAACGTGAATTGTAATAAACATTATTTTAAATATAGATTTTACACTGTCAACACTGTGCTCCGAAGTTGTGTTTTTTTTTTTCATACATATGGAATAAAACTTTTTTTGTTTAAGAAATTTATATTTAGTACCGCTGATAATCGGAAAATAGAAATTCGTTTTATAAAAAAGCATTATTTATGACGATTGATATAATTTTCAGAAATATTTGGTACGAAATAGCAATAAATAACCGTTTAAGCTCATCATATATTCATATATTCCTATAGTATAAAATATTTTTGGGCACAAACAAGTATATTAAAAATTGTTAAATTCAATAGAAAACGGGTTATAAATTGTATGTGAAACTTCTATTTAACAGTTTTTTGCTTGCACTTAAAAGTTTAAAACGATTTTGAATTCAAAATTTGTAGGTATAACTTTAGATTTTATCTAAATGTCCCTCCAGTTTGTACGATTATCACAGGGGTACTGAATTGTTTAAAAGATTTTTTTTTTATACTTTTGGCTCCAAATCATAAATAAATGAGTAATTAATAATCTCAAAACATTTTCCTTTATTCCTTGTAATACCTGACTGTTTAAATTGATATAATTTAATATTTTTCGCACATTTTATAAATATACGCCTAATATCGGCTATATCGGAAAGCCATTCAATTTCAAGGAGTTATAATCAAATAAGTTTTCTTTAAATTGTCTTGAGTTTTTCGAAATTTTTAGATAGTTTTAACTTTATGCCACTTTGTACCATATATTTTTTTATTTTCCTTCATTAATTACAATAAACTATAGAATGTTAGAAAAAGTTCTTAGAAATAATTAAGGCTTACTGTAGAAACTATTTTATATAAAAAGTCTCAGTTCCCTATAATGGGATAAAAAATATTTGAAATAAACACTTGCACCAAATATCTATTTCCATATAGATTGGATTTTGTTTTTCTGATGCATTAGTGCAAAGGAGAAAGAAACTTAATTCTGTATGTGTATAGAAAAGGCTCCATAACTTTGTCAATTTTCAACCAATTTTAAGAATGAAACACTAACTTTAAGAATATTATTGTTTGAAAAGTTTAAAAGAAAATTGAAAATGTGTATTGTTATTAAAAAAATCTCTGCATATTCATATTAATAATGTAAAGAAAGTATATATATTTGGAAAGACCAGTGACCGCGTATTTCTAAAACGGTTTTTTATATTTTTATTTTGAAAAATATTGCAACCCTTAAGTTTTGAAATATCGAAAAATGAAGAGTTGGGACATCGTTGGAAAGGTCATACATTTTGTTGTATGATAAATATTGAAAAAATTCTTTTTGCATAGAAAAAGTGATAGTTTTGGAGTTCAGAAATTCTATAAAAACATTTTTAAATTTTTTTTTAAATATTTTTTATAAAAAAAAACATCAAAATTGTTTTTTAAAAAATAATCCCTTTCAATTTCTTTTATAAGGAGGAATGTCTCATCTTCCTTACGCCTGCTCCGCTCCTGCTTTTTGAGATATCTGAAAAAATGTGTGTATTGGTCTGGAAAAAGTATTTTTTAACCTTTTTTTTGTTGCAAAATCAGTCAAATTCTTGTGACGTACTACATATTTCAGGTAGTTTAGAACACGTAGTTAGCTCTTTGTATAAAAAATATAAAATAATTTAAAAAGAGATTTTTTCAAACTATTTTTTTAATTTTTTTTTTTATAAAAAAACACTTAATTTTATGAAATTTCTAAACATAAAAATTCCAATGCAAAAAAAAATTTATATCTTCAACAAATATTAACAAAGCTAATGACATTTTGCATGATATCCAACGCCTCATGTTTCGATACTTCAAAGCTTCAGGGTTGCCACACCGTTTTAAAAATATGCGCTCACTGCCAAACATTCTGTTATCAAAATTGGAGACTATCGAAAAATTAGAATTCGAAATAAAATGGAAATGCTCAATATTGAGTCGGCTTTATAAGACAAATCCGACATTTTAGTGTTTAATGTTAGACTTCTGATTCGCATTTAGAGACTGCCAAAAACTCCCGTACTAATAAATTCAACAAGTCCGATAAAATTTTTCAAATCTTCCGCTATATTTAATCCGCCGTTCATCTACATTTTAAGTCCTGATACAATTTTTTACCTCTAGCTATATTTTGAATATATTTTGATCCATATTGTTTTCACAATATTTGCGAATCACGATTCTCGTTTTAAAATATAAAAAACCAAAATCGATCCACTCTATTGTATGTAGCACCACCAGAAGAACTGCAGCAGACAGACACAAACAAATGCAAAATACTTGGAGCTGCATAACAAAAAAAAAAATACATGCCCAATAGCTTTTTCGAATACAACTAACTACTACGCACATTACAATCGACTTAAAAACTGTTATTGAGCCTTGAATGCAGCCTCTCTCTCTACAATGAACACTGGGTCAGGAATTTAATATTTAAAAATAAAAATATGTACAAAAAAAGTATATTTTTTTGAGAATAATATAATATTTCAAAGGAACTTTATTGATTTTTTTCAAGGATTCAGATTTAAGGAGAATTTTGTTGAGTTAACTCATTAGAGACACACCATAGATCAGCTATAAATTTTTCAACAAAACAATGATTTATTAAAAAACTTTTGTATTTTTGTTTGGCTTGAAGCACCGGGCAATGGTTATATTTTGTAAAATATTTAAAATATAAAAATTTGAAACATTGGCAAACTATTAACTCAAGGCGGTTGAAGATATTTTACGATTTACAGCTTTGTGTAGTTTTGTGAAAGTCACCTGATTATAAACATTTGTTGGAAAATATAATAAAATATAAAATATAAATATAATTTTTATATATTAGATTATATCAGAAAACTTTAGTAATAAAATATTTAAAATTAAAGGTTTTAAAAGACTTTGGCATAAAGTCGTCAGCCTGTTATACTACATTACAATTTCAAAAAGTGTTTTAACAATAAATATATGAGTTTTTCTTAATTAATTCATTATTATATATTATATTTTTTTTAAATAATTAATAATTAAATATTATAAGCAAATTTCTTCTATATTTTGACTTCTATAAAGTTAGCTAGATTTTTCCAGATACATGAGAATGTAGCTCCATTTAATAAATTTATCATATATTCTTTATGAAAATGCGATTCAGTTAAATCTGACCCTAAACTCTCTAAGTACTGGACATTTTCCCATAAAATGTGATATATCCTCCTCTTCTCAGTTCCTTTAGTGGTAATACATTCAGATTTCTTTAGTGGTAATACATCAGCACGGGCTCTGAGTAATGCTGATGTTCCAGCTGGTTTAAGATTTTCATCTATTAGGTATGTATCATTTATAAACTGTAATAAAAACCAGCCATTTTTAGACTTTGTATACTTATAAATTCAATGTTAGATCCGTCAGTTTTTCAAAAATTACTTACAATCGATAAACTAATTTTTAGCAGAAGAACTCATTTCTATATTTTTTTTTTCCAACATGGCAATCAAAAATATAAAAGTTAAGCCTTTTTTGTATTTTGAAATATATTTTCAAAAAAGTTTCGTCAAAGAAGGTCAAAAGTTGTCAATACACTCATAGAAATAGAAATGTAAATATAGCACAAAAAGCTACTGAAAATTAGCTACAAAGGACGTTGAAAAAACGGTTTTACAATTAGCAAATTTTTTTGCTTAATATTATTAAAACAAGAACAGCAAACATAAATCTGTTAACTCTAAAATTTTTTTTTGTTAAATTCGAGTTCAATTTTAGTTCATTAAAAATAAAATTTTTTTCTGCTGAAAGTAGCAAAAACTTTTACTAAATATTTGTGGACTAAAAACATCAACCTAAAACTATAACATCAACAAAATGTTTGCTATATTTTACTCAAATTTAGGACAATGAAAATAACAGTATATTTTGCTGAAACTAACAGAAAATTTTGTTAAAAGTATAAAGATTGCTGATTTCAAAGCGGCACTTTTTATTCGCATTAAAAAAAATCTAAACAAAAACTTTAAAAATTTTACATTTTTTATTTTTCTACTACTAATATTTAGCAAATTTTTTATTGATTTTATCAGATTATTTTTATTAACCTTCAATTAACTAACATTACCCTCAAATATTAGTATATTTAACAGATTTAGTTTTACTGCTAAATTTATCTGTTTTTTTCCGCATCGTCATTTTTAACTAATTTTTAGTAATATTAGCAACAATTTTCACAAATTTTTTTCTATCACTGCAGTAAAAAACATAACCGTTTAAGAATACTTGCAGCTGCTTTTACTATCAAATAGTAAGCGTTTGTGTAGAAAATGTGAAAATTTTCTAAAAAAAAAAACCGCATTTGGTGCTGCCTATAAAACTGGCCTTTAAAAAGATCAACTTTTTTTACACCGTACACACACAGATAGAATTTCTTGGATGAGTTTTAGTGAAATGTTTCACTAAACGAATGAAGTTTTCTTCTCAATATGTAAGAAAAATATCTTAAATTCTGTCAAAAAACATTATTTATAATAATACTTTTTAGTTAGTGATATGAAATTTATAATAAATGAAGAGAAATATTTCATTAAATTTTATGAAAACCTTCATGAATTTTTTGAAAAGCTTCAATGAACGAGTTCCAGTTACACTTCAAAGATCTAAAGCAAAAATTCATTAGAATCATGCAGATAATTATCTCAGTGCAGAGAGAATTCTGTTAGACGAAAACTGATGAAATCTTCAGGAAACTAATGAAACTTTTTAAATACAAAATAAACAAAACTTTTCTTGATTTTAACGACAAGCTTTGTCCTTTTTATGAAACCAGTCTTTTAATGAAATTGTTTCATTGAGTGTATGAAATTTCTTACAAATTTTATTTTTCATACACTTTTATTAAAACCAGCGAAATAAAAATTCAACGACGAATTACAGTGCGCGTTTATTAATTTTATGCAAGAAGTCATTATAAGATAATGAATTATAAGATAATGAATTCAAAAAGTTTGGTTTTCGTTTGTTATATTTTGTATTTACCATATCAAATATCTTTGAAATCGGCGAGTACCCTGTTAGAACACAATTTTATGCAAATTAAAAAAAATTATTTTATCTATTTTCATTCTTCTGACCCATTGTATATAATTTAAAAAAAAAATGTTCCAACATTGTGCCATATAAGGAGTGTAATTTTTTTTTTTTTGGAAAAGTATGAATAGTAGCATTCAACAACAATATGTTTGTATGCCAGCAAAAAAAAAAAAATTGCCTGTAGGTGGTGGACTCTTTTGGCCAAAGCAAATAACACTAATTGAAAGTATGCATGAGTGCATAATACATGATTTTTAAATCTACACGTGTGGTGTATTTTTGAACTAAAATAATAGTGCATATTTAGGTACAGACAATTTTTTCTTTCTACCTTTCAAAAAAACTATTAGCTTTTTTCTTCTATTCATTGTAGATCATTTTTAAAAATTTTATAGATTTTTTTTTGTCTAAAGCCTACTATTTAGTTCATATTGTTTTTAAAGAGCCCTTTTATAGTTTCAAAACCTACCGCCTTTCGTAATGCACACACAGAGAATGAGACAAAAAAAAAGGAAGCGAAAATGTGATTTATTTTTACATGATTATCAACTTAACAAGAACAGCAGCTCAAATGCTATATGTGCAGCACATGTGTCTTCCAAAAACAATGCATTATTTTTCTTTTAAAAACAACAAAAAAAAAAATATACTGCCTAAGTTTTTAGTTTCTTTTGCCATTTAGACACTGTGGTCAAAAAGTATTTAGGATTATGCGATTTATAAATTGACTCATTTTAAAAATTACAAAAATTTTAAATCTCTGCAAATTTCGTGATAAATTGTTTCTTTTAATAAATTAAGTTAATATTTTTATAAATTTATAAAAAGTATTTACAGTTTTATAGACTCTTCACCCAGCAAAAAATAGTGCTTAACCAGAAGCACTTCGGGAAGGCATTATTGAATTACGAAGCACTTCAAAAGAAAAACCAGAAGGCATAATTTTTGTTCGCGATGTTCCACTTGGTATGTCTCTTTTAAGCAGGTGAAAAGCGCTTCTTTCATGAGCTCTAAAAAGCAATAAATTCATGCCTTCTTAGGCAATAAGAAGCGCTTTTTTGTATGTTGACAACATTAGGTCTTCATGGTATGCATTCTTTATTGTTTCAAGCATTATGCCTTGATTCAAAGAAGGCATTTTGGGAAGCACAACATAATGCATTCCCTAATTGCTTTTTTGTCTGCAAGGCGGTGAAGCGCTCTTTTAAAAGCATAAATATGTAGTTACTGCTTACCAAATACAGATTATTTTTTGCTGGGCATAGTTCAACGTAAATTGCGCCCAACACAGCACTTGAATCTCTTCAGTTTTTTAAAAATTGTGTATTATTCATTAAATTGAGTTAACATTTTCACTAATTTTTAGAAAGCATTTACAGTTTTGAAGATTTTTAGTAACATAACGCAAATGGCGCCCAGCACAATATATTTTTTAAATATCCTTCAAAAAATGAAACCATAAAATGTTCGATTCACCTTAAAGAATATATTCAGTTATATCATTCAATGGTTTTTAGGAGGAATTTTATGAAAAATGTCGATGTGACGTTGGGCTCCGTTTATGTTATAGATTTTAAAGAATCTGGCAGTAAATTTTTTCAAAATTTTTTTTACATTTCAGCTTATTTTCATTTAATAATCTCAATTTATATTCAATCTGTCACTTTCCTTCGTATAAACTGATGTTTTAATATACAAGTTTTTAATTTTTTGTTAAAAAATCAGCCTACATTTGGAACATAGTGTAACTTACTTAATGTATGTAAGTTTTGTTTAGTTTTCAAAAGTATGTTTATGCTTATTGCAGTATTGTATGCATTGTATAGATGTTGCACATATAAACATATTATGAAAATGATGATGCTTTATTGTGGTTTGGCATGGTATTGTACTATAATATTTGCCATACAAGTTTGTTCTTTTCACATTATGTTGCATTGATTTTGCTAGCGGCTTTTAAGCCTTTTGTTTTTTTTTTTTTTATTTATTTTTTGCGTCTTAAATCAAGTCAAACGTTTATACTTTATTTCCTTTATGATGGAAGTACAAAAAAGCCAAAAACAAATATGAATTTTTTTGTAAGGCATAATTGAATTTGAGTAGGAATTTGTTTAGTTTAAAACAATAGAAGCAATCAAAACATAAAATCTTAATAATAACTTTACGTATATTTTTCTACTTTAAATAAAAAAAAAGGATTAAATTGCATAATTTCTATTTATAAATAGATTTTGCTTAAAAGTATGCAATACATTCACAAAAAAGTGAATGCTAAAGTATGCAACATAATATGTTTTTTTAATTGACCTTAAGGTATGCAATAAATAATTAATCATAATATTTTTGAATTACACTAAAATCCAGAATTTGGATTTATTTTAATAATATATTTTTTTATATTTTTAATATTACCCCTTAAATGCACCAGAGTACCGATTTGGATGAAAATATTTGTTTTTAATGTGAAGTTATAGGGATTTTATATGCTAAAACCCAAAAACAGAAAACACTTTTGATTAGTTTAATAACATTCAGAAAATAATATTATTTTTAATAAAAAGTCTTCACTTGGCCCTAAAAACAAACATATGACGAATTTCAAAACTGTTCTAAACTTTGAGGAAAAATATTTCCAATTTTTTTGTGTGACATGTATAACTTTTTGTGTATGTGTTTGATGTTTAATCATACCAAATCCAGCCGCTATAATCATTTATCTTTAACGGCGCAAAAATTATGGCGGTTTTAAACTTAAATCAAAATTTAAAATAGTAAAATTGCTTGGAATAAATTGAAGTTACATGAAGTTATTTATCTCATTGTATTTAGCACAAAATATATATTAAACAGCAAAAAAAAAAAAAAAAAAAACTACATATACCAAACCCTACAGAAATGTTTGCCAATCTTGACAGATACATATATGGATTACATTCGAGTTCATTGATTTAAAAAAAATCGTCTGCCGCTTTGGAAAGTGAATCAATATTCGAAGCCGTCATTGGAAAGTCAAGGAATATTTGAAGACGTTATTAAAAGCCTGATTGGTAAACCCAAAAACGACATATATATATATCAACTGGGCAACTTAAATTATGCCTCATTATTTATTTATATATATCTTTGTACATATCAACTTGTCAACTAAATTCATTCCTCCTTTTGCAATATCTTATTATTATATATCTTTGATTTTTCAACCAAAATTTGCGATATATCGAACCACGCTTCATAAAAAAATGTTTGCAACTTTTGTTTGCCTTTAAACGTCCTTGAGTGAAAATATTTTGACAGGAATATATTTGAAAAATTTTAATTTTGTTTAAATCTGTGAATAAATTTTAATTCGAAAATATATAAAAAATTTACTTTTTTAGGTTAACCAAGAAAATTCTCATCATGGCAGCTGAGGGGTAGTGTGCTGGCTTCTGATGCAGAAGGTCCCAGTTTCAAACACTCAATGTACGACTATTTTTTTTATTTTTTTAATATATTTAATTTAAGTTTTTTGATTTTGTTTTTTTTTTTATTTTTTTCTATTTGCAAGTATTTAATGATTTTTTAACCAAACATTCGTTAAAAAACAAAAATTATAAAAAAAATATTATATCAAAAACGAATTTTATGAAACTAAATCGAAATTTATTAAATTCTTAAAAAGTTATTAAAAAATATTTCACGTTGGCTGAGATTCGAACCCACAAGTCCTACATGTATGGACTAATGGTCGGCATTAACAATATTGTATAAACACACACATGTTTAAAAAAATGCAATAAGAATGATAATATTGTGTTCCATTCTGATTGTAAAAATAAGGCATTTTAATGGGGCGAGGGAGAAATTTAAAAAATGTTGCACTTTACCAAGGCAATATTTTTTTCCAGAAAAGAAAACACCAAAAGAAAATATTTTAGATATAAACGCGGTATCCTGTCATACTTATAACATTATTTTAGAAAAGAACGCAAAAAATAAAATTTGAGGGCAAAGTGCAAAAAATGGGACATTTTTCTCAGAGAAGACAAAAATTCCAAACTAATACAACAGATTTTTCTCAAATTATAATGTTTAAAAAAAATGTTAAGGTTAACTTTCCGTTTTCTGAAATGCCACATCGAAGGGTTAGAAAATTGTAGAAATCGTAGTTTGGAGGTATTTTAGCTTGGATCCAAAGTAACCTCAAAAAAATTATTATAATTGAAGCAATTAAAAGCATTTGATAGGTCGTTACACAAAAATTATTACAAATCTAAATATAAAGAACTTTCGGTTATTTTGGTATCCACAAACTGTGGTAGCTAAGGGTTAAGTCAAGTGACTTATTAAGTTCTATTAAAATCTGAGTGTTCACCCTCTGCCCCGAGCAATTCCACGTTAGTCACGGTATAATATCTTATTTTTCTCTATTTTTGTTCTATTTTTTTATTTTAAATATGTAGCGTTTCTTAAAAAGTTATTAATTTCATAAATTACTAATGTTTACGCAGTTGGGGCCAACAGTGTTTTATTTTTTTTTTAACTTCGAATACATTTTAATGTTAAAGAATATTATATTGTTTGGTTATAAAAACAAATCAGTTATTATCCGTAAAAAAGGTTTTTTTAGTTTAACAATGTGAACATTTTGTAGAGTTTATTTCAATCAAATTTTGTATGACAAGTTGCGTTTGCTGTGATTTTGTCTATTTAAAAAAAAAAAATAAAATTTCGCTTACTTTCATTGTTTAAATTATATAAATACAAGGACAAATTTAGCTATTTGCCATTCAGTTACTGCGACTCAGTTTTGGGGACTCAATTTCGGTTAATGCGACTCAAATTCGGTTTTACAAATTTCAGTCGGTTGGCACAACTTACCATTAGTTTATGCAACAAAGTTCGGTTATTTCAAAAGAGTTTTAGTTGCAACTCAAAAAAATTCAGAAATCTAATAAAAATTTGGTTGTACACTTTTCAATTTGGTTTTCGTTTATTTCTATGTGTGAACGATTTGATTCATTTAAAGTTCAAGCTAAGAATGTCAATGGTAGAAACAACTTGCTATTCTTAACAACTATGTCATCTTTGCTTCCCAAATGATTTAAATAAAAATAAAAAACCTGTTAACCGACTGAAAAAATCGGTTTGTCAAAACCCGCAATTTCGTCCAAAAACCGGTTTTTCGGTTAATCTTTTAACCGTTTTTGGAAACACTTTATATACCGTTTTGTAACACTTTCTTGAAACAAAATTTCTTTAATAAATTTTGGTTTTTTATAAAAAAAAAACTGCTCAAATTATTGTCGCCTGACAAAAAATTGTGTGTCTATTTGTATTAAAATCTTGACCATTTCAAAAATACACTCTACATAATTTGTGAATTTCTTCGTATCAAGAAAGCCAAATAAGACAGACAAAAAATGTGTGTCTTCCCGATTAAAAAACATTAATATGATGCAACAAAGAAATGTATCAAATTTAATATGGCCTTATATCTAATTAAAATACAACTTGTTCTGAAAAATGGTGGATCATGTTATATATACATGGATTACATTATATTGAGTTTGATATAATTTGATACGATTCAATCTAGTGAAATTCTATGGTCCGATTATTTAGAACCTAATTTAAATCTAACGTACAGTTAAATTTAAATTTCATGTGCTTAACAATCAAACATTTTTATGTCAAACTAAAACTTCGGGTTCTGATCAAACTAAAACTGAGGTTCTGATCTTTAGCCAGATCGAAATACTAGTATCAACCTAGCTAATATGTTTGATTTGCTTTAGTTTTGTAAATATACGGAGGTTGAAAGATCGTTATAAATTGAAAATAAAATTTTTGTATGTGTTTTATTTTATTTTGTAGTTTGATATTTTAAATTGTGATGTTAAACATTTGAGATAATTTAAAAACATGTTTTCAGTGAAAATTTTCGAGTTGATATTAAAATTTTTAGTATGACGTTATGGATTTCAAAACAGAAACTTCACTTTTCCCCAACTTAAAGTTTTTTTTTTGCCAGTGTCATTGAATTGTTTTGTTTAATTCCATATATTAATTCTGCCATACAATTATAGATTTCCCGTCTAATAACGTATGGTATAACAAATTGTAAGATACAATTAAATATGCCGTTTTACGAAATATTACTGTGGTAAGTAAAATTGTATGTTACTATGCGTGATGTCATAAATATTTAACTATATTAAATTGTACAAAACTAGATCACAATATAATATTATTTTTACTTGGGATGATAAAAAAAAAAACTTGGCTGCTGCTACTTTCAATAATTCCTCATAATACATTGATTAAATTGAGCATATAAAAACGCATCTAAAATATAAAAAAAAAAATACATCCCAGCAAACAAAATATCAACAGTTTATATAAATTTTGAATTCCAAATCTTAATCTGGTTCCCAAAATGTTGGACTATATTAAATATTTAACAAATTTGCAGTATAAAAATTAAACATATCTTAACTAACAAGTTTAAGCGTTAGAAAATGGGCGCTTTAGAGAAATTGATTTAAGATCAATTTATTTAAATTGACAAATATTAAAACAAAATTGTTGCTGGGCTTTAACACGTAATATAGGCAATCTTTTAGTTTTTTTTTTGTTTCATGATATTTTTAGGAACATCATATTTTTTGTTAGTTTTTTTTTTAGGCTGAAGTCAAACAATTTTTTTCTTTTATTTGTATAATGGTGATTGTAATACGTAAAAAACTAACGTACTTCACTGATGTTTGTTAAATTTGATTTAGTAGCCACAATATACGAATTTTTTTCGAGGGTTCTCAAGTATTTTTGTGTCTTATTTGATGTTTTTAATATCGTTAATGATACCTACTTCAATTTATTTAGTAGTTAAATAAATTTGTGTTATTTTTTTTTTGCGGTAGATTTAAGAGAAAATTGGAATATCTTCGGTAATTTATATTTCTTAGAATTTATCTAATAATAAATGCTGGTATAATAATGCAAAAATTAGTGTTTTGGAAGGGCAGCATAAAAATTAATTTGAAATATATAAAAATATGTAGGGGGGCTTAAAATACATTAAGATCATAGTTGAACTCTTAAGAGGGAATTAAAATTATAATTCAAAAGCACAGTTAAAAATCGATTACTAACACGTAACTTAATTATATCAATACTCCTAAAAATCACTACGTGTAGGGACTTTTCATTTCCCGGTATTTCCGGAAAAAATTATAAATTTTACTTATTTTGAAACACTTAATTGCAGCATTTATGGCCAATTTAAAATCAAATAAACAGCATTTTTTGCCTTTAAAAATTAATAAATCATAGCCAAATAAAAACGTTGAAAAAAAAAATTATTTCTACATTAATGATTTATTAAAATTTTTCCCGTTTTCCCTGGAATTTTGAAAATTTTTGCCGAGAATTTCGGACGCAATTTTTTAGGAAATTCCCGTTAATTTTATCACGGGAATGCTCGTACGCCAAATCCTAACTACGTGAAATGGAAATGAATGAAAATGAAATGTAGTTTTAAAATGGCGTTGTCCTCCGTATCCGACCGGACTCACTTTTGTTCGGCCGAATCCGAAGCCGTAGCCGAACTTTGGCCAAATTTTTCACATTCGGCCGAAGCCGTATCCGAAGCAGAACTTTTTAGTTTACTTTTTAATTTGAATAAAACGTCAATTGCGGTTAATTTTGACAACGACACTTGTTTAAAATAAAACAAAAAATGTTTAAACATGAGTAGATCTCAAAAAAAGCTAATTTAGAAATTTTTCAGAAATATGAAATAAGGAGTTCAATTATTTTAATGTTGTCGTTTGAAAAAAGAAAATGGGAATGTTTGAATTTTGTTATTTTTACTAAAATATATAATGAATTTATTACAAATTTTGTGTGTTTGTACCCGAAATCAAGGAACTCTATAGGAATTTCTTCCTATACGGTGTACGGTTTAGCCAAAATTTGGTCCAACGCCGAACTTGGCCGAACATCGTTTTTTTTTGGCCGAACTCCGAAGCCGAATACTCGCTCGGACACTAGTTGTCATATGAGAGGGTCAAATTTCACGTTTTAGACATCTTATGACGCGTTAAATGGTGTCTCTAAAAACAGATTTTCAAAAAGTATAAAAAAATACTTATCTGTTAGAATTCATAAAAACGACTTGGTGTCAGTAGGGCTTGATCACAGAAAACTCTGCTTGCAAGGCAATTTCGCTAGAAATGTATATGCATGTTAGCTGGATAACAGCAAACTTATATTTTTTGCATGTGTGTTCAAATACAAAAGAATAAAGCAAACCAAATACTCCAAAAAACTAAAAGAAACAAATGGAAAAAGAAACACCACTAGCACTAAAAAATATATAGTTGAAGTGTAGTGCAGACCTTGGTTGGTTGGTCACGGGATAAGTCATTTGAAGGCAATCGAGAACTTTTTTTTGTTGTTTGTAGATTTTTAGTTAATTAGGGAAATTTTAACATAAATAGCTAAAACGACTTTTAGCTACACGTAAATAAAAAGAGTTAGTAGAAAAATTAGTGAAACGCTTTATAACTCAATTTACAGTTTTTGTAGAACACCTGTTTTTTAGTGAATTATTTTCTATTCTTTGTTTAAAAATTACAAAATTCTTTACTAATTTTCGTAGCTCCTTTTGTCACAAAATTTTATTAAGTTCTTTTACCCTAGTTTCTAAAATTAGCAACAATCTTTACTAATATTCTTTTTTCATAGTAGGGACATTTTTATAATCAAAAATTAACATTTTTATTGTCTAAAATGTAGAGAAAATGCCACGAAATACTAATTTTTAGTAACAAAGTTAGCTCATATAACAAGTCGACTTTCATTTAAGTAAAATATTATTAAGTAACATATTATTAAGAACGGACATGCTAAACGGTCTGCCGGCTAGAGTTGTCAAAACCGGTTTAAAAATTATTTGATACCGGTTTTAGAAATTTTTTTTTTTTTCAGTTTTTATAAAAAATTTAAAAAAGCGGATTTCGAGTTATTTGATAAACCTGCTTGTTTGTCTAGAATAATTATTCTTATTATTATAATTATAATTCGATGTTTTCGAATATTTCTCAAACTGTAAATTTCAGAGACAATTTGCAAGGGTTTTCCCAGTTTTTTTGGACAATTTGCAAGGTTTTCTCCTTGCCTTGTTAATTTTCTAGTCTTTTACCCATTTGTGTTTTTTTTTAATTTTCCGACTTTCTTGCTTTAAATATGTACAATAAAAATGTCCAAAAAATTGTTAAAGTTGGATTTTTCGATCTGCATAATGTTGTCCCTTTTCTCTGGTGTCTAAAACTCGATGGACACCGAACTACTGGGCTTTTAGATATTATGTTTATCCAATCGTTTGAAGTTAGATATCTTTGAAATTGAAATATCTGTCATAGATATCTTTATATTTTGACTCACAAATTTTGACTGCATAGAGAGAATTAGTTAATTTTAGTTGCAGAACTGCTTAGAACCGCAAGCAATATTTTGAATGAAAATCAGCGATTGTAGCTGTTTTTTGTAGGCGCGAAACCGATTTAAATAATTGCTTAATTTATATGAATTATTTTATCAATACTCGCGCACAATTCACTATAAATATTCAGCATTAAAAGTTTGATCTTACCTGTAAAGAAAAAGAAATTAAAAAAATGGAATTAGTTACAAAATTTATAAAAACAAATTATAAATAGTTTTATAATACTTGGCTAGTTAATATTTATTAATTCGGCTTAGGGCCATTTAATACAATCAAAAAATGATGTATTCTTCGGTTCAAAATTCTACCATTTCGTAGGCCATTTCCAAGAATTTTTTTTAACAATAAATAACATAGAGAAAAGAATTATTTTTAATTTATAACAAGCTTTCAACATAAGTGTATTTTCAAAATTAAAGCAAATCAATCATATTAGCTAGGTTGATAATAGTATTTCGATCTTGATAAAGTTTTATCAGAACCTGAAGTTTTAGAAAAGCTATAGCCTCCAAAATAGGCAGAACTTTAACAAAAAGCCTATTAATCACTAATTTTGCTCCATTCTTGTTTTCTTAGTAATCAAACACGTGGCTAGGGTCTTTTCCTAGGAAGCATCATGATGTTACTAAACTTCGAAGACCAAACATGTTCTATTTATATAAAAAAAATTAGTTTGAATTCTGACTCAATTAATATTTTTTAGTTATATTATTTTTTTGTTTTTATATACATCGAGATTATTTTTCAACATCCGTTTATTTACACAAATAAAGCAAATCAAACATAAAGGGCGTTTTTTATACAGATATATAAATTTAAGTGAATTATGTTTACTTTCGTTTGGCATTTGAACATGAGTGACCTGACGCCTTAACAACGCTTCCAAATTGTGCAAATTTATTTTGAAAATCATGGTTCTGTTCGAAATACGTATCGGGCACTACATCCATTTTACGGTCAACATAATCGTCTATTAGATCAATTAATTCGATTGACAATGGAAAGTTTTGGCACCACGTTTACTCTAAATGATAATATGCGTCCACAGAGGCGTCGTACAGTGCGTACAGAAGAAGTTATTGTTGCTACAGAGCGTAGCAAAGAGAAATACCCCAATCAGTCCATCCGCCATCGTGCATAGAAATTGGATATGTGCCCATCCACTTTATGGAAGGGTGTTTTTATATAGGTATAGAACTTTGAAATAGAATAAAACAAAGATGAATTTTTTAAATTGACATACAATTTACTTTATTTCTTCTGGCATTATAATTTAAATATGACTTCTAGCATATGACCGCCACGGCTGGCTCGGGCGTAGTTCAATCTGGAGGTCCAATCTCCGATTAATTTTCTAACATTTGTGGCCGTATATTAGCAATAACTCGGCGAATGTTGTCCTCAAAGTGGTCAACCGTTTTGGGCTTAACGGCGTCGACTATTGACTTCACATATCCCCACAGAAAATAGTCCAGCGGCGTTAAATCGCACGATCTTGGAGGCCTATTCACTTGTCCAAAACGTAAAACTATGCGGTTACCAAACGTTTCCTTCAATAAATCAATTGTGGCACGAGCTGTGTGACATGTTGCGCCGTCTTGTTGAAACCACAGCACCTGCACATAATGGTTGTTCAATTGATAAACGAAAAAGTCAGTCAGGCTATAGAGCCATGATTCCACCAGCCTATAAAGCACACCAAACAGTCAGTTTTTCTGGATGTAACGGTGTCTCACCATACACTTGAGGATTATCATCACTCCAAATACGGCAGTTTTGTATATTGACGTATCCATTTAACCAAAAGTGAGCTTCATCGCTAAACAAAATTCGTATTTCGAACAGAACCATGATTTTCAAAATAAATTTGCACAATTTGGAAGCGTTGTTCAGGCGTCGTCTATTCATGTTGAAATGCCAAACCAAACTAAACATAAATCACTCGAAAGAAAGCTGACAGAATGAGCGCCAGTTAAATAAATGTTGCCAACTTAAAGTTATATACCTGTATAAAAGCACCCTTTATCATGCAGATAATTCTCTCGTTGTACATCAGTTGTAAATAAATTAACTAGTATTTGATTAATTTTGGAGGAGTTTTAAGTATTCTAAAGTTAAACCTAAAATGTATTCTTGTATTAACAGTTATTTCCTTCAAGCCTTGTTTGAACTTTTTTTTTACAAATTATAAAGTTCATTAACACTTACTGAAAAAAGGCGTTGAGTCATTTTGAAACCCTTAAGATATGTATAAAAAATCAAATATCTTCCTATTCATATACACAACAACAAAATCACTACAGAAAGCAAATTACATAAAAGAAGTAAAAAAACCTCCCAAATAAAAATCTATTGAAATCAACTTAAAAATTCAATAATTTAGCCTTAAGCTAAAAAAAAAAAATTAAACAAAAAAAAAACGCTTTTATGCAGCAAACAAATAATAATGACTATTCAAACAAACTATGTTAAGAGTATGTAAAGAAAAGTTCACACTTTTAAGACCGTAAGGCAGTAGGGGCTATAAATGTAAGAAGAAATGATGTGCATGCCACACTGCAGCCGCTGCGCAATGGTTTCTCAGACAACTTTTCTTGGGCAAATTTACCAAAAGAAAAAAAAAAATATTTTTTTTGTTTTGAACTACGATTTGTATGAAAACCGTATTCCTTGTATGCCTTTTTGCAGTATTAACACTTTAATGTAAATGTCAGTCATTTGTAGAACAAATTAAATTTTTGACTAACCTTGTAGTTCATTTAAAAAAACAACTCACATCAAATGACTGTTTATGATTTTACATTCATTTTTTACAGTTGTTTTTTGCTATGTCAAAAAACAAAAAAAAAAATGTTTGTTTATTTTTTACTACCATGTGGTTTATTTTTACTTCAATTGTTAGTAATTTTTTGAATATTAAAACACAAACGACAATGTTAGTTGAATTTACTGTAATGTAAGTCGTCCTTTCTTCACATGAAATTTCATTTGTTTTCAACTACATTTGCAGTGGTCTTTACCTACATAGTATTCTAAGTGTATAAAACAAAATTTGTTTAGTTATATTCATTCATAAATGAATTTTTTTTTAAATAATATTATATTAATATGTAGTAAAGCGAATTCTCAATTTAAGGAATATTTTTCACATCATTTCACTATTGATTTGAAATAATTCAAAATTTTTAAAGGAAAGGATGTTTTTGAAAAAACTAATTTTGTTAAATTTTCCGAAGTTGCAAAAAGTTGCAACAACAGACAAAGTAAAAATAATTTTTAGAACTCAACCTATATTTTTGGTAGATATAATAACTGTAATTTTCTCTAAATTGTTTGTAGGCCTACCTGAAGTTAGATTTTTTACGATTTTTTTTTTTGTTTCCATGAAAAACTTATTTTTTTTTTTATATTAGTATAAAATTAAAATTGCATGCAAGAAGTTCTTGATCAAGTTTAACATAAATTATTTTAAAAAGTACACTTTCGCTACACAGAAAAAAAAAAAAGATTTCCCTACTTTTTTCAATTAAATCGGTTTGTTGAAAATTTAAAAGCTGTCAATTAAAATGTAATTGAAACAATTAAATATTTACTCAAATTCGGAACTTGCTTGACATTTTTTATATTATCGCTCAAAAGCAAACATCAGCACATTTTTGTTGTTTTTTGCTATATTTATGTAGTTGTTTTATATAAATGTTTATGTTTAGTGGTGTTAGTAATAACTATTTTAAATTTCTTTCAATTAGACTAAATATTAATTCTTCTTAGGTTTATTACTTTATTTAGTTAAATAATTAAGTTTCAGTTGTTTAAATCTGAATATTTATTTATTCTAAAACATTATCATAAAATTGATAATGTAGTTTTTAAACAGAACAAAAATGCAGTAAATAAATTAAAGATTATTTTAAACGAAAAATAACTGATTTTAATAAAAGGGCTATTTTGCAAATAAAAATGATACTAAATCTTGCCATTTTCCATATGATTCAATAGAAATAAAAAAAAACTAATTTCTGTGGAAATTTGTTTACATAAGTATAAATAAATCTACTAACTAAATGGGAATTACATGCCGGTTTAAATTAAATGTTATAAAATTCAATTATTTTTTGGTTTTTGGGAAGGTATACAATATTGATCACTGTTTAATTAAATGAGTTATTATTTAATTGAAAAATAATTTAGTTAAAGAACTATTCATTTCTAATTGAATGAGCATCGGTGATTTCCGTGATTGAAATGGACAACAAAAATATTCGTTTTGACAACGGAATTTGTCGCCAACCAAATTTGGGTAGTTACATGTACTATCAAACTATTTGGTTACAGTTATTCGAATGTACTATTCGACTGATTTTTTTTTATTTTAACTTTCGTATTAAATGAAACACTGTTTCTAATTTAATTCTATTTTAAACGTTTAATACATAAAAATAAAAAAATAGTTCAGGATACAAAAATTAACAAAAATATTAATGTTTTAAAATAACATAAGATGATAAAACATATATTAACAATTTCTAATCGAAACTTCTGATTTTTCACATTTCGGAAAACTGCAATTTCTAAGGATATGTTTTGGTCGAACAACCAACTCATATCCTTTTCTCTTAGAAAATCTTTATACCCAGATCCAGATGAGTTTTTCAATGAGCATATTACTAAAATATCAATGGATTTGCAGTTCAGATTCTTTTAACTACACGCCAAACAGTTTTTCTCTTCTAATTTGGCATTTTTACCAATGAATCTAACATTGGCTTGTTATAGGAGGGAATCATACCAAATATGATTCTTTTGAAGTTTTTCTGTCGAAATAACTTCTTGAAAGTTATGTAGGCATAAAATATTCCTAGGAAGTTTTTTTCAGCATTAAAAGAATGATTCCTTCCTATGGCAAGCCAACGTTAAATTATTGAAAAACAAAGAACCAAAAACAGAATGTAAGAAAAAATTAATTTTAGCCACGAAAAGTTGTCTTTGATGCCATAGTGCGCTGCCGAATTATAGTGGAAGTTTTTCTAAAAGTAAATATTTAAGTTAAATGGCTGACTGCAAAGTAAGCGTAACAGTTGAGTAAAACTCACACAATGTTCGACCAATGGTCGGTGTTGGACGTTGAAGGAGATCTCAAGCATAAATAAATGCATAAACAAAAGGCCTATTGTTATTATTGATTTTAACAATATTCAAGTAAGGTAACAAACTTTAAAGAAAAAAAAACTAAACATTTATGTATATTTTTTTTAATAAATAACAACAAATATATATTACAAACCTTAAAAAACAACTCAAAAAAATCTTAAGGAAAACAACGATTTTTTTTTTCTTACAAGAATAACAATTGCTCAAAGGTGGTCTTATAATTTTAAGTTTCAACTAAAAACATAAAAAACTACTACAAACTTACATGGTTTATTCGAATTTCGAAAAAAAAAATTCAAACTCCGACATGTTAAAGAAGTAAGAAAAAAACAACAACTACAAGAACGATGAAAAACAACTATGAAATGTTATTGATGCTGCTGCCGGTTATAGCTTGAAAAAAAAATATCTTTCTTTCATTCTATTCTAAACATTTTAGAATTTCTATTGAATAAGTATTGAATTTTTTAAGTTTGATATGAATAGATGTACTGGAGCTCAGAGCAGTAAAGGAATTATTATGTTTCTAAAAAAATTCGCCGACAATGCAAATGCATGTTTGTATTCAGTAGCCCAAAGTTGAGTTTGACCAAATACTTTTCCGTCTCCAAGAATTTGCTACAAAATTGCATTGATTTCTTGTTGCATATTTTATTATAAATGCATATTTTTTATTTTTTTTTAATCTAACTGCAAATTTTTTGCATTTGGGTTTAAACAATTTTTTACCAAAATTTTAAATATATGCGATTTATGTCTTCAATATGAAAAATTTTCATAAAAGAAAATATACAGATATCTGGTTTTGCTAGAATGGCTCGTGTCTGTAACTCATTTTTGACCAAACTAGATCCAGTGCGATTTTTGAAAAATACTTGGTAGGAAGAGAGAGTTTGACTTAGAAGTAAGCATTTTCAATCAACTTTATATCCAAATCGCGCCCTCCAGTTCGTATAATTAACTAAAATGGAAGGTCGACTCTTTGTATGCCCTTACTATTACTTCCAGAAAATATTCGTTGAATATAGGTCCATGTCAAGTATTCTAAAAATTACTAGTTTGAACTACAATACGTATGATGAATTGAACGGCTTCTTGTAAAAACTTGATAAAACACACTTTATTTCTAGTTTGTTTTTGCCTTTTAAGGGTTAAAAAAATGCAACTATTATGACTTTTGAAGGACCTTTATAGTCTAGGTACTTGCACTAAGAGTTTAAGCAAGACTTTTATCAAATATTTGCCAATGAAGACCTACAAAACAACGAAAATCCATAAAAAAAAGTAAATGTGGCTTATCAAGTTTATACAATAAGCCCTTCAATTTTATAAAACAAATTTTTGTTTGGAATGAAATTCTAAAATAGATCACATACTTAACACCTTTGAATATCTGAATTTATTCATGTTCTAACAATGCAACATGTACCTATGCCAAAAAAAAACCAACGGCTGCATAAAACTCAGAAGCTTCAAAGCTCATAGAGAAAAAAAAAAAATATTGGAAAAAACTTACAAACATTCAAAGATGAATGTCTGTTGTATGGTTAACTTGGTTGGGATGATCTTTCTAAGGATGTATTTTTTCTTTTGCCAACAATAAAGCAAGTGTACCATGTAGATGTATGATGTTGTATTGTTGATTTTTTTTCCAATTTTTTGTTATGCTTTCTAGGTCTTTTAATAAATAATGGGTTGTATGCTTTTAAGGTCAGTGTTTAGTTAAGAAATTGCATTGATTTGTATAATACCATCAATATAATAGTAATTCAATGAATGGTAGGTAGTTGGCTGGTTTTGTTGTAAGTTGATTCTTTGATTGCCGTTCAATGTTAGTTAAAAGTAGCTGAAAGGCTTTTTTTTTAGTACAATCTTGTATATTTTGTGTTCCATGGAAATGCAAAAAAATCATAACATAACTTTGCTTTTTGTTAAGGGAAGTGCTCTGCATTTTGAGAAAATAAAAATATGATATTGATATAAGTAATAGATAAAATGCATATTATATTTTGAAGTACATTTACTATTTTTTTTCCAAAAAATTTTTGAATAAGAAATTGCCATAGACTAAACATGCAAATAGCATTATTTTTAAAACATACACTGATAGAAGAAAATTAGTAGAATTTCTTGCTAAAACTACTAAAAATAAGTTAAAAATTATATTGCATAAAAAACTGTTAAAATTAGCAGACTTTTTTGCAAAATATTAGTAAGATAAGAATAGAAAAAATAAATCTGTTGAATTTACAAATATACAGTTGTATTTAAGCTAAATTTAAGTTAATTGAAAGTAACAAATTAATCTGCTAAAACCAGCAAAAAACTTTCTGAATATTAGTAGACAACAAAAAAATCATATAAAAATGTGATATTTTTAGTTTTTTTTTAGATTTTTTTTTAATACGAATAAAAATCTGCCGTTCTGAAATCAACAATTTACAATATTTTAGCAAAATATATTGTTATTTGCATTCTACAAAATTTGAGGTAAATATAGAAAAAATTACATTTTTCGTTTGTTGTTTTTGGTCTAGAAATATATACTAAATATTCCTGCTGCATTTTTGGTACAAAATTTGAGATAAATATATAAAAAATTCCATTTTGTTTTTGTTTTTTTTGTGTCTATAAATATTTATTAGACGTCTTTGCTACTACTTTAAGCATATTAAATTGCTATTTTCAGTTAACAAAAACTTAACTAGAATATAACTTACATTTTGTAAACTTCTAATATGACAATATCAAATTAGATCTATTTACTGGAGGTAGAACAATATTCTAACTATAATATGTGAAAATTATAGAAAGTCCGAAAAAAATGTTTGTATTTTTAATACAAAAATTAAAAGATTTTTGGACAATTATCATACCACGGGATATATGTCGTTTTTACAAATTTTAATACCTAACAAACACACATACATGTACTGACACACAAAGTATATCGACATGTAAAATTGTTGTTTTTCAAATAGTTTTGATTTTATAATTAGGGTTACCAGATCAGGCAGTTTATACACTAAGGCAGACAACAATATTCTCATAGAGTTTATTTTGGCTGTTGTATGTAATACCTAGGTTTTAGTTACGACAATTCTCTTTTTCTATTGCAAACAACTGAAGATTTGGTTGATGCCAATGAAATAATTGTATTGAACATGATCACACTTTTTTAAAAACAAGAAATAAAATCTAATGTGACAATATCATATTAAATTTTTGTACTTGACGTAGTCCGAAAAAATAATTTTTTAAGAGGTTTATTTTTGCTGTTCTTATTTAATTAATATTTAACAAAAAAAAATTGCTAGCTGTCTTTTCTGCACCGTCCATTTTAACTATTTATTAGTAGTTCTTTCTGCTATTTTTACAGGTTTATTTCAATGAGTGTAGATTTATTATTTATTAAAAAATGTATTACTAATATTACAAAAAGACATAAAAGTATAGTAAAATAAATTAAAATTGTACACAGAGAGAATGATGTTTTACGAAATTATATTTTTGATAAATCGATGAATTTTTTTCACAAAATAATCCAAAGTTGTCTTAAAGTTAACGAAAAATGTCATATTTTCTATGAAACCAGATTGTTAATGAAACTTTTGCATTGAGTGCATAAAACTTTTTATAAATTACAAGATATTTTTCATAACATCATAAGACAACTTGCATCAATTTAATGAAAATTTTCAATTGACGAATTCCTAGAAAATTTATTAATATGATTTAGATAATTCTCTCAATGTAGGAAATCAAATTACTTCTGAAAAATTAATATTACCAAGAGTCTAGTTAAATATTTATGTATTTGTTTGCATACTTTTAGTAGGTTTACTATATAAACTGTATATTGCCTACTTTAAGGCTTAAGATATACCTAAATGAAATCTTGAACCTGTACACTCAACAAAAACGTCTATCGGCCAAAGTAGATATTAGAAACTGACAATTTTTTAGTATCCTATTATTGAAATGAAATATTATTGAAATTTAAAACTCAGCCCACATTTTTTTTTTTTTTTAATTTTTTCTTTATTTATAAAAAAAGTTTAAATATATTTTTATCAATCCAGAAAGATTTATTGCGTAACTCGGATTAGTTTTAAAGAATTTATTTATTTTAATATTTGTATGTTAAAACTTCATGATATATGAGGAATTTTGTTATATTTATTAATGATACGCAGTGTATTTTGAATAAACCCTTATTAAAATATATAAGATGAAAAATATTTTCTCTAAATTTGATTCCATTTATACGATGTAACTTTCTGGATTTTAAATTCAACCGATTTACTTTTTTTTTTGCTATTCTTAACTTAATAATATTTAGTAAACAATTCTGATAATTTTAGCAGTTTTTCCGCATTTTTAGGAGTTTTAGAAAACATGTTTATTTATAAACCAAAACGAGTTATATTTTTGTCTTGAGATAAAAAACAAATTTTTTGGCAAAATGATGACAAAATTCGTACAAAACTATATCAAATGACTTCTAATTGTATAGGGTCCGCCAAATAATTTTTTTGTTTTTGAAAATGCTACAAAAAAAACTACTGGGTATTTTCTCAAATTTATTTTTAATTTGAAAGTACAATCCTTCCGGTTAATAATGAAAAATAATTTCATTCAAATGGCTGCCTCGGCTGGCCACGCAGTATGAGCTTCATCTGAAAAGATGATTTTTTTGGAAAAATCGGCATCGGAAAAAAACGTTACATGGCGGACCCTTTATCTAAATAAATCTAATATTATACAATTTAATCAAGCCATTTTTCGGACCAAATTTTATATAATTAAGTGTGGCCATATTAAATTAGATAAAACTGTATAAAGCTTCGGGTAATCAGTTCCTTACATTTAAACTGTTCCCAACTACTACTAACGAAATTCATAGAATTAATTTAAACAATACTTTATAAACAATATGACATAAAAATAGTTTAAATTTTAGTCAATTTCATAAACTGTTCCCATGTAACGAAAACTTTTCCCATGATCAAGACTTATTTTTCCTAACTAACATATAATTAATTCTTATTTTTTTTTTTGTAAATCTTAAAAGCCTTTATATTTAAACTTTTAAACTATTCCCAAGTATAATCAATAATATCTGCAAAAATCTCTAAACGTACAATATTATTATTTTAAACTCCTTTAGTAGTAATATAACCAAATGACATATTATGTAAAATAGCTCATTAGTGTAACAATTTATCTTTAAAAACTACCAGCAACAACAATGGCAACATATTTTATAAAATTCAATATTATGCAAAAAGATACAACAAATATATACATCTTTTGTTATTGCCTGATACTCGTACTCCTTTTTACTATAAATATACGGCAACAATGAATAAGCTGAAAACTTGAAAAGATATTTTTAAAATCAATCGTGCGTACCAGAGAGAAATATCATACCAAATATATGGATGAAAGAAGAGTTTAAATGTTGATTATCAAGGCGGTTGATTTTTAAAATTTTTTTTTTTTTTTGTTTCTGATGATGTTTTAAAGTATGCTAAACAAGCCTTATTATGCAGACAATGACAATAACACATACAAAATCTCTTAAAGATGAAAAATACCAACAACAAGGCGACACTACTCAACAATTTTAATCTTTTATACAGAATCCGTCTTTGAATACATATTTTTTAATAGATTTAGGTACAATGAATCCAAATATGCCAAAATTTGTTTTTCCCATTTGCAGATTTTAAATATCGCGGGTTTTTAATTTGCATTATTGACCCCATTTTTTCGTATATTTTGATTAAACACTCGGAATTTAAGCGCAAAATCATGAAATTTGTTGAAAAGAGTTGAATAGCGGCTCTAAGTTCGGTATTTTATCAAAGCTTTGAGAAACACCTCAAGTTTAAACTGCACTAACTTTTTCACGTTTTTATCCGATTTTTAGAAATGGTATCTCAGATGAAAGACGGGATTTTCTACTTTAAGATAATTGTTAGAAAATTATGCAGTCTTTTTATAAAAAGTTTGCAAAAACGTTATTTTTTGCTAATATTTTTAATTTTATTTATTATCTATTTTTATTTTGTGGTCATAAATCATATTGTATTGTATAAAATTTTGCAAAAGTCAGAGTGGGTTCTCCATAAAGTCAATAAATATTTTAGTCTTAGTAAAAAGCTCTCATATTATTTTCTTAAAAAGATAAAATTTGAATTTTGTTCAACACACACAAATTTTAAATTGCTTGACCCATAGTCCAGAGTATACTTTTTTAATTGCCGTTTGCGATCTAAGTCCGAATCTTTATTCAGAATTAGTGTTCCAGGTATTGCAATTTTAATAAAAAAAATTGTCTAGTTTATGCACAATTTTTAAAACACAAATTTTAGAACTTTTTACCATATGTAAAATTTATAAGGATAAAACTAAAAAAGTGCAAATTTCAACTTCATTTCAATGCCGAAAATATATTTCTATACAGACACCGACATGATTATAATAAAATTAAAGATAATTTTTAGTTTTCATGATTTTGCGGTTAAATTTCGAAAAGTTAAGCATAATATACGAAAAAAATTGGTGAAAAACGTAAATATAAAAACCGCGATATTTAAAAAACTGCAAATGAGAAAAAATATTTGGATTCAGCGCTCATAGGTCTATTAAAAAATACGTATCTCAAAGCCTGTTTTTTCGGCCGTTGAGTTGTGTTATTGAACATCAAGTTAAGTAAGAGATAGCGAAGGAGGAAAAAGACTGGCTTACTTTAACTTTTGGCTACCGAAAATTTTAAAAAAGTTGCCACAAAAAACTGTTAACAGGAATGCGATCGATTTAGCGCACAGGAAAGAAAAAAAGATGCATAAAATATGCAGCAGCAGAAAATTAAAACGAAAAAAAAACACCTGAAAGTTTAGGATAAAAGATCTTTACGATAAGCCAAAAAATTGTATATGGCATATTGCAAGACTACTTAAAATACAAATGAGGATTATCTTTTCTCTTATTTTATACAATTAGTAAAATTTAAAGTTTCCTCCATAAAAATTTAAGTAAAATTTAGTATAAAAAACATTAAATTTAATTTATTTTCTACTAATAAAATAAAAATTTGTTATGTATAGTCTTTAGATATTAACCGACAAATAGAGTCATATGTTATAATAGACATAATGTTTGGCTTTAAGCAGGAGCTGCAGCAACAAAAAAAAAAAAACGCAATAGCAACAACAGCACAAAAAATAACATAGTCGGAGCATTAGCAGCAAGCAGCAACAATATACAGCAATACTACTACTACTACCAACAAGCAGTAGTTGTAGTACACTAATGGAAAAAAAAATTGTAAAAATGTTATCAAAAACTTCTAGTTTAAAATTACGTTCCAAAAAAAACTGCTAAAATTAGCAAATTTTTTTTTTGGTAATTATTAGTAAGTTAAGAATAGTAGAAATAAATCTGTTGAATGTACATATATTTAGTAATATTACACATTACAACATTTTTCAACACATGATTTTGGGACTCAACGAAAAAAACATCATATTTGTAAATTTGTAATCCAATTATTGAGCAAAAAATGTGAAAAATGGTGAAAAATATTGAAAAATGGGAATTTTTGCTATTTTCAAGGCACTGGGTGCACTTTTTTCGGGTAGATTGTTCCGCATTTTTTTCTCCTATTCAATATCTACAACTTTGCTTCAGACACAAAAGAGATATTCCGTACGGTATACCGAGATATAACTGTGTTAAAATATAGAAAAAGTGCTAAAAATCCGACTTGACCCAAAAAATTTTTATGTCTATTAAATTATTACTGTAGCCAACTTGACAAAACGAATGATGCAGAAGTTCTTATTTTTGGGGCTACTTTCACGTGCAATTCTCGGAATTGAGTCCCAAAATCATTGTTGTACTGTGATATTATTTAGTTCATGTAACAATTCTACTGCATAAGACGTATATTCGTAACTCTATTCTTAAGCAACATGACGTATATATACGTTCAGCTCAAATAAGATATACTGTTTTTTGCATTTTACAAAATTTAAGGTAAATATAGCAAAAATGTTGGTGATATTACAGTTTTTGTTCGCTGTGTTTAGTCTACACATGTTAAGAGAAAGTTTTTTCTAATTATAGCATAGTAAATTTGCTATTTGCAAAATTCAACTCAAATATAACAAAAATTTTGTTAAGTTAACAGTTTTATTTTTGCTGTTCTTTTATTATAAATATTTAGCACAGAAAATCTGTTTAGCAACGTTACTTTAAACTCAATAACTGTTGGAAGCTTTTCCTTCTATTTTTACAAGTTTATTTCTATGAGTGTAGTAGTTGAGTAGTTGATATAAGCTGCAACTCTAAGTTTGCTCATAAATTACACAAAAACATACTCGTACGTACAAATCCAAGAACAAGATTGTCTTCCTTTTAGAACAAACTCAAAGACAGAGAGACGGACAGTCAGACAGACATACACATTTAGCAATGTATAAAAGTTGTACTTTCCTTATATTGGTATGATTATTTGTTAAAACTGAACAACAACTACAACAAATCGTTTTTGCTTTACAACCAAAAGTAATATCATAAGCTTGAGGAGTGAAGGAGTTTGTAGTATTTGTGGAGGAAGCAGAACATATACAAGAAGCCAACTGAATATTATTTAATGCCAAACAAACATATGAGTGAACAAATTATTTTTCTGAATGTATTTTTCCAAAGGCGGTTTTTTTTTTGTTTTTGTTGCGATTATTATTTTTGTTTCTTTAATTCGCTACATCAAAGGGAATAATATAACAAAAATTTAGTTTTGAATGTAACCCCCTGTCTATTTGAAAATATAGACTTCATTGATAAAAAAAACTGTTTTATCAAAAGATCATATTTGAAAACTCAAAATTGTCAGAATTTAATAGATTTTAAGTTTCTTTTTAAACAAAAAGCATTTAAAAAAAAGTTTTCACAAAATACAGAAATTGCACTAAAAAACAGATATAGATCAAAGATATATTTTTCCAAATCATATTTTCTAGCCTTACCCAAAAATATAAAACAATAAACTTCACAGAGCTTTCTTTCATTCTCAAAACAAGCTTAAAACTTTTAAATTTATCGAGATTTTCATAACGTTCCATTCTCTTAAATTTTTCTCAGCAAATTCCATATTTGCTTAGAAAAACACAAAAGATAAAGTTCAAAATGTTATCTTTCCAAAGCGCATTTTAAAGCTTCCCGATGAAAAAATTTTCTATATACTCATATACAAATTGATATAATCATATCTGCTTATATGTGTGACAATATATTACGATATATGTTCATATCTTATACTTACTTTTTTAATAAGGCGTAATATATTATCATATATCATTGCATCGTGTGTTATATATTAGCATATCTGTTATATCTGATCATTTAAAAAATATATAGATCTATATATGACCACATATTCTACCATATATGATCATATGTAAGTGTTTATGGTACAATTAATCAGAAGTAATTCTATCGCTTTTGCATATACAGTTGAAGCTCGATTATTCGGGTTGCACGGGACCGAACTCAGCATGGATAATCGAAAACTCAGTTAATAGAGGTTATTTATTTTTCCCGAATTTCAATTATTTGTATGTTCGTTAATAGAAAAAAAAACCAAACAAAAATATGTATGTGCTGCACGGATAATAGGGGTAAAGCACGGTTAATAGAGGAAAACAATAAAAGCACGGATAATGGATATAAAACACGGTTAATAGAGGTATAAATCAAATATCCAGCATACCGGTTAACAGATGTACACGGTTAGTGGTTTCCCGGATAATCGAGGTTCAACTGCAATGATATATGGCAAAATATATAAATATATATTAATATATATAGTAATAATTAATGAACAAAATTCTATCACTTTTATATATTTTTTTAGTACCATTTATAATTAGAATATAAATGAGTTTAAAAATTTACTTCAACAAAACAAGAAAACGTACGGTTTTTGTTTTGTAATTATTATTAATGTTGTTTGATTAAAGTATTAAAAAACAACGTTATAATTATTATTTTTTTAAACCAACGAACATATAGACTTAAGAAGAAACAAGGTACTCAACATCTATTAAATTTTATGTGCCAATTACTTTTAAGAGAAACAGTTTTTTAAAGGTTTTTAATGCAAATTTTTGTATACAAATTTTGTGTTAATTATACAAAATGTATGCAGATAATCTATTAAACAACACAATTTAGCTTAAATTTTTTATTAAAATTGCTTAAAGGCATGAAAATTAATTTATTTAAAGTAAAATAGTTGTGTTGAACAATTACTGAAGTACTAAAGTTGGTAATTTCAAGCTATAGATACCTCAAGGTGCTAAGATGCCTACCCGATTTTGCTGATGTACACGGTAGGTATCTAGTCTATCTATTGATTGAAATTACGGGCATAAATAGGTAGATATATTCGTCATTAAAAATATCGTATTGATCCAGAATACCGATCGTGTAGTTATTATTTTTAATTATTTTGTATGACAAGGACGGGTAAAGTTTGCTGTTTATTTCTTCTCTAGAAAAAATCTGTAAGCCTTCTACGTGAAAATTTTGCAAACGAAAATTTGAATGTCTTCCTCGGTAAATGTTGTTTTTTTTACCTATCGTCTTAAATGAATTATATGTTTCAACTTCAGGTTCATTAAAACCGTTTTTATCCTAATAATGAAAACACCAAGTTTTATGTTTATTTTTAATCAAGAACTGCTGTATAACATCCCTGGTCGAAAAAAATTCATTTAAATGTTTTAGTCTTAGAAATAAAAAATTAATTTCGATAGCGATCACGAATGGCTTAATTCAAAACCTGATATCTAAAACATTTAAATTTTTTTTTTTAATTAAAAAACTTAGCAGATAAAATCGTATTAAATTATATATAATTTGATAATATTTTCAGATCAAACTATTTAAGATTATATCCCATGATATACCATGAGACCATCTTATGTATGCCATTTTTAGGATCAGATGAGATGTGATGTTTAGTTACATGTGATACTATATATAATAATGATGTTTAGTTACATGTGATACTATATATAATGCGATTATATCAGAACTCATCAAAAAACTCATAAAAATAAAGTTCACTAAGTTTTCTTTCTAAAATTCACCTTAAAGTTTTTTAATTTTTAAAAATTTCTGCAACGGGAGAGCTTTTTAACCACCTTTACAAAAAAAATCTTTTATTTGTAATCATCTGTTTTTAATACCAAATCTTAAAGAAGGTAAGTTTCTAAGTTTCTAAAAAGGTAAGGTATTAAAAACAGAACTGTTGTGTTGTGTTGTGTTGGAGTTGTATTTCTGAGACTATGTATGCAAGAACAAAAACACCGTGTATTGAATAAAACTAGTTTTAATCACAACAAAACTCGACCTGACGATAGATCAGTGGGCTAAAGCGCTCTGTCTAACGTGTAGTGCGAGTGCATGTGGCATTAGAAATCAGTTTATCTATACCACGGTCAGTGATTGCACAGAAAATTTCATATAGACGCAATCGAACAAACAAAAACATAACAAATATTACATTATTCAAAAAACAGGGTCACTGACAAAGGTTCAATACCAGAAACTGCGCAGTCGGATTCAGAAAAATTTTAAATTTACAATGTAGTTATGATTTTTAGAAAATACATTCATTCTTCTCTACCACGCCTTTCACAATTAAAATTAAATAAAATTGCATATTAATTATAGTATTAATTGCAATTGTCTGAAAAAGACGTTAAAATTCAAACTCAAATTAAAGAATATAATTTTGTTATTATATACATATATTGTTTAAATTTTGAATGTTTGAAGCACACTTTTTAAAAAATGTTTTTTATCTTATGAAATTTTTGCCAAATGATATAAAGATTTAAGTATTTGAGAAATAAACTCCAAAAGCTTATTGATTCTGAAAGATACTTTGTTAAAAAGTTTAACATTAAAAACAATTTGATTTTTAAAAAAGCTTTATGGTTAGTTAACAAACGTTCCATAGCTAAAAAAAGCCGACTTTCAGGTTTAGGAGTCTGCCTTTTTTTTTCGATATGAGTTCCATCACTTCCGTTTCTTTGCTTTTTCAACTTAAACTA
The DNA here is from genome assembly GCA_021234595.1 of Delia radicum. Taxonomy (NCBI): domain Eukaryota; kingdom Metazoa; phylum Arthropoda; class Insecta; order Diptera; family Anthomyiidae; genus Delia; species Delia radicum. The sequence continues at coordinate 85,865,608 of CM037854.1, forward strand.
AACTCTCAAAAAGTTTATAGACTACATCCCGTTTTAAACAAAGTCTTTGTATAATGCAAGGATTTTGTTCAAAACTATATGCTTTATGCAAAGCTTTTAGACTTAAAAGACATTTTTCTTTAAGATGCTTTTTCGGTCTGATAATGTTTATTTTAAAGTAAAGCTTTTAATTTTTTATCAATTCCTCAATAAATATATATAGAAGTCTTTATTATTTAGTATCTTTAAATAGCCGTAAAAGTCCTTAGGGCTCGGTTATGTAAATGAAGAATTAATAAAAAATATACTCTTAAATATTTTTTCTTAAAAAAAAAGCTTTAAAGAATGACTTTTTTAGTATTTTAAAAAAATCTTAAGCTTAATAAATAATTGTCTGTACTGAGTAACTTTTAAAGAAATAACAACTTAAGAAACAGCTTTTGAATAAGAACCTTTTTAAATGAAAAAGTTCGCTTAAGTACACTCTAAAATATACGAGTACATGTATAATTATTGATATTAACTTAGTAAATTTTCATGCAAAATTACCGAAAATGCGTAATGTTAAGCAGAATATGTTGAAAAAACTTTTTTACATGTTTTTGTTTGCCAGAAAACACACAAAATAATGTATATAGAATGTTGATAGAAATGTTTATAAGATTATACACATTTTCACTTTATAATTAAACGTTTAATAAGTAAAGTTCTGTTGCTTTTAATTGTAGACACATTGTACGTAATTATTTATACCATTTTATGTGCTTAATTAATTGTTGTCAATAAACTATTTTATAAAACATACAAATAAATGAGAACATATAAATTTAATGAGTGGACTGTTTTGGCAATTTTCCCGGTTTTAAACGGTTAAAAAAAATAAATATATTATTTAAATTATTTTAAAAAAATTTGTGCAAATTCTAAAGAAATAACAATGTAACTAGTGCAAAAAATTCTTCATAAATGCTGTTGTCAGATTAAATTTAAATTAATATGTTTGACTACCATCAATTATATTATTGCAAAAAAATAAATTTTCTTAATATTATATTTTTAGGATCAGATTAGCAATAAAAACGAATTCTGAGCAAAAAAAAAAATCTGGTGTGATGACGAAAAAGTATATAACAACAAGCATAAATATATGACCAATAACATTGTCCGAGATAATAATATTGTATAGCGGATTCGGGTTATTTTTCACTAGAATATCAATCGAGGCTGCAAAGAAATTGAAAAGTTTCCACTCTCAGTGGATTCAAAGAACAAAAGGCCTAAACCAACATCTTATCTGCACGAATATGATGCGAACCCAGAATGAAAATGTGAAATTTTTTAAGTTTTTTATTTAGTTTTTTAATGCGAATAAAAGTCTGCCCTTATGAAATCAGCAGTCTACACTTTTTTTTAGAAAATTTTCTGTTGATTTTAGCAAAATAAACTGTTATTTGCATTTTACAATATTTGAGGTAAATATAGGAAAATCTTTGTTAATATTACAGTTTTTGTTTGCTATTTTGAGTTAACAAATGTTTAGTGAACGTTTTTGCTAATTTTACAGAGTAAAATGATATTTTCAATTAACAAAATTTACATCGAATATAACTTAAATTTTGTAAAGTTATCATATTTATTTTTGCTGTTCTTTTTTCATAAATATTTAGCAAAAAAATCTGCTAAATTTATCAGTTTTTCCGTATGCGCTGTGCATATATATATATATATATATATTATCCTAAATACTTGCAAACTGTATAAAAAAGTTAAAAGCTTTTAAGAAAAATAAACTTAATAAATATTAATTTTAATGCAAATTTACTGTCTCTAGATAAAACCTTCAATAGTATATAATACTTAAAATTATTAAAAAAAAAACAGCTCTAAAATTTATTATATTTCCAGTAAAAGCTGTAAAGGCTGTGACATTGCCATAGGGCATCTCAAATTCGTATATTATTATTTCTTACTTATATTTTATACAGTTTACAGTCAATGTTAGCAAAGTGCAGCAATATTTTAAATTGAATTTTTGTATGAAAAACTGCATATATTGCGGTTGCAAACAAGCTCGGCGAACTTAACCAACCCAAACATATGTGCATACTATATAAGTGTGCAGCAGCAGCAGTAACCCCACCCCGTTGGCAATGTCTTCAAGACATCCAAGACGACGGCTAAATCGTTTAAGACACTTTGACGACAGTCCCAGCAAATCCTTGATGACGTTTTTAAACAAATGTCCGACAAATGGTACACGGGTCCGCCAAATAACTTTTTTTTTTTGAACTCCTGAACCAATTGGACTTTGTATGGCGTTATACCAAGGTCTTTATGCAAAATTCGTCTCAATGATGTCTCCGAAATGTTCAATTGTTGAGAACGACGGTGAATTGATGTTGATGGCGCTTCACGCACACTTTCTGCCACAGCAGCAATATTCTCGGGTGTACGCAATGTTTTTGGCTTTTCACGCTTTGGTTTGTCGATGAGGATGCCAGTTTCTTTCACTTTTTTCACAAGATAACGAACATACGGACCATATTCGTTCAGCGGAAGGATAAAACTAATTATCTGTCAAATTAGACATGAGCTAAGTGTTACCATTCACGAAATAAGCAATAGTTGAAAAAAAACCTTAGATGGCGGACCCTATACTTCGCTTTATCGGCGATAAATATATATAAGCGACTATTGGTCTGGTATTATATCGTCGACGACCATATCAACGATAAATGCACCCAAATAAGAAATTATACTTTTTTGTATTTTTTACAGTATAACATCGTTTAAGACGAACTCGTATAAGAAAAATTCTCGGTTAATGCAAATTAATTTGTAACTTACGACATTTGGGAACACATTTTAAATTTATGCTAATTCGAACTGATTTTACGTGAACCATCGCACAGAGGAGAAATTTCGACTTTCTAAAGCAAATTTGCCTACAGCCCACATTTTTAAACTAATATGAAAAAAATAAAATTAAAAAAATAATAAAATTTTAAAAAAAATAAGATTAAAAAAAAAATTAAATAAATTCCAGATCGATTCCTTATTGCCGATGTTTTTATATAAATCGTCAAACTCAGCGAAACTTTAATTTTGTTGATATTTCTGCTATAAAAAATTTAAAAGTTGGAGGATACAAATGAAATGGATCTCAAATTAAAGATAATTATACTCTCTTTGGATACTTTCTGTTTAATCCGCGGTCACAATTTTAATTTCTAGATAATAATCAAATGCAATTTAAAAAAAATAATTTTTTGCTTTTATTACAGAAATTTTTCTATCTTATTAAACGCTTTGACCTTTACTTTATTTAAAACCCCATGTTTTGCACAACAAATGCCCATCATTAATATAATTTTGAAAAACTTTGAAAGTGTTGTAATTTTAATAAGAACATGACAAACTCATTTTCGGTCCCATTCCCCGATTCTGAGTGTGCCACAGGATCGGTCCCTTCGTGCCAGAGACCGGTCCTCTGCTAAACCCTACCCTATGTAAACAACTGGCAACTTTAATATTGGCTTATCATAGGTGGGGGACATTTGTCCTGCTACTCTATGTAAACAACTGGCAACTTTAACATTGGCTTGTCATAGGAGGGGGTCATATGTCCTGTCACAGGACTAACCAAAGATAAACATAAAACAAGACTGTCGCAAAAGGGCCATGTCGTATAAAATAAACGAAAACTAAACAGCTTGTAATGGGTAAAATTCTGGCCAACTGTCTTTTTCGTGTTAATAAGCATTTTGGTTAAGTGGTATGTCCTCCCTTTACCAGTGACATTATTGGAAATTTTAGGACAATTGACACTGCTTAACCCACTTCAGTATTAAATTATACCAGTCTTGTAATAAGTCCTTCTTTAACCAGTCACTTTTAGGTCAACTGACTCATCATTCCCCATAGGGACTTTAGTCTTGTTTTTTAGTTAAAAAAGTTAAAAAATTCGATGATAAAATTATGCAATTATCTTTGCTCTTTAACACCAGTTTAGTTATATTTCTGGAATATTGTAAAGATGTACGTCGATAAAGCAGAGTATCCACATTCATTCCCATAAAAGACCAACACGATTGGTTAACTTTTGAAGATGTAATAAAAATAAAAAGGCTCTAACTAAATTGGTTTATAATAAGCAAAATAAAGAAATGACCGCGGATCTTGTAACGGTTATCAATAGAGGATAAAAGTACATAAAAGTTGAGATATATTTCTTTTGAATCCCAAGATTTTAAAAATTTTTATAGCAAAAATGTCATAGAAAGTTAAATTCTGATGATTTTGATAAATGACAATGATGAATCAATTTGGAATTTTTTAAATTTTTGTTTTTTTTTTCAAATCCTTTTAAAACTATAGACTGTAAGCAAATTTGCTAAAAAAAAAAACAATTTTCCCCATTATGCATCCGTTAAAACGAACTGTTGCTGACAGTCTCACATACAAAATTTTATATAATGTTTCATTCTTGATACGAACTTTTTGGATTGCTTGCAATTTTTCCTAAACACTCAACAATTGATCCTAAATGTTTCGCAAACTGTATAAGAACTTCAAAAAAGGATGGTACAATGTTTTTGTTTTAAAAATTTTAAATATTTTGAGGATAATTTAAAAGCGTTGGGTCAATTTTAGAACCGTACGCTCAGGGAACTTCTGCTTTAAAAATATGTAGTTGTTTGGGTTGTAATACAGTTTCATTATTTTTAATGTAAATGTAAGTCATTTGTAGAACAAATAAAATTTTTAACTAACCTTGTAGTTCATTTAAAAAATCAACTCACATCAAATGACAGTTTTATGATTTTACATTAATTTTTTACAGTTGTTTTTCTGTTATTTAAAAAAATAAAAACAAATAAATGTTTGTTTATTTATTACTACCATGTGGTTAATTTTTACTACAATTGTTAGTCATTTTTTGAACATTAAAAAACAAATGACAATGTTAGTTGAATTTAATGAAATGTAAGTCGTCCTTTTTTAAATGAAATTTCATTTGTTTTTGACTACAATTGCTGTCGTCTTTACCAACATAATTTCCTAAGTGTATTTAAGAACATCTCTTATAACGACTAATTCTCATGGTCCCTCGGAGGTCGTATTAACCGGTTTTTACTGTTTTATTTTTATTTTTTCTTAAATTAATTATAGTTGTTTTTAGTTATAAATTAAAAACTTCAAATTATAATTCCAAATAAAAAAAATTGATAAATATATAATGCAATTAATCAGAAAAACGAAAATTCGCACAAAAAAACACTACCTTTCACTAGCACTTTTAAAATTCAACAAAATAGTGTTACAGTTTTTGCGCTTTGCTGTTTTTTTTTAACAGTTATTGTCCCGTTATTTTGCACTTTTTCTTGATACAGTTGCTTATCGACGACAAAATTCATGCAAATGTCGCTAAATTTTTTCTCAATAAAATCTTATTGAAGACAAGTTAATGACATTGTCGCTCATAAAGTCAACAATGTGGTGTGAAATATGACACAATAAATGCAATAATCGCTTAGTTTGTCCTTAAAAAGAAATTTATCTAAAATTTTAAATTTATTGCTTATCGAATCAATAAGGTTTAAACACGACCAAGTCGCTTAACTTGTCCATAGGCAACATAGGCGACAAATTTCAAAATGTCGTCAAAAACATCATTGATGAAAATGTAATCTAAGACTAGTTTGCCAACTGGGAATGCTTACAATTTCAACTACAAATCTGCAAATGATACATACAAATATAAATAAAATTATATTATAAATTGCAATGTAAAGCTTTATATGAAGCCTTAAGTAACGCCTGTTATTCTATAATAATTTTTTTGCAGTTTTTGTTAAAAAACAAGAACCTCAATGTTCCTTATTTTTACCCGCCTGATATACAACTTATAAAGAGATAAAAATGTAGACTTGCAAACACTAATAACCACCAATATCATTCATATATTTTCTTGTAAAATTATAAAAAAAGAAAAAAAATTAGTGTTGTGTTTATTTTTTAAATTTATATGCAGCGTTTTTTTCTGCATTTTTCTTTAAAGTCTTAATCGTTTTAAGCATCATGTATCATTTGTAAATGTAGCTGAATATGAATATTGTGCCGGAGTATTCAATGTTTAAATAGAGGTTTTCCCTTTTTTTTGTGTAATTTTGCATACATCATCGTCATCATCTTGTATTTTGCGAATGTGTGCTGTTTTGCAGAATGTGCAACAAATTATTGCAGATAAATTATGGCAAAACAAAAAAATATTAATTACTGCAGATATGCATACAATTTATATAAATGTTTTATTATTTTTACCCTCTGATTGTCTGTCGACATGGTTCTTTTGAGTGTATATGTGGGAATATAAATGCTGAACAGCATATTTGAGAAGATTAAATTTTTATGCAACTTTATCATAAAAATAAACACAATTTTAATTTTTTTTTTTACAAACACATACAAAAAGTAGGAGGACACATTAAGGAAAATTTAACAATTAAATGATTATAATTTGAAAAATGTTAAAGGACATCAGATTTAAGAAAAATTATGAAAATATAACGTCGTTATGTTTGAAATATCGTTAAGAGAATTTTTACTAGAATATTTTTTAGTTTCTGGCTGCATTTAGAAGACGGAACAGTTATTTTGGTATGGGAATAGTATAAATGTTAGCTATTAGTTATCAATATTAAATATATAATAATAAAAGTGGGAACTATTTAGGTTTTTGTACATATAACACAAAGTTTTTCAGATGTTAATAATTGGGAACTGAAATTTATGAGCAGTGTCGGATTCAGCCCTAGCTTTTTGGAGAAAAAGCTTTGGAAGATTTTTGTAATCTGATCTGATGGATATTAATCCGAAAAATAGGATATGAAACATAACAATTTTTATTTCTTCATGTGTCATATGTTCGCAAAACCGTAGAATTAATTCACTACTCAAGAGTTCCAGGCTACTAAAAAAATATTCGTTTGTCAAATTATTACAAATTATTTACTTTTGATGACCTTAAATGTAAAAACTCTGCAGTTCCCAAATTAAAACTATTTTAACGTCCGTAAAAGTACGAAAGGTATGAAATTAGGAATTTTTCATTTTAAGGTCTTCAAAGTGACAGTTAAGCAACAAATTTTTATATTGAAAATATAATTGGAAAAATTTGTTCTTTTAAAACCAGAGTAATTTTTAAATTTTGGCTATTTTACAATTGTTTTCGATTATTAATTTTCGAGCGCTCATGTTTATTTTTTGTTAAGGCTTTTAAAAATTTTGGCTTTTTTGTTTTTTAAGTTTTTTCCAACCTTTTTACATTTTTGGTTTCCGTCTATCTTTTAAATAACAGTTTTATTGTAGAATTTAACATTGTTTTTCTGTTAAATTTAATGGCGTTTATTGGGTTTTCCCACCGAAACATTTAAGCTTCTATAAATCCAAAATTTCTAGAAGTTTTTACAGATTTTTGTTACACAAAAAATTCTCTGTTTCAGTGCATCAGAAATTTGCTGTTTCATGTTTTTTCCTGTGCGCCGCATTGAACAATTAATGAGATATTTATATTTTTTAGAACAATTTACGAATTCTGGGATTGATTTGTTATAGCATATTTTTGCATATTTTGCGCTTGTTTATGCATATTCGATAAAAAATCTTATTTTAGATAAAAAAAATAAAAGTGTTATTTTTGATAAAAAAAAAAATAAATCGTATTTTTGAGCAAATTTTAGTACTTTTTAGAAAAAATGCATATTTTAGAGATTTTTATTTAGTTTTTAGTTATCGAACAATCTTATGTTTTAATAAAAAACATTTTTTTGGGTTTTTAACACTGATTTCGGAAGTTTGAGTTCATTTAAGCACATTTAAATTACTTGCTTTAAGACTGTACCAATATTCAACCTTTTATCTCCTTTTTTGTTGACAATTAAAATAAATATCTCAAAGTTGTTCCAACTATACTGAAAAATAAGTTTTAAAATACGAATTCTTAAAGAAAATGTATGTTTCAAGAGCAAATTTTCCGTTTTTAGTGCAAACTAAAAATTTATTTTTTTGAGCATATCGCCGGGTTGCTTTGGTTATTATACATTTTACGAAGGAATTCCGACACTTGTTATGATACAAATTAAAAAAAACGATACTTTTTATGTTCTGAAAATATTGTGGTTCTTTAATTCTAGTAAACCGAATTTTAAAATTTTTCCAACAAAATTATATAAAAAAAATATATTTTTAAATAAATGACTTAAAAGACTTTTTAAACTTTTTTTTTACTATTTTAGCACTTTCGGATTAAAGCACATATTTGAATAGCGATCAGAAATATTAAAACATCTGATAATTTTTTAACAGAATTCTTCTATTTAAATTACGATATTTTAAGATACTTAAGAAAATGTCCTGGTTTAGGAAACCAACAAAAATTTTAATGCGTAAACCTTTTTAATTTAACCATGATTTAAAAGTACAACCAGGCACATATTTTAAATGATTGGGAATTGGACAACATTTTATTTTCTAATTTTTTAGTAATAATTTGGGCTAATGCAAAGAGTTTTTCAAAGTGGGAAGTGAATCAGCCATTATTAAGTTTGTTTAATATTTTCTAGATTTTGTTCAATAACTCGAATATGATCGTAAGTTGTATTAGATAATAAAATGGGAACAGTTGTTACATTTTTTAAAGGATTGGAAAAGGGACAACATTTTTAGTTTCTATGCTTTTTTAACATAATTTTGGCTATTGCAATGAGTTTTTCAAGGTAGGAACAGTTTTATGAATCAACAATTTATTTAGTTAGTTTAATATATTTTTATATTTTTTTCATGAATCTGTAATATGATCACAAGTTGCATTAGATATTAAAATGGGAACAGTTTTTTGAAGTTTAACTACATTATGTAATTTTGTTTATATTGCTTTGAATTATTTAAAATATTTTTTTTTTTTTTTTGTTTAAAAAAATCTTTTTGCATTAAAAAGCACAATATTAAAATATGATTCTAAATTAAAAGTTTGATATAATTTTTAACCAAAAAAGAAGATACTAGGCAAATACTATAAAATGTTTTTACATTGAGAAAATAATCTGTGTGATAGTAATGAATTTTTACATTGAAGCAATGAAGTTGCACTTGAACTCGTCCATTGAACATTTTCATTGAACTAATATATGTTTCGCTATTAGTATTCAAATTGGGAACAGTTTTCTCTAAAGTTGAAACAGTGCGTAAAAATGTTGATGCAGTTCTTTTTAATATTTATTATGTTTATGTTAAAAAAAAGCTATTAGAAAAACAGAATTAGCAGCATGGAAACAGTTATTCATTTTAATGTTGAAAGGCGTGGTAGAGAAGAAGTGTTATTAATTTTATTATTTAAAACTCGAAAAATTCCTAGTTTTATAAATTATGTTGGTAAAATATAAGTTTATCTCAACGATAGCAACTTTTTACACTAGAGTTCAGGTTCTCAAAATGAAGACTCGAAAAATGTGGGAACAGTGCATAAAAAAGGTAAAATTTAGTTTAGTTTAGTTTATATAACTTGGTTAATTATTTTTGATATTTAAGAGTTTCATTTTCAATTATTTAAATATTTAACACTTAAGTGTGAGAAACTTTTCAAAAAAAAAAAAAAAAACAGAGTATAACTTTAACCACAGATATTTCCATATAAGTTTGACATTCATATCTATGATTAAGATTTAAACTTTGGTTATCTTGAAATAAGTTAGCAGGACTAAGAAATAATGAAAAAAGTAAGAACAGTTAAAAAAAAATCCTGGAAAGAATTTTAACTTTATCACAAACATCGTATAATTTAACTTAAATTATTTTAAATGTAAGATTAAGAGTAAATAAAAAAAATTATGTCTTTCAGTGGGAACAGTTTTAAAAAAGCTTTATCTTATTCCATTTTTTCATAAAATTTAAGACAAATTGATTAAAACGCATATTTTACTTAGCAGTTTTTCTGTTTAAATTCATTGCGAATTTTTAAGCATTTTATATGAGAAAGGAAGTTGTATCTTTGCATTTTAATTTTATTCAGAGAAAATTAATAAATTTAAACAAAACAAAAAAAAAATGTTGTTAAAGCATGACAATATTTCTACTGAATTTTTAACGCCTCAAAACATTTTGTTAACATAAAATTAAAACATTTTTGTGAAACATAAGCATTACCAAAAAAAAAAATAAAAAATACATAATTTACATGAGGAAGACCAAAACAGCTACATATAAAGTTGGCGTCTGAACTGATCTACCTAACAACAAGAGTGATGAGTGAGTGTGAAGCGTCCTCATGCATAAAACTGATGACCAAATGACCAGACAAGGAATGTTAGTTTTCTTTTGGCTGTATACATGGTTCAAAATTTTTTTTTGGCGTTTCAGTAATTTTTGATACTCATGATCATTTATAACTTGCTGTGAGCTGTCAATAAAATTAAAACTTATTTTTATAAACACGTTAAATTTTTTCTTAAAATTATATATGGATTTGATTTAAAAACACTTGTTTTATTGATTGTAGATCAAGATTGGGCAAAGAATAATATTTTTTTGATAATATTATATAAAATGATTTGAAAGTTTTTTTTGTTAAAAGACCGCCAGTTGAGCTTTTAATAGTCTTTTTATTTTTTTAGATGAACAGTGAGATAATATTTATAAAAAAAATTTCATTGTTGAATTAATTTAATTAAGGTGAAAATTTATGGGGGTTTTAATTAAAATAAATCGTTTAAAAAAATGGTTGTAAAATATCAATATAAAAAGAAATATTAGAAAAATATACAAAGAAAAACACTTAAAACTTATAACAAATTTAACGAAAGCTTTGAAAGAAATAATTACCACCAATGTACGAAAATTGAGTAATAAAATATTCATTATAATTTTTTTTACTACCTTGAGAAATTCTTTAATCAATTTTTGGTATAATTATTTGATACGAATTGCAGTAAAAATGTACTTCACAGCGTAGTTTCTCCAGAGTTCGTCTAAATTTGGATATAGAATAAAAGAGACGAAAGTAATAACAAATTGGTAAATAGCATTTCTTCCCAATCGCATACATAAGTTCTACAAGTTTGTTTCAAAGTTCTTCAAAACTTTTTTGTTTTAAAACTTTTTACTATTTTTGTATACTAATGGAAAGGTCGTCCAAATAACAAATTTGAATATTGTTTCTTTGAGGATGCTTTAAAAACGCTAATAACGGAAAATTGAGTGATTTGTGACCACAAATTTTAACCCTAAAACGTGTGATTGCCTCTTTTTATTTTTCCCCTTTATCACATAACCAAATTTCTTGTTAACAAAAAAATAGTACATATTACTAAATTATCGTTAATTAAAAATTTAAACCATTTTTAGTGGAATAAATCATACACTAATAGAAAAAAATAGAAAACATTCTCTGCTAAAACTACTAAAAATTAGTTAAAAATGACGTTGCAGAAAAAACTGTTAAATGCTGCAGATTTTCTGCTAAATATTATTAATATATGAATGGCAAAATAAATCTGTTGAATATACACATATTTAGTAGTATTTGATCTAAATTTTAGTTAATTGACAGAAACAAATTAATCAGCTAAAATCAGCAAAAAATTTGCTAAAAGTAGACAATGAGATCTTTAGCCAGATCGAAATACTAGTATCAATCTAGCTAATATGTTTGATTTGCTTTATTTTTGTAAATATACGGAGGTTGAAAGCTCGTTATAAATTGAAAATAACATAAAAATAATCTCGATGTATATAAAAACAAAAAACTAATATAACTGTAGACAAAAAAAAATCAACAAAAAATGTGAAATTTAAAATTTTTTTTTTTTTAGTTTTTTTTTCTACTAAATTCAAGCTAAATATTAGAGATGTCACGAATACTGTGTTATCGAATATTCGGTTTAAGCCGAATACCTGATTTGTTTAATTTTCAAATAAAACTAGAGCATATTTTAGATATCGATAAAATCAAACTGGACAATAATACTTTTTTTGGTTAAAAAACATTTGAAATTAACAGCGTTTGACATTTAAAAGAAAAATATTTTGTGAGAAACTTTATTTTCTCATATTTTTAGATAAAAGTACAGATTTATAAGCTATTTGACCGAATAATTCTGCAGAATAGTGATAATATTCGGTATTCGACTAATTAGTAAAAACGTTCCAAATACCGAATAGTCACAGAATATTCGTAATATCTCTGGTACGTAAATATAGTAAAAAAAAAGGAGTACAGATTTTGTTTGCTACTTACAGTCTAGAAATAAATAACAAAAGATTATGCTAAATTTTGAATATGAAATTGCTATTTACAATCAACTAGAATACATACAACTAAAATACAACGAAAAGTTCGTAAAGTTAACAGTTTTATATTATTAATCTTTAGGAGAAAAGATTTGCTAACGTTCAGCAGTTTTTTCTGCAACCTCCTTTTTTGCTATTTGTTCTATGAGTATAATAGCAGATAATATAAAAATACTGATAGCACTATTCTCAATAGTCAGTGTCTGATTTAGTTTCATAACATTTCAGTTCATCGCCTGATTTTGCCAAATATTGTTATATAATAGCCTTCCGCCAGACTTGTTTTAATCATAATTTAAATTTAATCGATTTAAATTTGTTTTAATATAAGTTTATTTACAAATTTTTTTTTTTAATATTATTTTACCTAACCACAATATTGATAATATCATTTAGTATAAATATAAAATCAACAGACATAATTGAGCAGACAAAATATTCCCATAAAATAATAAAACCGATGAACAAAAAGGCGCAACAAATAAAAAAATATTATTACTGTTTGCATAAAAAATCATACATAAACATAAAACTCTGTTGTTTCTCACAAAAAATATGACACAAATTGACATACATACTAGGACAGCGTTTCTCAAAGGAAATTGATAATAGGCTATTCTATAAAGGAAAACAGTTTTGCAACAAAAGAAGTCAAAATAAGTTATTTTTTTATAACTTATCAAAAAAGCTTTTAAAGCTCTCAGAATTTGGCCATTACTCGAAATTGAACCCGTAACCCTCACTCTACAGTATCACATCAAATGTATATATATATTCTTTTTGTGGCTGTATTTCTCAATTTTCATACAAATAGAAAAGAGTCAATGATTATTAAACAATTGTTTCTATCGATCTTTTTCTACTTTTTCAATTTTAAAGTTGTTAGAAAAAGTTTTCTATGTCATTCTTCAACTAATCCAAATAAAAGATTATTTATTCTATTTTTTCATACAACGCTTCGGTGGGGGAGTTTTTTCAACTTATTTAAGGATTTTATTGAATGTATTATCTTCGTCAAACTTTTCACTATAATTTTTAATAAATATATTTGGCTTATTACGAAACAAAAAGTACGACATAAAACAAAGAATATTAAAAAAAAAATTAATGTAAAAATGGTAAATTTTAAATATATATATCTCAGTTTATACTTTCTTATAACGCTAGGTATCACAGTTGGAAATTAACAGTTTAGTTAATTTTTTATTGTAAAGAGAAATTAAATTTCTATGAAAAACTGTGTGTGAGAATTTTTAAATCGTAAAGGCGCTTTGGAAACAATCAAATAAAAAATTTATATACAAATTATTAAACTTATATCCGATTTAAAAGTTTTTGTACTAATTTTAGCACAAAATCATGTTTTATTGAAAATTTGTCCTATTCTCTATTTAAAAATTACAAGTTTTTTTTTAATTTTCGTCGCTTTTTTTTAAAAAATATTTCCTAGCTTTTTAAACTCGTGTTGCTAACATTACAAAAAATGTTATTAATTTTTTTTTTTTTACATTTTTATAATCTAAAATAAAAAAATACTAGAGACGTCACGAATATTCGGTTACTATTCGGTATATTTGGCATATTTTTATTATTCAGCCAAATAGTAGCACTATTAGGTTAAAAAAATGTATATTTTTAACAAAAAATTGAGAAAATCAAGTTATTCACATAATATTTTTGTTTTAAACCGTAAAAAAACGACTATTTGTATTGGTTTGAGATGATTTTCAGACCTAAATTTTTTTTATTGTATTTAATTGTGTATATATCTAAACACAGTGTACTTGTATATGAAATTTATATGAAAATGTATTAAAGAAGTATTCCGCAAATATACGGTTTAAACCGCAAAAAAGAAATATATTTATTTTTTTATGGATATAAACGGATACAATTAGATAACGAAACCGATACAATCTAATACAATTATATCGGGCCATAATTCCGATACAATTGTACTGGACATTCATCTATTCATCTGGGCATTAATAATTAGATCTAAACCCATTCAAACACATATAATTATATGGGCCCATATTCGGATGTAACTTAATAAGATTTCATATAGCGCCACATTAATATTGGTATGACTACATAAAGCTTCATATCAATTTTGTTTAATCGGGTTAATATTTATATGTTTTACTTAATTGAAATAAAATAAAAAGTACTGATCTATTCAACATATAAAATTTTTTTTAAATTTTTTTTTAAATTTCTTAATTAAAAAACTTATTAGAGTAAATTTTATCAATTTATATATAATTTTATACCATGAGATCAGCTTATGTATGTAATTTTTGGGATCAGATGAGATGTGTTGTTTTGTTATATGTGACATTATTTATAATCGTATATGATTATTAGTGTCCGACCGAAAGTTCGGCTTCGGCTTCGGAGTTCGGCCAAAAAGTGATGTTCGGCCAAGTTCGGTGTTCGGCCAAATTTTGGCCAAACTTGGCGGAATACCGTATATTTGAAGAATAACAGTTAATTTTTGATTTATTTCACGTAAAAAACAAAATTTTCATATTTATTTCCGTAAAAAAACAAAATTTTCAATTAAATTCGTCATATACTTTAGTTAAAATAATAAAGTTCAGGTATTTCCATATTTTTGTTGAAAACTTCAATAAAATAATTGAACTGGCTTTATAATATTTTTGAAAAAATATTCTAAATTTGCTTTTTTACAAATTTATTGATGTTTGAATATTTTTTAATATACTTTAATGATGCTTTTTGTAGTCAAAATCAACGAAAATTTAAATTTTATTCAAACTAAAAAAAAATTAAAAAGTTCGGCTACGACTTCGGCCGAATATTAATAATTTGGCCGAAGTTTGACTACGGATTCGGCTTCGGCCAAAAATAGTGACTTCGGTCGGACACTAATGATTATATCAGAACTATTTTCGTCGGGCAATTAACATTTTTTAATCTTAAAAAGCATGCTGATATAAAATTTGCAATGCTCAAAAAGTTTTGATTTTGTGACTCCTTTTACCAAATCAGCCACTTTGTTATGTATGTTATGTCTCGGGTTGATATAAGCCAATCATCGTTTTCTTACTGCGGACAAATATGGATTGGGGTGAAGCCCATGAAACAATTGCATTGTCCATCATGAAAATGCTAAAACTTTGTAAAAAGCAACAAATAAAATATGATAATATCATTGTCGATTTTGGACATGAGGTAGAACAATATTCTAAATAAATATATTATTAATTTTGCGATTTTAAAAGTATTTAATATGATTTCCTTCCAACAAGTAACCCTAATCCCAATTAAATATTATAAAATCGGCAAACAATTTGCGGTTTACAAAATAATCGCGGTTGTCTTTTGAAGATCTAATATATTTATATTTTTGGTGGTGGAATACATACTTTGAAATGTGATAAATACATGAGATCTATTAATTGATGTAATTTTAATTAAATAAAAGCAAAAACAGGAATTTAAATATTTTTAATTTGCTTTGAGTTAAAACTGCCCGAAATTTTTGTGGAGTTAAAGATAAATGATTAACGCGAACGGATTTAGCATGCTTTAACATCGGCTAACACATACACAAAAGGTTATTTTTGAAATTCCTCATATGAAAATAAATCTCATTACTGAGTATGCTTTAATTGTCTGCAACTACTATAAGAATATGTTGTTTTATAAAATTGAACTAGGGTAGGTGACACTTATTGAACTTTCAGTGTAATTAATTTTACAGACTTTTTTGAGTGCAGTAATGTTCAAAATCAAGCCATTTTAAAAATTTCTTAGGAAAATAGTTGTATTTAATAACAGAGAAAATTACAACACTACCTATTTTGTGGAGCCAATCCTACTTTGTTAAGCACAATAAAAATTCTGGTTGTTAATTATACTTCACCCCAAATTACTCTAAATTGTATTCATCATTGAAAACGTTTCCTTTTTTAGATAAATAATTAAAAAAAAGTTCGAAAAAATTTGCGTTGTTGTAAAGTTAAAGGCTTGGAAATTATGTGTGAGCTTAAAGGAATTCTTTAAAATCCTTTTCCCATTCCTTAGATGAGAAACTCTTTACCAGGCTTGTTTTTAAACTAACCAAAAACCATACATAATAATACAGAACAAAACGTTTATTGAAACTTGAAATAAAATAAAACTCATAAAAATATGATACATTGATCATAATAATGATGATGTTGATGAGAAAGACGAAAATGATGACAATGTTTTTAAAAGTTATGATGATGATGATGAGTTTGAGTTTCAAGTTGATGTTGAGAGTTCGTTTTCTGGTTTTATTTACTTCATTAAAACAAATATTTCCTTTGTGTGCAAAATAAAATAACAAAAAAAACAAAAAAAACTCCAAATCAAACAGAATCGTATAGATTTTTTATAGCCTCCCTTTCTGATACACCCTTAAAAAAATGAGCGTACAAATAGTTAAAAATTATGCTACGAGAACAGAAAATAGTACCTAAATAAGCGCCAGCAGAATATTCAATGAAGTTAAGAATCATAGTCAGCTAAATTTTGGTGACCTAAATTTTAGTTGACAGTTGTAGGTAAATTAACTAACAAGGAAACTACACAGTGTTGAATCCTCAGAATTGAATGAAACTAGGATATGTTGTAAAGGACACACAAAAATATTAGATAAAATTTACCCAAAGGCAAATTGGGTATCAGTTGAAAGCTATTTTGAAGAAGCATACACTGGTATATAAAACATGTCCATGTATGTCCGAATATCACATTTGTATGGGTAGTTGTTGTTGTTGTGAGTTCAAATTAATATACAATATTGCTTATTTAATTTCATTAAGGGGGTGTCTGGGCTTTTTTCAATTTTCCTAATCGTTTGGCATTAACACGACTTTCCCCGAAGAGCTTTTATAACTCTTATTTCAAATATTTGAAATAACTGACAACATTTTAGTTTTTTCTAGTACTTTAAACCATAGTACAAAAAGGCCTAAATTTCTTAAATTTTATAGATATTTATATACGAAAATGTTGTGATTTTTGACCCCCCTTTGTAAACCCTAAAAAATACGTTTCTAATATCTTTTTGTCCTTAACCACTGTGTAATTTCCTTGTAAGAGTTTAGCAACAGAATTACTAAGCTGAATTAACAGAAAATGTCTGCTAGGTCCATGTTTTTTTACCGGGAGTACTAAATACGGAGTAACGGTTTGTGCTCTATTTTGCTCTATATAGCGGAGATACAATTTTTTTTTAACAGTTGTGGCTTAAATTAACTGACAAATTTGTAAATTTGAGAATTACAAATTACTGAATATTAGCTTAGAAAATTCATTCAAGTACAGCTCAAATTTGTTCTTGTGGTAAAATGAGATAATAACCTTAGCTAAATAATTGATGAAACAATAACAACATTTGTTCAAATTAATTGGAAACCGTTTAACAAACTGTTGAACTAATTTTTTTTATGAGGGTATAATAAAGTTGAGCCATTGTGGCATTAAGGAAAAGAAATCATATTTTTAAGCGGCATTTGTTTGCTTTCAGTAAATATTTAAAAGGTGTTTTTGATAAAACAAAAAAAAATGGTACTAAAATAAGTTAAATAAGCGCGCCAACCTTTTAACTATAGAAATGACAATTCATTAAAATGGCAAACAACAGGTTTGTCATTTTAGCCCCAACCAACTTTATTAACAATCATGTAGTACCTTTTAAATAAAAAATGTTGGTTAGTTGTTTCGTATAAAGTGGCATTTCAAGACTAGAAGCTAATGTAAGATATAAAATGAATATGCCTTTTGTTGTGGTGCTGTATTTTGTAAAAGGAGCCAGGACAGTGAGCAGTTTTTTACATTTATAAAATAAACCGTATATTAAGATGTTAATAAAATAAATAGTATAGAATTATAAAAAAAAAATATTAATGGTTGGAAATTTAATGATATATATATTAAAGCAATATGCAATCTTAATTAAAACCCTTGTATTAAACTTCAATTAAAGTTCCCGTGTAAATAATATTAGATCTGATCAGATCTAATAAGATATGAATCTAATTAAATGTGATCGAATTTAAATAAATCTTGTGCCAGAGCAGAACATGCATGATCAGATATGTCATTTATGATCCACTTTATGGCCAGATATACCTATTCATATCTGAACGACACGTTTGTGACCAGATTCCATGTCGTTTCTGACACGGGTTGCGTTGTTTTAAAATATTATAAAAAACAGCAAAAAGATCTGGCTATCTTATAATTAAGGTGTTACAATAAGATTTTTGATTATTGTTAATTATGCAATTAGAAAAAATATGCAATTAGAAAAAATATATACTTCTTAGTTATTCTGGACATCTCACTTGTGAGTAGAAAATAACTTATTTTAGTATGCACTAAATCAATGTGTACAAATAATTTCCTTAGTTTAAACATAATCAAAAATATGCATTAAAAAAACATTAAATATGCAAATAATACGCAAAAATTTGCAATTTTGCCGCAAATTTTTTGATTACGAAAAATATTTAGGCAAAGAGGAGAAAATCTCATTGGAGTATTGGTTAATTCAATAATAAGGTATCAAGCTAAACATTTATCCTAAAATGGAAAGGTAGGGTTTTTATTTGCATCGGGAATTATTTCGAAGCGTTTTCCCGCTTATGGCTTATAATAAAAAATGAAAAATGGGAAGGGGCGAAGAGGGGAAATCGCTTTGGATAGAAACCGAAAATGTAAACATGCATTCTCTGCATAGAGAGAGTTTTAGTGAAAAAATATTAAAATTGCTATTAAACTAAATAAACTTTTTTCATAAAATGGAAAAAAAATGATTTTCTATGAAGCCAGATTTTTGATGCAAATAATCCAAATAACAGGCTTCAGAACAACTTATACTGTATTACAATAGGTTCTAATTTCTGCTCCACAACCGATTTTTTTTTGTATGGAGTTTGTCCTATATACTACAGATTCTTTACCTCCAAATAAGAACAGGTTGCTTTAGCACCGGTTCTTACCGGTTGAGTACCCACACTCGTATGTAAATACGCGTTTCCATTTTTTGGACAGAGGGGCCCTGGCGCCACTAATTTTCAATTTCGTTTTCGTTCTTTAATTACAGAGGGATTCATTTTTTTACGTGTGCCCGCTAAAGTGCACTTTTGCCGAAAATTCTCTTAACACTTACATTAGTTTAATGAAAAGTTTCATTGCTTCTATGCAAAAAATTCATTCATATCATGCATAAAATTCTCACAGTGTGGAGTATAGATAAGGTTTTTAGCTAATCATTTTGCCCAAAACAAAAAAATTAACCCAGGATTTCCCGCATATGCACAATAACAAAATTCGAAATAGTTTGTTCTTGAAAAATTTAACTTTTATTACAAAAATAAATTAATTAACCCGAAACATACCATATAGAAAAACTGTAAAAACCTTAATAAAAAAAAAAAAAACAAAATTGGTACTTAAAATTAGTTACACACAGAGAAACATTTAGCCATTTGACAACTAACATTCGGTTACTACGACTAAAATCAGTTGATACAGCTTATTATTAGTTCTTACAACAAAATTCACTTTATACCACAGAATTTTAGTTGCAACGTCCAAATTAAATCTGATATCACATTGCGACTATGCTCGTCATAACCGAATTTATTGATTGTATACCAAACTTCACATTTTAATTCGGTGGCACTTTACTTTATTTTTTTTTGTGTAAAATTGATGTTGCAGAAAAAACTGCTTAAATTACCAGATTTTTATTTACTTAATAATAGTAAGATAAGATCAACAAAAATAAAAAAATTTATTTACAAAATTTAAGTTATATTTGATTTGAATTTTAGTTTAGTTTGAAAATAGCAATTTAGTCTGCTAAAATCTGTAAAAACTGTTGCTAAATATCTGTAGAGTAACAACAGCATACAAAATCTGTAACATCTTCAAAATTTTTGTTATTTTTACCTCAAATTTAGCTGTATGCAAATTTTGCTAGATTCAACAGAATTGTTTGCCAACATATTGTAGTCAGTAGATTTCACAATTCAGATTTTTATTCTCATAAAAAATAAAAAAAACTTTAAAAATTTAAAATTTTTTTGTGTATAATTTTGTCTACTAATATTTAGCAAATTCTTTGCTGATTTTACCAGAATCATTTGTTACTTTCAATTAACTACAATTCAGCTTAAATTTAAATTTTTTTATAGATTAAACTGATTTCTTTTTGCTATTCTCATCTTACTAATAATTTGCAAAAATGCTAATTTTAACAGTTTTTCCTGCTCTGTTATTTTAAACTAATTTTTAGTGGTTTTAGTATTTTTTTTTACTAATTTGTTTCTATTACTGTAGTGGGTGAAAAATCTCAGTCTGGTCTCCTCACTAGAAGTCACCAAAAGTTGGTAGCAAATAATTTGTTATTTTGGGACAAAATAAGGCATCTTTAAAGAGCAAAATGAGAGCCAAGTTAGCCCTTTTTAAAGTGATCTCGAAAACAATCATATTTTCCACATTGCTTTGATGAAAACTGTGTGAATAAATAAAGAGTTAATGACCTCCTCAAAGACGGGAAATCTCTTAGAAAGAGAGTAGATGGCTCTTAATTATCAAGGTTTTATAATATTTGCTCATATAGTAATTTTTTTTACTAATTTGTTTCTATTACTGTAGTGGGTGAAAAATCGCAGTCTGGTCTCCTCACTAGTATAGCTTGATTTTTTGTTCATAGTTTTTAACTTTCAGGTCCAAACTAATATAAAGTGGAGTTACGGCTTGGTGAAAAATTGTATGGTGGTTTACAAGTGAACACATAATTTGCCTATTATTCAACGTTTTTTTAAAAGATTTTTTTTTGCCGTTTAATGGAGTTAAGTTTTGTATTGTAATTAAAAATGGTGTACTTTTATATAGTTTGAGATATAAAAAGCCAGCGCACCAATATTGGGATACGAACATCACAAGGAATTGGCGTAAATTTTTTAAAAATATTTGTTTTTTACGCTTGACATTCACAAATATATTTTAAATTGGCTAGCGTATTGCGGGAACTGAGTTACTTTGTAAACAGCACCTCCGAGTCAAAAACTCATTTCAAGAATTTGAAACGCAAAAATTTCATGAAAAGTTAATTATTATGTTTCGATTTTTTTTTTTTTATAAAAAACAGGGTTTGAGAACATATTTAGAGTGAATACTTCCGACATACTGAATTGATAAAGTGCAAGCAATTTTTTTCTTCTTCTAGATGGTACAGCGTTTGTTATTCCAAATACATTTCGGTTTGTGACAGCTAAAGCTCTATATCAATTCCACCAATACGCACATCAAATAAAAGATTTTAATTAGCTTAAAACTAAACTCAAAAATGTATTAACAAATTTCAAGGACTTTAAGTTTTATGGTGCTAAAGAAATGTTTATAACCTCAAACAGCATACTCATATAAAACTTTTAATTTTGCGAATGTCAAGTATTTAATGTGATTCCCTACAAACGGGTAACTATAACCCAATTAAATATTATAAAACCGGAAAAATGTATGTTAGCCAAAATAATCGCTGTTTTATTAATACGTTCTTATATATGACAAAACAAAATTTGAGTGTAATTTTATATTTTTCGGTTATGTATTATATATTTTTAATGGCTGTTTCTATAATTACCCTATGGGGAATGAGGAGTGAATTGACCTAAAAGTGAATGGTTAAAAAAAGACTTATCACAGGACTGGTACTGAAGTGGGTTAAGCAGTGTCAATTTTCCTAAGATAACCAATCCTGTGACTGGTAAAGGGAGGACATACCACTTAACCAGAATGCTTATTGACAAGAAAAAGCCAGTTGCCCAGAATTTTTCCCATTAGAAGCTGCTTAGTTTTCGTTTATTTTATACGATATGGGCCTTTTGCGACAGTCTTGGGGTATGCCCATCTTTGGTTAGTCATGTGGCATGCCACTATGTGAAGCCACTATATGATGCCACTATGACAAGCCAATGTTAAAGTTGCCAGTTGTTTACAAAGGGTAGGGTTTAGCAGAGGACCGGTCTCTGTCACGAAGGGACCGATCTTGTGACACACGCAGAACCGGTCCCATTCCCCAAAGGGTAAATCCAAGCAAAAACTCTAATTTTAATATTATTAATTTACTTGAAACTCAAAACCATCATAATTTTTGGTCCGTTAAAGATAAATTATTATCTCGAAAGGATTTAGTATGCTTAATATCCGGCTAACACATACACATGCCATACAAAAAAAATAACTGAAAATATTTTGATTCAAAGTGTCGAAAATTTTTAAAATTCGAACGAAATATTATATAAATGCAAGAAGTTGGTCTAAATAAGAATTTTTTGGCTTTTTTACTTAAAATTGTTTAAAAATCAGATATTATAGGTCAGAATCGCTTTAAAAAAAAAAAATCATTATGGTTTCATATGAAAGGAGAGAAATTGGTGAATTTTAACGATTTCGATTAAACGTAATCGTAGTCGAAAGATATATATTTTTTTAAATTTTTTTATCAGTTTCTTTATGAATTTTTTTCCTAAATGGCAAGTAAGTCTTATTTGTTATACATGACCTTCATTTTAATAATAAACTGAAAAACTAAGAATAATTGTTAAAATGCGTAACTGATTAAAAACAGTTGCTACCTACATGATTTTATTTTCACAAAATACAACTCAGGTATTTTAAATCTATTTTTCACGCTGAACTGCACCTACACACAACTACTATTTTTTAAAACTTCTAGCTGGAAAACATAAAGATAAAAAAGATTTAACTTAAAAATATAAGTCCCTTTACCAAAAAACACAATATATAGTTAAAGTAAGTATTGGTAACAATCTATTGTTAAGCTACAATGATAATCTCATTGTAATACTATGAACCATATATTATTTTTTGTTTGTTTTAAAATGAAGGACATTTATATGTTGTATATTTGCAAAAAGGTCTTTTACAGCTGCTCTTTGAGAAAAATACCTATCACAGTAATAAAAAAATATAAATAATAACGAGTGCTAGGAAGTGTGTAAAAGAGAGCAGAATTAATGAATCCTGCTTTAGGGTAGGTAGGTGTATGTTTAAATGATGATCATGGAAAACGACTACGAGATATATAGCATGTTAAAGACCATTATTGTTACGTCTACATCTTGAAAGGATATTTATACGAAATAATAATCAAAAACATTGTTTTAATGTTACTTTTTGGTTTTTCTTTAAATTGTTTTACTTCACGAATTTCGTTAACAGCTGCAGATTTTATATGTTTAAGGGATAATTTTCATAAAAACAACTGGGTAATTATGGGTAAAATTTGTAACCTCTAGGGATATAGTAGTATACAAGGCGTTGTAAAAAAAGATCATTACAAGATTTAATAAAATTTATATTTGCAACAAATCTTAAAAACACAGGTGATGCAAAATATTTTCCAGCTAAATATGAAATCAAATAATATTTTAAACGCTTGAAGTGTCAATATTAAATTGATAAAAGTGCGGGTAAAATTATTTCCCTAAAGGAATTAAAAACTAAATTTATTTTTTAAATATGATTTTACAAATTTGTTAGCAACTTCATTTTTAAATTTTGAAAAAAAAAATTACATATTCTAATCATGTATTCTAATATCCCAAATATATAGTATATTAATGTATATGAGGAATTTAAAAAATTTTCGACAAAATTTTTTAAATTATTTTTTTTTTTTTTGGTATTACTTGAATAAAATATTGTGGATGTGTTAGCTAATGTTTAAGCATGTCAAATTCATCAGCGTTAATAATTTATGTTTAAGGGCTCAAATATTATGGAGTTTTTAAGTTTAAAGCAATCTACAAATATTAAAATTACAGTTTTTGCTTGGATTTACTTAAAGTAACATCAGTTTACAGATCTCAATGTATTTACTGCATTTCAAAATATATATTACACCAACCAAAAGTGATCAAAATACACTGAAAAAAAATATTTGTCATTTGTTAGAACTTAAAAAGAAATCCACGACTATTTTCGAAAACACTAATTTCTTGGCTCCATAAAATAACCCTCCACAATATAACTCCTCAAAGCAAAATTCGATCGATTTTTTATTTCAACCCGATTTGCACTGAAACAAAAATTTTTCTACTGCAAAATCATAGCCAAAACTATTAAATAATTTATTTTAAATTTTTGACATATAATCTTTCGATGACGAGTTGTCAGAAAAAGATCAAGCGACAACTAATTTGTAGTTTTTAAGTGCATGAATGCAATTTTGTTACAAATATGGTATGTACTTGTTGTTGCAGAATACGTAAAGACTCCAGGCATTGGATTTAACACAAAAAATATATTTTTTATAAGAAGAAAAATATTAAATAATATTGTATTTTAAAATGGGGATTTATTTCATAATGAAATAAACCCCCAAAAAGGAAGTGTTATTTAATTTTTGTTTGGGGTTTCAGTTCAAAAGGTTCTATGCAACAAGACCCCAATGAAATAAGTCCCCAAACCAAAAATGAAATAACGCCCCAGTTTTTTGGGGCTTTATTTCTTTATGAAGCAATACCCCAAAAACAAAAAAATGAAATAAACCCCCAACCAAATGAAACGAAACCCCAAAATAAAATGAAATAACACCGCAATTTTGAGGCTTTATTTAATAATGCAGTAAAGCCCCATTTCGAAAATGAAATAAGGCCCCAATTAAAAAAAAAAAAACAAAATTATTTATTACTTTAAAATATTTCTTTATTCATAATTAATACATAGTAAAAAGGCGATTTTTTCAGCATTTTTAAAATAAAAAGATTAATAATATTTAGTATATCAATACAGTTTTTTCTTTAATATTTTTTAGTAGTATATCACAAACTAAAACTAAATTTAAATTTTAAAATAAAAAGATTAATAATATTTAGTATATCAATACAGTTTTTTTAATATTTTTTAGTAGTATATCACAAAATAAAACTAAATTTATAAATCGTATAATCGCACGCAGAAAAAACTTTATTTCGCGAAGCCGCCTGCCGCGTTCTACGGAGGAAAAAAACCCCTAAGAGCGGCCGAAGGCCGCCACACAGAAAAATTTGATGGCTTAAGATGGCTTAAGAGGCTTAAAACTTAAGATGGCTTTAACAGGTGTCGAAAAATTTTAAAATAGCTCATATATTTTTTATATAATCTTCCACATTTTTTATTAAACCTTTATGCAGTCTGGAGAAAATAATCAAAACACTAATAAACATTTCCTTTCCCAAAAAAAAAAAAATAAAAAATATTAAAAAAATGTATAGAAAATTCTCTTATAAAACAAGTGACAAATTCAAGTCATGTTTATGTTACTTTACAGAAAAAAAAGTCTAAAGAAAAATATACATAGTCATTTAATAGGGGATCTCATCTCTCATTTGAATAAAAGACAAATCAAATGGTTGAACGACGACAACGTAAATGAACCTTTTTTTTGTGTAATCAAAATGCTCTTCATGAAGGTTTTCTATATTTTTAATAGTTTTCCGTTTGAAGTTTGAACAAAACAAAAAAAAAAAAACACAAAAATTAAAAGAAATAAGAATCACAGTAAAATGTTTTAGAATTTTTTTTTGTAAAATCATGCTGTGTTTAAACATGTTTGTAATTCGCTTTTGTATTTCGTTTTCATATGGATACATTTAAGAATTCTTTTAACGGCTTTAGAATTTTTGTAATAAGAAAAAAAAATTAGGTATGTTATAATTATTCGTAGAGCTATCTCGTGGTATATATATAACACATGAAACCCTAGTTTGGCTGTGTATTTTTTTTTTTTCTTCAAAATCTGTGTAAAAATAGGCTTATGCTTACGAAATACATTTTTTTTTTGTTTTTGTAGCTTTGTTGCACCCCCTAGTAGAGCAATTTAGAGTTAAAATTGAAATGCTCCCAAGCTAGTTGAGATTTTTTTAATTTTGTAGGCATTATTTTTCTAAGCAAAACACTTTACAAGGTAAAAATATTTTTTAAAGAAAAATAAAAGCGAGATTTTAAAATTTTTGCAAAAAAAAACGGATTTTTGAAAATTTAAGTTTCTGAAGTGAAAACAGTCAGACATGACTATCTTCTACCTCTTCTACATTGGTTCTCTGAAGATTTTCGGTGACGCGAAATGAAACATGTAAGTACCTGTCAGTAGATATAGTCTGCTTTAAATTAGCGGATGGAAAAATTTTTTAATTAATAAATAAACATTGCACGGTTTCTTGTTGAACAAAAAACATATGAACTTGAACTTCAATAATCTTGCTCACATCATAACTTATGATAAAAGATCTAAAAATAAACTTTTAGTTTTAATTTTTTTAAATTTAAAATGAAAACATTTGCAAATTAACAATTTTGGTTCGATTTGATTGATTCATTTAATTTAATTTTTTTAAATAAAAAGAAGATTGAAAAAATTTTCTCTGGAAAAAACTTGAAAAATTACACAGGCCTACAAAAAAATTTTTTTGTTTGGTGCCGCTAATTCTATGTTATAATTTGGTTAATTAGTCCGCAAGACGTCATGGTTAGCTGTCAAAATCGCGAAGCTACGTTCAGGTTTGTATCGATCGGTCATAACCTAAAAAATGTATTTTATTATACTTAATGTCATTATAGTCAATTAATTTCTTTGATTAAATGATAATATCGATATCCACCGGAGAAAATCTAAAAAGAGGAGCTTCTAACCTGTAAAATAATGAGTAATTAAATGTATTTAAATGTTTCGAATTAAATGTTCTTTTGTTTTTTTAATAAATTTATTAAATGTTATTTAATTTATTTATCCTTGCGAAATCTCGAAAACTACACGTAGCATTAAAAAAGTAAGTATCAATTTTTTATCAGGGTACCGAACGTACTTGAAATCTGTTTTATTTTTAGCGGCACCAAAATCATTGTAGGCCTGTGTTATTTAAAAATTGCGAATTTAAAAAAATTTCAGTTTCCATACAATGAATTTTTTAAAATCATCGAACGTCATTTTATCTGAAAAATCGTTAAAATGGATACAAATCGTCAAAGTTGGCACGGCTGAGCAGACACAGGCGCGGATACAGAAAAAAGTTTTGGGGAGGGAAGTTGGAGTATTTTTAATTAACTTTTTTAATTTTGTTTACCTTTTTGTATTGCAAAATTATATTTAGGTTGAGGAAATATCCCATTTCCCTTCACCTGGATCCTCGCCTGGCAGACATGAGACATTGTTACAGGGCGTTTCAAATAACCTGCGTTTGATTTTGTATGCACTGAACTATTTTTTTTTTGTTATTAAATAAGAAAAAAATTCTAAATGTATGTTTTTAACAAAAAAAAAGTACAAAAAGAACTACAGAGGTTAAAAAAAAAGTTCTTTTGCGTACTTCTTTAGGTGTTATGCAGAAGAAAGCATAATTAGGAAAAAAAAAGTACGCGTACTGCTGAAAACAGCACGGCTGGCAAGACTAAGTGGAAATGTCAAATTTTATAATAAAATCATAAAACAAATACTTTTCTTAAAAGTCGTGATTTTATATAGGTGCGATTTTCATGTATTGATTGGTAAAAATTTGTTAAAACTGTATTGTTGACAATCTATTTTTGAATATTGTTTGGTCCGTTTATCAAATCTTTGGTGTAACATATGTAAAGAAAAATTGTGATGAGTAAGGGGTATGTTGAGTTTGAAGAATCTTAAACATTGACTGACTTGATTACTAATTGTTAGAACATGATTTGCTATAAATTAAATATAAAAAGAACATGGTAATTTAAAATTAAAGAAAAAGAAAAACTTAAACATAAAACAACTTAATTAAATACTTAAGTTAAAAAGAAAAATTTAATATTTTGTGGAATATAAAGAAAGAATAAAATTTAGAAAAGGAATAAAAATCTTTTTTAATTATTTCTTTAAAAAATATCTTAAAAATGTTTTCTTAGATTTTTTATATTAAAAAAATTTTTCTTTTTTCAACAAAAATCCATTGTTCTTTTGTTGTTGAACAACATTTTATTCTTTTTTTTTTTGTAGTGGGAAATTTACGATGGCTGTAAGTTTTTTCTTTCCTTTTGCTTCATCTTTATCTTCTTACTTTATTTTTGGCCTTTCAAAAACATATGTTTCGTTTTCCTTTAAAACTCCATACCATTCATAGCATACCATCATCCATATTATCTCTTGTTAAACCAAACCATTGTTAAAAATTTGTTTCTTAAAATATATTTCTTAAATAGTTTGTATGTATTTTTTTTTCATGCGTTCTTTTTTGTGTTACAATTATTGTTTTATATATTTTGGGAATTTCTTAAGTAGTATAATGCAGGCGTAACGAAATTTATATTGACCTTGCTAAGATAGGATGGCATGTATAATTCAAAAAAAAACTTCTATTTTTTATTTAAGGGCGGCTTTTGATTTTTGATGCTCAGTTTTTGTTTCAAACAATGTTTTTTATGACTTTTTTTTTTGGAAAGTTGTAAAAAAAAACAACTAGTGAACAATTATTTTAATAGGACTTAGATAATGTTTTAAATTATTTTTTAAATAGTCTATTTAATCTAGAAATGTTTCATAAATTCCCCAATTAGCAAAAATTAAAAAGTTAAATTTAATTGAACCAGAAACCAGTTTTATGAAAACGTCGGTTTTTGGACACTTTAAAATAAATGATCTTTTCCATCTGCGCTAAATAGCTTTCGAGCAAAACGTGATCTACAAATCTAGCCAAACAAGTCGAAATGTAGAGTCAATATTGGATAATAGGGTCGAGTTCTGATCAATAGGTGGTAAACATGTTTTCTCTAGTTTTTTAGTTTTTGAATATTTTTCCTTTTTGTTTTACTTAGTTCTCAAGAAAACGAAAGTCGAATTGAGGAACTGTATTGGGGTAATGGGACAGAGTTTTGAGCAATGGTTCAAATATTTTTTCTCTAACTCTTTAAGTCGCCGCGATATGGACGTTTTACATTTATTTAGTCGATTTTTTCAGTTTTTCCGATTTATTTTTACGATATTGCAGACTTTCTTAATTTTTGCAAGTTTTTAAATTTATTACGATTTTTTAGTTTTTGACAATGGTTTTAAATTTTGTTGTTTTTTTTCAATTTAGAGACTATTTGAATTTTAATGATTTTTTAATTTCGATTTATTTTTTGTTAACTTGTCGATTTTTTGAATTTAAAGATTTCTTTAAATGTTTGCATTTCTTTAATTTTGACGTTTTCTATACCAATTTTACCTTTTTTTTTTCTTACCTTAGCGTTTTTTCAATCTTAATTACAGTTTTTATATTATCTAATAAAAATTTTTGAAATAAAAAATAATATCTACCCGATTAAACAAATTTATAAGTCATATCAAATTATATATAATTATATATAATTCTATAAAATCTGATATAATCAGATATAATTATGTATCCAAAAATGGGTATATATAATTTTATATAATTATATAAAATTAGATATATAAGGCAGATATAATTATATATGGGACCATATATAATTATATATAAATTTATATAGCACCATATAACCAATTGTTTTAATAATCGAGCACATACATAACTATATCTAATTATATATGGTGCTATATATGATTTTATATGTAAATATAAATATATATAATTATATATACATTTTTTTATTCGGGTATTCAATTAAATTTTAATTGAAACTAAATCAATTAAATTTGTAGTAACAAATTATTTGAATTTTTACTACAATTTTCTTAACAGGACTGAATTCAATTAAACTTTTAATTGAATTAACAAATACCAAATATCTCTAGAAATTCTAATAACAAAGTCCCCTGAAGATTTCCTTGGGCAGGAATGAAATCCGGATAGGGACACGCCTACATTAGATTGCTTTTCACAATTTGTTAAATAAGTTTTGGGACTTTAGCACATTTAATTACTATAAATGGAATTAACAAATATTGGTAATTTCTGACTGGATAGCACTCCCAATGTTGCCATACTGGTTTCACCCAATTCTTTGTCAATGATTTTTTTTTCTGTACGTCACTGAAATTATTTTAAAACAAATACCAGCACAACGCTTTTTGGAAACACTGGTAAAGCGTCTTAAACAAGCGTTCTGCCAGTAGTTTATTTTCAATTCCTAGGTTAGCCAGTGGTATACCAGTGCTTGATTTTTTATACCACTGGCAGTTTCTGACTGGGTAATTCGAATCTAATGAATGAATTCTGATGCAATAGAATAAAGGAATTATGAATGAGTTATGAAATATAATTTATGAATTAAATATTTTGTGAATAAAATTAAATTAATTCTCTCAAAGTACTGGTTTTAGATGAGGAATTGTATTGGATTTCGACGCTTTGATTTAAAATATTATCAAAAATTTATTTGTATGATATGAGTAACATGTTGTATATGTGTTAGCTGTGTTTAAGCATGCGAAACATGTATTTTATCATGTATTTTATAAAAAAATGCAAAAAAATAATAATAAGATTTCGCAAAATTTTTAAAACTTTCATAAAATTTTAGCGTTTAAGCATTTTTAAATGCGTTTTTGACTCCGAGGTGATGTTTATTAAGAAAAATTCAGTTTATGCATTACTCTTCAAATATAATTATTTGTAAATGGCAAACGTAAAAAACAAACATTTTCACAAAATTTAAGCCAAACCTTTATATATTTGTGATGTTTGTATACCGTTGGTGGTGTGCTGACTTCAACTTGATATACCTCAAACTGTTCAAATTTACACCGTTTTTTTATTGCTGTTCTCAAAACTCAATTCCATTAAACGGCTCAAACACCTTATACAAGAAACTGCGAAAGTTTTAAAATGGGGAAATTTTGGTTTCACTTGTAAACCATTATTCTACTTTTCACCAAACAGCAATATCACTATTACTCACTATTACACTCTATTACTCACTATAATCACTATTACTTTTTCAGAGAATGAATCTCCCAAGTCTAGTGACTCTATTTTGTATTGGCTTGGATCAGAAAGTTAAAAACTAGAAAGATTAAAGTTAAATTAAAGAAAAAACTGTGGATATTTTATTTTTATTTTCGATTCTTTAGGTGAAGACTTTTTTACGTGAAACTTTGTGTGTTTTAGTTTTGAAGTATAGTCTATCTAATTCTGTGCATCGTTTTTCTCAATTCAAAAAACCTTTTTAAAGTAGCTCATATTTCTTAAAAAATAAACTCTTATTTGGGTTTTTTTTGGATTAATACATACCCATTTAGAAACTGCCAGTGGTATAAAAAATCAAGCAATGTCATACCGCCGGTGAATTGTAAATATAATAATGGTAAAAGACATGTTTAGGACGCTTTACCAGAGTTTCTAAAAAACGTTTTGCCAATATTTGTTTTACAATAACTTCAGTGGTCCACAAACTAAAAATACATTGGCAAAAAATTGGCTGAAACCACTATGCCAATATTGGCAAAAAGTGTTTTCACAGTGCTATTCACTCAGAAATTTCCAACGGCTCAAAAGTCTAACCACTGGTAAAAAAAAAGTTTGTATTTTTTTTTTTTTGGTATTTTTAAAAAAAAACTCGATTGTTTTTGTTTCTGGTAAAGCTATTTTATTTTCCCTAACGTTAGAAAATTTATTCCACCAAGTCTTATTCCAGTGCTGACATATTTGTGCAGCCAAGTGTCACCACGCAGTTATCATTCACTGAGGTTTTAAGCTATCAAGCATTTCAAGTCTCGTTAGCTCAGTGGGTACAGCTGGCTGCTGCAAATCTGGTGGCGAGGGTTAAAATCTCGGCGGGACCAAAAAACTTATAAATTAACATTTTTTTAAAATTTTATTTTGGAAAATCTATTTCCAGACCACCTATTTTATGGTTTTATCATCAATTTGCCAACGATGTAAATTTTGTTTCTCCAGTGCTTGTCCGACACTTTTTAAACAAACAGACCCTTTGTCCAATGATGTCATCATTTTGGGATTGGAAAAGCTCTTGTTACCAGCACTTGCACCACTTGTTAAAGTGCCTTGCCAGCGGTGGTCCGTTTGACTTTTTCTAACTGGGTTTTTTTAAATAATTTTAAGCCTCATATTTGAAATGAAGTTATTACCTATACTGAAAGTGCTTTAAACAAGAAATTTGGCAGCAATATCTCTAAATATATGTATAGAGAAATCTTGTTTAAAATTTTACTGAAATCGTATCGTTAACAAAAAATTTATGACTTGAAATATGACACTCTGTCATATTGAAACTTTTGTAAAAATGTCTCATTATTTTTGTTGTAAAATTTTTTACCAAATAAAGACATCTTCAAACTTGAATTCTTTTAAAAATTATCTTTATTTTAATTACTTTTAATGAAAGGCTTTGCCATAAAAATAGAGTAAACTGAAGTTTCCTAACAAAATTGACAATTAATTTAAAAAACACTTTTATTCTAAAAATCTATATAACCACTATTAATTTTTATCATCATTTGAATGAGAAATTTATATATACACAGACGACATCTTTTGGCTTAACATCATCTTAAATTGAAAAAAGCACTTAAAATGCGTTAAGATTTTAGATAACCCACCCAGAAAAATAAAGACAAATCATTTGGTATCTTTAAAATACTCTTAAAAAAAAAACTAAAGAGGAAAAGCAAAATGAACAACAAATGCACTTGATGCAAATAAGCTGAAAATATATTTTTATTTAAAAAAAAGGTTTAAATTACAAACTGCCTCAAACAGGCAAACAACTAACCTAACCAACAAAATTATGTTTTAAGCCATAATGATAAAAAAAAACTACCCAAAAAAACAGAAGAAATAATATCAACAATTTCAGTTAACTATATATATATACTACAAAGACCTTTTATACGATATGTTTTAGTTTAAGTATTGTATAAAAATTGGTAATTCAATGCTTTTTAACTCTTATCAGCCTTTAAAAACTCAGACTCTTGAAATGTTAAGAGTAGCTAAGGCATATGGCTCTTCAACTAAACTGAAACATGTTGAAAACAAGCAGCAATTGCTATATGCTACAGGTTGACATTTATTTAGATTTATAGTTTAACTATTTTACAAGATGTTAAAGAAAGCAAAAAAAAAAAATATAACTACAAGCAACGACAAATAAACGCAAAAACAGTCAACAAAACAGTAAAATAGCAGAGAAGCGTAAAAATATGCTAAAAAAAACAAAGTTTAACATAACTCTGCCATACAAATGACAATAACCAGTATGATGACAACAACGTTAGCTCATGCACTCATAGCTAAATGATGGTGAAATGGTAAAAGCAATAAATTTATTCTCATAGAAATAAATCTGTTATAATAGCAGAAAAAAACTGCTAAAATTAGCAAATTAAAAAAAATAAAACTGTTTAATTTACAAAATTTTAGTTAATTGAAAATAGCAATTTACTTCACTAAAATAATCAAAACTTTTGCTAAATATTTGTAGACATATAACTGAAAACAAATACTGTAATATCAACATTTTTTTGCTATATTTACCTTAAGTTAGGTTAGTTTAATGCAAATTACCATATAATTTGCTAAAAATTAACGGAATTATTTGCTTAAAAAAAAAATATGAACCGCTGCCATCAAATGGATAGAATTCTATTTGCATAAAAGACCATTAGTTTTTTCTCCTAGAACTTAGCATATATTTCACTGACCAGCGCTGATTAAATATTGTGTGGTTCCTTTTGAGAAAAAGGGGCACAAATTTTACAAATTAATTTGTTAATTTAAGTTTACTAAAATTTAGCTCAAATATAACTAAAATTGTATATATTTAACTGAATTAACTTTTCTAGTCTTATCTTACTAAAATTTATTTAAAAAATCTGCTAATTTTAGCAGTTTTTCCTGCAACGCAATTTTTAGTAGTATTAGCAAAATTGTTTATTTATTTATTTCATTTAGTGTGTAAGGAATAGCATATTGTTATATATCGTTGAAAATGTCGAAAGCTTTATTATTACTGGGGGAGTTTGGGCTAGTGTAGAAGTAGTGCTGAAGTAGTAAATTCTATTAGTTTCCAATATTAATTTATGTTTAAACGTTTTACCTACTGACAGAAAATACCAGTGGTACAAAAAATCAAGTACTGGTATACCACTGCCTAAACGAGGAATTGTAAATAAACTACTGGCAGTACACTTGTTTAAGACGATTTTACAGCGTTTGCCAGTATTTGTTTCACAATAATTTCAGTTGTCTACAGAAAAAATTATTGGCAAAAAATGGATGAGAACACTATGCCAACATTGGGGAAAAGTTTTTCAGAATTTACCTTCGGCTCAAAAGCCTAACCACTGGTAAAGTATATACTTTATAAAAATGATGATGCTTTGTTTAAAAAAGTTTGTAGTCGGAAGGTTCCGAGTTCGAGCCCGGTTTCATTCATTTACAGATGCACTTGTAATTTGTAATTTTATTTTGGGAAAAAAAAATTTTAGACAACTACATATTTCATGGTTTTACCAAAATTTTGTCAACAGTTGGAAATTTTGTTTCCCAGTGGTTATCCGACAATTTTTGAACAGGCGGACCCTTGTTTTAATGATTTTATCATATTGGGATTGGGAAAGTATTTGTTGCCACTTGATAAAATTGCCAGCGGTGGTTCTTCTGTTTTTTTCTGACTGGGTAACTAAGATTTAGAAGTTGGAAATGAATTCAGCGATTTCCGGGGAAGCATAGTCATATTCTATTCCCACAATCCCGAGAATTCGGTCCGTGAATTTCATGAATACAAATGAAAGTATAAAAGTTAAATATTCGACATTTTCAATCTAACAATTAAAAATTTCAAAAAACTTTGATAGAAAACAAATTATGATAACTTCATCGCAATAGTAAACTTCACTGTATAACTTACATTTTGACCTTAGTTTTTCACACTCCTAAAAAATGTTGCCTATTTAGGAATTTGTCCAAAACACTTTCAACTACACCGTTTTTGAGCGGTACTATGCGGTCAGACGCGATTGCTTTTATTATTTTTCCAATTTTAACATATTTTATATAAATAGTTTGGTTTTTCATCATTTTCAGCTTACAATTTTGTATACTGAAATTTTGTTCAAGTTGCTGTTATAAAGTCAATTTCCCGCACACATAAAAAACTTTAAATTCTGGAAATACGCTGAGATTTTTAAAGGGAATATTATCTTTATGAAAAATATCATGCCATGTAAGACATTTTGAATAAAAGAATTATAATTTAATATAAAAAAATTTAAAATTAATTTTTCGAGTAGGATCAAAGGAATTTTTAAAAAAAAATCACTCTTAGCCGGGAAACGAAAAAGTAGGCTCAGAAGGCGTATATTTTTAGGCAAAAATATTCCAAATCGTTTGAATTATGCAAATTTTTGAGAATATGGTCAATTTGTAGTAAAGTTTAATAGTATAATGTTGGAGCGTATTTATGTTGTGTTGGTAGAATATTTTATAAATGTGAATTTTTTAATTAATTCAAGAGAAATGACGCGAAAATTCGTGATAAAATAACAAATTCAGGCATAAAAAGTTTAATTTGGGAGAAGCAATAAAGGAAGTCAGAATTAAAAAAAGAAAATACATTGCACGATTATAATATTTCGCTAAGAAACGTATTGCAATTAAACCGGTATCAAAAAAGGCCATCATGCTATTCAATATTTCTGCATAATTATTTTAAAAAAAAATACCCATAAAATCCAGTTCTGAGATTTTCGTAAATTCCAACAAATACAAGTGGGCAAAAATTGTGCACAAACAACAGCCTGCTATTTCGCCTGTGTACATTGTGGCTGCTATTATTAGAACGTACAAACAGTTGAAAATTCAGATACGAAACCAGGAAATAATATATAAATTTGCACTTGCAGAATTTTCAGTGAAGTTGTATTTACGATATCTGGATTTGATGTAGTAATATCATTATATTTCTAATTTACAACAATACGCTGATACAAATAGTATATAGTTGGTAAAGGAAAAAGCAAAAGATTTTGTTCAGTTTAGGGTAATTTTTGTTTTCATTGTTATCGATATATGCAAGTAATTTTTGTTTGACTTGATTTCTCAACTGTAATATATAGATATTGATCTCTGGACTTCAATTATGGACTCCAATTTTTTTGTTATCCCCTTACAATTTTGAAGAAAGATACAAAAGAAACGAAAATAAGACGATTTTTTTAAGAAAATCTGGGTCGATAAACAGGAAAACAATTGCAAATAGAGTTGCAGTTTGTGCTCGGTCATGAATAAGTTAAAATACTGAGGATTATTTATTTATTTTTTAAAAAGTTCAGGAAATTCCAGTTGTTTTGAGGAACTGAATATTTTGAGTGTATTATTAATAATTTAATCGTAATAAGTGGGGGCCCGAAGTTAATGCATTTGCAATCACGTTTTATGCACATATACTGGGCATTAAAAACCCTTAAATAATGCACTTCAAATTATAAAAATATGCATTTCTTACTGATTTTTTTTTAAACATTAATAAAACAATTTAAGAAATTTGTGTCTTAACAAGTTTTGTCTTCATGACAGTTTTGTTTTCGTGATAGAAAAATATTATTACAAGAATATTTGTTAAAAAAAAATATAATATATAAAAATTTTCTAATAGGTGAAATTAAAAAAATTTTAAAAAACATAATTTTTCATGGAAAATAAATGCATCTCCAGCAGAATATACATTAATAGCAAAATATTTAAAAATTTGTATTTATAACAAAATATGCAATAATTTCGATTAACAAAATCTATGTCATTCTGTTGCAAATTTGTTGATTCGCAAAGATATTTGGTTCCTACTTTGGAATCTAGCTAACGACATGGTATTTACAAGAACGTCCGACCCCTAATAAGAATTATTATTACGCCTTATAATTAATAATATTAATAATATTTTTTCTATTGAGGTGATATAAAAATTGTTTAAAAATTTTTTACTAACATTTGATTTTGAGTGTATTTCTTTCAACATTGGGCCTTGTGCTTTAATGCTAGTTTGTTAAATATTTTTTTTTTTTTTTGTTTTCACGTCAACATTTTTGCCACTTTTGGTGCAAATTTTTCTTGTTTTTCTTTATTTTTTCATTACACACACACAAATTTAGAAACAATAACGATACACACAGGTGCTTTTTAGCGCGAAAAGCCTCCTTAAAAGGTTTTAAACATCAAACTACTGTAGATCCTGTTTGTTTGTTAGTTGGTTTGGTCGAACGTTTGGTTGTATCTAGATATTGCCATATTTAAATTTAATTCTTAAAGCGTGATATTAGATGTCAAGTAATGATAATAACAACAACTCTTAAACGTACGCAACATATTTGCTTTACATTATTTTGAACAACACCAACAAGAAACAGCAATATTACAAGAAATATCTTAAAGTGCAGTGTATGTAGTATGATAATGATGGTATAAAGAGAAAGAAGGGTTATTACTTTTTTTTCGCAAAATTAAAATATTTAAACAAAAACTTCACGCATAAAATGCAATTTCTAAAAATGCATCTTTTCAGGTTTTTACCATATTTCAGTCTCATTGGTGGACCAATATTTCTGCATAAAATTTTAAAATTAATTTTTGCATAATGTGCCTGCTTTTCTTCGAATTTTGATGCCCATTAGCAAAATCCGCAATATTACGGATATTTTTTGTTTTTCAAAATTCGTTATCGCTTGAGTTTAATCGCTGTTCACAGTTGGTGTTTTTCTAACAAATGTGTAAGAAATATGCAGTGCCCTGTTAAAAATCTATATATATGGATCCGTACATGAACATAGATGCTTCATACATGTCCACATGCATCCATACATAATTCATATTTCCAAAATTAAACCATTCTAATATGTTCTTATGAGGAATCATAAATGTTCCTCTGTGTGAAAATTGAGGGTAATATTTTCATATATAATCAATGATTATTAATCATATATGTCTATACATTTCCATACACGGTCATATATGTATACATATTATCGAAAATTTAGGTAATATTTGTATGTATATGGTGATATATAGACATGTACCACCTATATGGTGGTATATGGACATTTATGAACTCGAATGACTTCATATATGAGCATGAAGAGTGCATACACCCAGAAAAAAATTTAGAAATTTGCCAACTGTAATTCGGTTACTACGACTCAAGTTCGGTTATTACGAATTTTAGTAGGTTGGTACAACTGAACATAAGTTTTCACAACAAATTTCGGTTAATTCAACTAAATTTTAGTTGTAACACTCAAAATATTCAGAAATCTAATGCAAATATCGTTGTACTAACTGAATTTTTAAATTGTTACCATTAAAATACACTTTTCAATACGGTTGACACTTTATTTCTTTGTGTGTACATGTTCATAAATGGATGTTTAAATATAAGGGAAGTTTAAAACATCATAAAATTTGAATGCGTCAACAGAAAATTTAAAACTTGTGGTCATATTAAAGATCAAATCATCTTCTTTAAACAGTGTTGAACAAAAATCAATTTTTTTGGCGAAACAGATAACGAAATTGAAAAAATATACTTAATTCGAGAATATCTCAAAAAACTCAGAATTAATTATTCTAAAATTAGAACATATAAAAATTTCAAATTGGAATTCAAAAGGATTCAAAAATAAAATAATTTTTTTTTAGGTAAAATTTTATAATTGCAAAAAATATTAAAAGTTATAACCCTAATAAAGAGTTTTTCTGTTAACAAGACCAGGTATATATTTTTTTTTTTTTTTTTTGTACGTTAAAAACCATTTGAAAATGTTGTTGTATGTTATACCTTAAAGTACAAGAATCTACCAAATATGTCTAATATAAAATTGCGTGGCTATTTAAAACAGCTGCTAGATGAAAAACGATGAAAATAACGTTTCAGTTTGAATTGCTATTTGTTGTTATGGAAAATTTATCTTAGGTGTTCTAATGTTTATGGTTATTTTCTTTTGTGTTAATTTTTTTTTTTAGTAAAATATGTATTTTTTATTTTTTGTAAATATTAAGCGTAGGTTTAAATTATGCCTTAAAATGTTAAATCTTGTAAAAATATGTTGCATATTTTTTTCTCCTTGCCTGTGGTTAAGTCTTATATACTTTTTTTTAGGTGTAATAATTTGTTGTAGCGAATGTTTTAAGGTTTTCTGCTGAAAAATTTGCATGTCATCAAGAAAATGAAAACATGTTTTAAATGCCAGTTTTTTTTTTTTGTTTTTCTTAAGAAAATCTGGCCATAAACATGCGTAGGTTTTAATAACATGACAAAAGACAAATTTCCTGATTTAATAATAAACAAAGTAAATTTAAATTGCATAGTAAACATTTTTTTCCAAAACCTCATAACCTTTTGTCATGGATTGATGAATTTTATTAAATTATTGTCCAATATTTGCTTTTATACAATAAAAAAAATAAAGTCAAATAATATGACAGATTTGGATCTAAAAATTAGTTTTCTGTTAGTAATTTCAAGTTAACACATCATGCGAATGTACCCTACTATTGAAGGAGGAGTCAATTCTTTTCAAAGGATCTATTTTCTAACAGGTTGAAGCGGGACTTATCACAAAAGTACAAATATTTTTCAATTTCTTGGGCTTAGCAGATTCAATTAGAGCTTGTCTTTTGACTAAAAAAAAAACATAAAACAAGTGCAGGCAACATTAAGTCATTTTTATTTTTACTTTAGACCGAAAACATATAAAATTAAGCACTCGATCCTCCACCCCTTCTGATTTCAACTAAACTTGGTATAGAAAATGTACATCTTATAGATATAACATTGTCTCAATGTAGGACAGCTAATACCAGCGGCTCTTAAAATATCGCATTTCAAAATTTGCAAAATATTCGTACGACAGTCATTGTTACCTCATTTGAAAGCTACTTAAAGTGTTGTTTTATTATTGCTCACAAATTATTCACTACTAAATGGCAAAATTTAAAGTTCTCAAAAACCGCGGTTCAAAAAGCTGTATTTCAAAAAATGATAATTATAAATTACTTCCCTATGCCGTGTCAAATTCCACTGTGGAGCTCTTTCTTTATCATAAGTTATAAATAAAACTGTCCACAAATTTAACTAGAAAAATAGAGGAGTAAAACATAGGATTTTGGTAACTGTATAGGAGAATAATTTATAATTAACATATACAATTTTAGAAATTTTTTAAAATCAGTTTTTTGAAATACAGCCCTTTGAACAACGGCTTGTGACAAAAAAATGCATTCGACTGTCTATAAGAGAGTTATTTTTGTGAACCACTAAAACCACGATTTTAAGTACCTTTAAAATGAGGGTAACAATTACTCTTGCAAAGGGTGTTTTTTATAGAGGAATATAACATGAAATATACTTTATTCGAAAGATAATCTTCTGGCATTAAATTTTCAATATGATTTCTGGCATATGACCGCCACGGCTGGCTCGGACGTAGTCTAATATGGAGGTCCAACTTTCGATGACTTTTTCCAACATTTGTGTTTTTGGCGTAGACTACCAACTTCACGTATCCCCACAGAAAATAGTCCAGCGGCGTTAAATCGCACGATCTTGGAGGCCATTTCACGGGTCCGAAACGTGAAACTATTTGGTTACCGAACGTTTCCTTCAATAAATCAATTGTGGCATGAGCTGTGCGACATGTTTCGCCATCTTGTTGAAACCACAGCTTCCGCACATCATGTTTGTTCAATTGAGGAACAAAAAAGTCAGTAATTATGGCTCTATAGCGGTCACCATTGACGGATAGACTCATTGGGGTCTTCCTCTACGCTACGCTCTACAGCAGCAATGACTTCTTCTGTACGCACAAAAATGTTCTATAGTTAATCGAATTAATTGCTCTAATGGACGAACAGAACCATGATTTTGGAAATAAATTTTCACAATTTGGAAGCGTTTTTCAATCGTCAGTCTATTCATGTTGAAATGTTAAACCAAACTAAACATAAATCACTTGACAGCTGACAAAATGGCCGCAAGTTAAAAAAGTGTTGCCAACTTAAAATGTTCTACCTGTTTAAAAAACACCCTTTAACTTAAACCGTTAAAAAGTTATTTTGCTTATTTTACTTAAAGTATGACAACAGTGGCTTTAAAATGCGGTATCAATGAATCACGTAGCTTTATCCGATTGGCCGATTAAGTACGACTACTTTTGTTAAATTTTAAAAATTTATGTGAACATTTTTTATTAAATAAAAGAAAATTTTTCATATAATTTTATGAAAAACTTCATTAATTCATTTTTCATATAATTTTATGAAAAACTTCATTAATTCAATGAAAAGTTTCAATAGACGAATACCAGTGACACTTCAAAAATCTAAAGCAAAAAATTATTGATATCATGCAGATAATTCTCTCAGTACAAAACTCTATTACAACTTCACCCCAAATTGAACATATTAACTAAAATTCGCATAACTTGCGCAATTTCCAATTTTTTACGGTTATTATTTCGTCATTCCAAAAATATGTACATAATATGTAATTTAGTAAGCAATGTTTCCTAATGTGGCCTGGACCCTAAAGTAATCTTTACATCTTTTTTTGTATAGTTGCATGAATATGTTAAAACTGCCATCGAGTTTATTTTCCGCTATCACTATTTTAAAAGTATCGAGTTTTTATGCTTTAAGAGAGTTTCTTTTTTTAATCAATGTCCACTTTA
Source organism: Delia radicum (assembly GCA_021234595.1). Classification (NCBI taxonomy): domain Eukaryota; kingdom Metazoa; phylum Arthropoda; class Insecta; order Diptera; family Anthomyiidae; genus Delia; species Delia radicum. The sequence goes on from CM037854.1 coordinate 85,907,612, forward strand.
TAGTACACGTTCCCTAATGAGGACCTTTTGAGCTGTTTTGAAAATTGTTATATAGCTTTTTTGAACAAAGAAAAGCTGAACAATTCCTAAGGTGTTGACTATAAGCAGATGTATTTGGATTTAGAATATTCCACAAAATTTTTTATATAGTCCAAGGTTCCCTAAGGTGTAGAGCCACATTAGGGAACATTCCCCTATTTAATTTTTGTCATATTTTATTGCATGAATTTCTGTAAAGTGGAGTGAAAACAGATAGTTTGTACAAAATGGTGATCTTCACTACCTATTTTCCAAATGTTAAATTTTTTTGTTTTTATTTAATTTTCAGAAATTGTATTTAAACACCCTCGAATATATCGTTAGCATTCTATTGATTATTCCGTTATAAATCTTTAACATTTTTTTACACTTAAAACAATCTGCACTCTAAGAAAAATGTAATATGAGCTCTTGGAAAACCCCAGGATGCCTACCTAAAAGTAATTCAACTAAAAACCATAGTAAACGGAATACTTGTTAAAAAAAAAACATACATGAATTTATAAATGATTGCATGGCGGGATATATGGGAAAAAAATAAACTACCTGCTTGAAGAAAATAAACATGAATACTAAAATATTTGCTTAAATGTTATGGCAAAGCATATATTAGAAAATCTTTTTACAAGGAAAATGGAAAACTGATAAGAAATCTTAGAAAATGGATGTAGTTATAGAAGGAAAATATAAAATTACAAATTAAATAAATAACATTGCACAATTTTAGAAAATATTCTAAAAACACAAATAAACGCCTTGCTCGAATAAGGGTATATAATCCATTTTCAGAACTTTATAGAAGAAGCGAAACACTTAAGAAACTCGTATAAAATCTAGTTTTTCATTGTTTTTTTTTATCACAGTTCGATAATTCAAGTCTAGTTGTATCCGTGTTGAAAATTTCATTCAAATATTGTACTTGCAAGTGTTAGAATTTTGCATTTAAATGTGACAAAATTGTCCTGATTTTTCAATATTTTGTATTAGTGTTTTAATTACTTGAGTGAATTATTATATTATAAAAGGGAAATATAAAATTAAAAATTAAACAAAAAATATTGCACAATTTTAGAAAATATTATAAAAAGACAAATAAATGTGGTTATATAATCAATTTTTAGAACTTTACAGGAGAAGAGAAAAACTTAGAGAAACTCTTATAAAATAAATCAAGTCTTAATGTATCCGTGTTGAAAGTTTCATTCAAATATTTTACCATTTAATTGTGAGAAAATTGTCCTGATTTTTCAATATATTGTATTAATGTTTAGTTACTTGAATGAATTACTTTAAAGGATATTAGTTAGGCCATTTTAATTACTGATGTGCAATGTATAAAAAACATTTTAGTCTTGCATTTAAGAAAATTTTGCTAAACCTCAGAATTGTATATCCGACAAATTAGCAATCAAAAATACATGAACGCATTTTCGAAAAGTTGTCCCTTCAAGCGAGGCATTCAATACAAATTTATTAATATTTATTTCTCAACATTGTATTAACAATAATTTGGTAAATTTTGCCTTTAAGACGCCAACCTACTTTTATATTATTTTTTTTTTCTTAACAAACAACTATAAACCTCCTCATATCTTTTGTATTATCTATTGACCCTATTTTAGTTTTAATTCAATACTAAAAAAGAACTTCCATATGCATACTAAAATGACTGTAAGGTATGTAGTTAAAATAATCTTTTTCTTATACATTTCCAGCTAACTAGGAGGGAAACTAAAATCTATTGTAATTTTAAAACGAAAAAAACTACATAACAGAAATCTTTTTCAAGTATACTTTAAAACTGAAATGAAAAAGGTATTATTAGAATTAAAATGGCCTAAGAATATACAGCTATTTTCAAATAAACTGCCCGATTAAAAACTACTATATATACTTGTATATCGACTAATATAATTTGATATGATTATGTCTCCAACATATACAGTTTTATATTGTAGCATATATTATATAATATTGCTTATATGGTTTATATGAATGAGCATATGTGACCATATCAAATTATGTCAATTCTATAAGATTGTATTAATGAAATATAATTAGATGAGACCATAACTCCGATACAATCAAATCAAATGATATATTTGAAAATCTAATTTTATATTATTTGATCCAATTATGCATAACCAATTTCAGTATCCAATTATATCTGATTCAAAAAATAATTTTTAACCGGGTATGTAGAGAATATGAATTGTTAGTTTGTAGACTATAGACACTTGTAGGATTTTTTTTTTAGAATAAAGAAAACGTATATGAATCTTTTCCTCCATGCACATAACTAGAGCATAACTAAGTTTATAAAAAATAGGAGTCAAATTTCCTAAAAAAAATATAAAAAAAACTATTAAATAAAAGACTAAAGGCTGTCTGGTGACCTAAAACAAGAACAACAGTTTTTTTTTCTGTTACAAGAAAGACAATGAAGTGCATTTATTAAAACAAAAAGTTACAAAAAAAAAAAATTTTTCTTAAAATCCTCTTGAAATCAGATGTTTCAAAATAAAAAATTTTAAAAACAATTAAAATTTCTCAAAAAAAAAAAACTTTGAATTTTGTGCACTTAAAAAAGTTTGGCATTAGAATATACTAAAAAGTACTGTTAAAACAACTGTAAATTCAGTTAAAAAAGCGACAAATGTTATCATCGTTAAAATATAAACAAAAATATTTTGTTTACTGTTTAAAACTAACAAATGCAGTAAAACTAACTAATATTGCAGTAAAAATAACTGAGCACTTTCTACTACAAAAATTTTATAACAACTGAATAAATGGTAAAAATTACTGTTTTAACAGTTAGTTTTTTTGACAACTTCAAAATATACATATTTTAATAATATTTTTTTTGTTTTCGATTATAACAAAAAAAAATTTATTTTCCTTACTACTTCTTAAAATGTAAAGTCAAAAATCCAAATAGTACTCCATTTAATACATTTTTTTTTTGCATTGAAAATACAATGTATATTTCTAATTATTATTTGTAAAATGTGAATATGAGGAATTTCAAAATATTAAAAAAAAAAAAAAATGTTTTTGTATGACATGAATAACCTTTTGTGTATGTGTTAGCCGATGTTAAATAAGTTTTAATCCAACCGTGTTAATTATTTACCTTTAACTGTTCAGACATTATGGCCGTTTTAATTCAAATTAAAAATATTAAAATTACCGATTTTGCTTGGATTTAATTAAAGTCGCATAAATTTATAGATCTCATTTTATTTGTTAAAATATATGAGCTACTTTAAAAATGTCCAACACCTTTTAAAAAATACCTTTGATGACTCTTATTTCGCAATGTTTAAAGTATTGAGAGCAACAATGGACATTGTTATTTTGACTATATTTAAAAGCTACGACATATTAAGATTTTCGTTAAAAAGTCTTCACTTATAGAATTGATGGCCACTTAAAATTTGAAAAATTTAAAAAATTATTTGTAACTTACATGAGTTTTTAATTAATTTTTTTTGCTCATATTTTTTTACTTTTAGGTCAAAATCAAAACAAAATGGAGATACATTCACTAAAAAAGTAAATTCCATATTTCTGCTTGGTGAAAATTTGTAAGGTGGTTTAGAAGTGAAATTAAAATTTTCCAATTTTTAAACATTCTTAGTTTTTAATAGGGCTTTTGCACTGTTTTATGGAATTGAGTTTTGAGAAGAGTGCTTAAATAACGGTGCAATTGTATACAGTTTGAGGTATACCCAATTGATGGCAGCTCACCCACAACAATAAATATGAACATTACAACCTTATAAGAAATTACCGTTTTTTTTTTTTTTTGAAAATGTACGTTTTTTTTGCCGGACACTCACAATAATATTTGAAATTGTCTAGCGTGAACTGGGAATTTAAAAATTTTTAAACGCAAAAATTTTATGAACTTTTTCGAAATTGAGTTTTCATATTGGTTGAATTTTGACGACGGAGTTTATTGACAAAGGGAAAGATTTTTTCATTCTTTGCGAGTACTACGGCAGTTTTTTCCAAACACATTTCTCACTGTGACAACTAAGGAAATATTACTAAAATCGAAAAGTCATTAAAATATTTTAAAGGACTTTAAATAAATTTAATGGAGCAATCAAAATTTTCGTAACCTCGAAAAGCATCCTTATATAAAATTTAATAAGTAACCCTAAGTCCAGTTAAATATCATATAACCGGCCAAAAATTATTGTTTTCTAAAATAATCGCGTTTCACTTTTTGGGTTCTAATATATGACAAAACCTTTTCTGAGTGTATATTTATATTTTTTGTTTGATGTTTGATTTAAACTTAAAACCGCCATAATGCTTGTGCCGTTAAAGTTAAATGATTAACGCGGATGGATTTAGCATGCTTAAACTTTGAAACCATAAAATTATGCCACAAAATGTCGATAATTTTTAAATGTTTTAAATATTTTTTTTTGAAGCTTGCAACAAATAAAAATTAAAATTTATAATAACTGTGATGGAAACAAATAAAGTACAATATTCCTTTTTTGTGGTTAAATTTTTATGAACAAATGTTTAAAAAATTTGAAATAAATATTTATTTAAAACATATATCGTCACCTAAAATGCAAAAGGACGTACCTAACAAAGTTTCCTAAACAGTTTTATTGAAGATTATGGTTCATTTGGCTAAACTACATGCCAAGACATAATTTTGGATTTTTACGATAAAAATGACAGTTTTATAAATAAAGTTTTTGTTTTTGCGCATTTTTTTTTTTTTTGTTGCCTTGCAGAATATTGAAGTAGGATTGAGTGATTATGAAGCACTGCATCGAACTATATTTCTCAACAAAATTGTTTGGTTCTATTTTTAAAAGTATTAGTTTTATAGACGATATTGTTAAACTATCTGTGGACGTGTTTTGCTGCTGCTGTAAAAATGTAAATATGCTAGTTACGTCCTTTTGCATTTTAGGTGACGATATGCATGTTCCTTTATTGTTAACTCAACTGAAAACTTTTTTACTAAACTACAAGCAGTAAACTTCATAATATCCTTAGTGTATAATTAAATTTATTAAAAGTTTCATTTTAGAAGTTTCATTAAAAATCTGGTTTTAAAAGAAAAATGTAACTTTTCAATTATTAAGTATAAGAAAATGTTCCTTTATTTTGTGCAAAAAAGTTTCATCGTTTTACTGAAAATTTTGATTATTTTTTGTGCAACAAAATTCTTCTCTGAAAGTAAATTTGTTGCTGACTTCACTAATTTTTTCCGTAACAAATAGTTTAACTAATTTTCGTAGCTTTATCTGCTATTTTTACAGTTCTCTTTATAAAATTTAAATTCATCTTAAAAATTAAAAAAAAAAAATCTTGAAAATTTTGATTTTTTTTAACCTGTTACAACAAAAGATTTATTGTTTTAAATAACACAAAAAGGGATGTTTTACAAAAAAGAAAAATAAAACATAAAAGGTCCCCTGGGTAACATTAGCATTGTCTTTAGTCTGCTTGCACCAAAATAAAAACTCTTGGCTTTTCCCCCTTCCTTTTGATATAAAACCAGAATAAAACTTACAAAATAAAGTGTAACATTTGTTAAAAAGTTTAACTTTTGATAATGATTGTACATCATAACATAACTACATGCATGCTAGCTTGGCATGCATGCTCTTAACACCCCTTACTTAGCTGGTGTGTAACAACCCTTATAATAAATATACTATTCCCATTACCTTCCCTTTCCTTTTTCTTTGTCCGTATTTTTACTCTTCTTCTTCAACTTCTCAGTTGATGTTGACATTTTGTAATTTTTTTTTTTGCTAATTTCTCATGTAATGCCTGCATTTCAAAACAATACAAAAACATAGATTGCATGTTGTGGTGCGAGTGTGCATGCATTAAATTTGTTTAAATTGTTTCACGTGCATAAAAGTTCAAATGTATTTAGAGGACAAGATTTTTATCTTAAAAGTGTGAGTACGTATGAACTTTTTATTGTTTTTATTTCAAATAAATTATTTCTTATCAGAGATTTTTTGTTAAAACCGTAAAATTAAAGATTTATAAAATACAACAATTAATACGAAAATGGAGATGGGACTTAAAAAAGAAAGAGTTGTGTAACGGAAAAACTGATTTATTTTTTTAGAAACTAATGAGACAAAAGGTACACATTAAAATGGTTTTAAATAATAATTATAAAAATTTTAATTATTATCCTACACTAAAAGAAATAATCTGCAGATATTTTGCTAAGACTAGCAAACAATATTTAAATGACGTTCTAGGAAAAATTAATCAAAATAACCAATTTTTTGGTAACTATTAGTAAGATAAGAACAGAAAAAATAAGTATGTTAAATACATACAATTTAAGTTATATTCAAGACAAATTTTAGTCAATTAAAATTGGCTATTTAGTCTGCTAAAATCAGCAAAAATTTTAATAAATATTATACGACAAAAAATGTGCTTTTTTAGGTTTTGTAAAATTTTTTAATGCAAACAAACAACTGCTCTTCCAAATTCAGAGTTTGACATTTTTTAGCAATGTATTTCTGTTGATTTTAGTAGAATATGCTGTTATTTTTATTTAACTCATTAATGCATTTTACCCCTTCCTTTAAGTCTTGGAATTTTTCGATCATACTTTGTGAAAACATTGATCTACGGTAAAGAAATATTCTGTATTAATTTTATGGTTTTGCAGCACCCCCTAGTAGAGATCTTTAAGCCTAAACTTTAAACTTTAATAAGCTCCTGTTCCTGAACATGTTAAGAACAAATTTGTGAACAAATGTTTATTCAAAATTATATTGAAAACTAATTTTTTAAGTTAACCCATTTTTTGAAGCTTTTGGAAAAATATCATATCGCTCATTTACCAAAAGACTGGCATAATTCAAAAACCACGATTTAGAAGAAAACGCGTTTAAAATATTCAATACATATCTGCCTCGCTCGACCCGATCTCTATTTATGAGGGCTCATTTATTATAAACAGGTTTTTTAAATAATTTTTCTCTTAGTAACAGTTGGGTGCGAGTTCGCTAATAATAGAGTGACCCGCGAGTAGTATAGTTTCTCTATAAAGTATATACTCTTTGTATATAACTTGTTGTATTCTCTTCTAACTGGGCAAGTATGAAATATGAAATTTTTACACAATATGAAGCATGATATAACTATTAAATCTGCATAAATATGGGTTTATGACTTATGACAGTCATTTAGTAAATGAGCGATATGAGAATATAGATTTAGTAATATTTTAATAATAAGTATCCATTATTTGTGTTTTGATTGAAACCTGAATAAATTTTGGAATATTTTAGACTTGCATCGTCCGATCAGTCTGATTTTAAAACACTACATAAATGGATGAACTAATTTCTAGCAGGGAAATACATTTTCATATTACAATCAAAAAGATTGCGCTTTTTAATATATTTGAATCATTTTTGAAAAAAGTCCCACTGAAAAAGATCAAAAATTTATTTATTTTTAAATAATTTGGCAATTCTGCACTCTTACAAATGCTTGTAAACTTATTACTAAAAAGTTAGTACATTTGCATGTGAAATTATATTAAATGCTTAAACTCAAGCGCAGAGTGTTTGAAAAACTTATTTACATATTTAAGTCAACAAGTATACGCACAAAAATTCGTACTTTGTATTGCAAAACATGTGTATATGGTTTGAAGGCATAAAATGCTTAATAAGATACAAAAAGTGTGTAAAGTGTTTATTTGAAAAATTAATAAATCTAAAAACATTTAAAAAATTGTCGATCAATAAAATAGGAATATATAAAAAACGGAAGCTAAACATAAATTACAAAAAAAAAAAAATAATAAATTAAAACTTTTAAAATTATTAACTATAATACACAAACAATTTTTGAACTTTAATTGAAATGGCGGCAACATAAAAAAGCAAAAACTGTTATATCCGATGCGATCTGATCGCGCCGCCTGTGAATCTATTGTTAACCACAGTTTATGAATTTTAAACAATACCAACAATTTGTTGGCATCGATCAACAATACATCGCAAAGGTTTAGCAACAAAAAAGTCTAACCAGTGAGGATTTTGATCGCGGATGTAATTTCAGATAATTTACTAGTAAAATTAGACATTGAAAGTCGTTTTTAATATTCTTGTTTATTTCTTATGAAATATGGGAAGCATTTAAACCGATACAAACCGAAGCTTAAAATATCAGTTATATGAAAAACCAGATGGCTGATCTAATGTTGCAAAAATATTTGTATTTCCTGTAATATAGAACTACTGATCTTTTTCGTTAATTTGCTGCATATTTGTTGAAACATTATTTTGTAAATCAAATCATAACTAGAATCTTTTAAAGAAAATTGGTCTGTTCATGTTTTACCCATTTTTATTTTTATAGATTTTAACGTAAAGTTGCTCATTTAATACTTAATTTTTAGACACATAAAATGTCAAATTTACATGAATTTGGCATGTAGTAAAAATATTATTTACAACAATTGAAAGTTTACATATTTTGTGCTTATTTCATATACGCACAATGTGTGTAAATATTTTTATTTAGAAAATAATTATTTTTACTCTAGGTATAGCAGGAGCATAGATGCCTACTATAAATGGGGGTAAACTTATATGAAAATTTATTAGAGTGTGGATAACAATTTTTTTATTCACTTTAAGATTTTTAAACCACTTAATTATTAAGTATGATATAATTTTTATTAAAAATAAAAATTATGATTTGGTCGACCTTTAATTGTGAAATGAAAGTTAAAACTATTCAAGTTCGAGTATATACTCTATATTTCTTTATTATGATATTGTCCTAACAAATAATCTATAGAGTTTTTATTTGCAAATTTATTAATTGACCATTTCAGGAATGACACAAAAAAATGTCGATGAAACTTTCAATGGACGAATTCCAGTGGAATTTCAGTGCTTTTATGCAGAGACTCATTAATACTAGAAAATTAATTATATCTGTGTAAAATTCACTATGTATATGTGTAAATATTAAATGAAGTTCTTCGAATTTTTAAGCTAATGACACAGATCCAAGTGTTTACAAAATATTTTGATACTGTCCCACTATGCAGCATTTAAAGGCCTTTTAACAATTGTTTATACATAAAAAATTACTTAAAAATGCAACATATATTTCTCATATATTGTCCAGAAAATTCGTTTAATGCTATTTTGCAATCTGTTTTGGGTCATCAAAGAAGTGTCAGTATGATACTTGAACGGCAAAGATGAACAATTTAACTATAAAACTCCAAAAACTCGTACGGTTAGTTTAGAGATATTTCAACTTTTAGGTTTTTATTGAAGACCCTGTTTTTATGTTGGAATTCGTGGAATTGAATTTAAAATGTGAAAAACTTGTTATGGTTCTGAAATCTACGGTAGTTAAGTTCTCATTTCAACACAATAATGATTTTAAATGTTCAAGAATATTTTCGAGATTTTATAAGGAACTGGAAAGTATAATTTTTTAGGCTAATACCATCACAGCTATATTCATAAGTTAAAACTATTAAATAACATCGAGTGCATAACTGTTTTACACACAAATTCCGAGATTTTATAAGGAACTGGAAAGTATAATTTTTTAGTCTAATACCTTTACAGCTACATTCATAAGTTAAAACGATTGATTAATATCGAGTGCATAACTGTTTTTACACACAATTTCCAATAAGGGAAAGTTATGCACTCGATGTTAGTCACTCATTTAAACTTGTGAATATGGATGTTAGTTTTTACTGCAAATAATGCATTTCGTTTTTTATTAATTTCACATAAACTTTAACAAACCGTTGAATTTTTTCTAAAATATTTGCAAACAAATAGAAATTTTGACATAAATAGAAATATTTCCTTACTATATGAAAAAGTAGGGTTTTATATTTAAAAAAAAAAAAAAAATGGCATCAGTAAAAAGTTTTTAACACTTAAATTTCGAATCCACTATAGTGAAACAAAAGTGCTATAAAATAGGATGTTCAATGAAAATTCCAAAATTTAAATATCTCAAAAACTAACTGTACGATTTTATAATTTTTGCAATATTTGTGAAAAGCGTACTAAAATTATGCAAAAACGATGCATTGCAAGAGTATTTTCTTCCATATAATATATTTAAAAAAAAAAGATTATGATACTTGTTTTTAGAAAAAACATTAGATATCCACAGCATAGCCTTAATATTCACTTAAATGTTTACGGGAGTTAATAATTTTCGAAGTCAAATGTTTTTAACAAAATCTTGACCACAATTTTTATGTTTTATTCCGAAGCTCAAGAAGTTTCTGTAAAAGTTAAATGTTCTAAAGAAAATCTTGCAAATATTTAATAAATTTTCTTTTTTTAAAATTACTTGATTTACAACGACTAACTATTTTAAGTTTTAAAACTTAATCGTTCTATAAGCAGCAGAATAGTTTTTCATGATCTAAAAGTGGATTATAAGAGTTTTGAAATCCTTTTTGTTGTAATAATTTTGTAATAAAAACGCTACACAGAAAAAATTATCAACCTAAAATATCTAATTAAAGATTTTATTTGAATTTAATTTGTTTCTAAACAAATATTTAATTGAATAAATTAATATTTTAATTGAGTTTTAAATATATAAATACATATTTTATTTTAGACGCAATTATCATATTATTTTTTCATACACAGTATGCATAAATAGAAAATTTTCAGTATAAAATACCAAATACATTTGAAGTTAACAAATAAAACAAGCACGCACACAAACATACTCAGCATTGCAAAAAACACACATACCAACGTATAGATCACACACTTTTTTTGTGAGTATCATATTTTTTTGTGTAGAAGTTATTTATAACTTTGTTTTTATTCTTAATTTTAATAAAAGGTTTAATTGATAGTATCATTGTCGTAATAGGTGCAAAATCAATTAAACTATTAATTGATTCAAAAATTTTTTAATTTAAACTCGTTTTTAGCTATTTCTGTGTATGTGTTAAAACGTTCAAAAATCGCCCAAAATTATCAATATGATTTCCTAATAAACTGGTTAAACATTTTACCCATTGTTGTAAATATCTGTTGGTTTACAAAAGTAGAATCTTAATTTTCCAGAAGTCAGTTTTAACACAAATCTTCTTTTTCCTTAAATACTTTAAAAACTATTCTTTGAATATTTAAAATCTCTATAACTCTACGCTTTCAAATTTTGAAAATTTTTCTAATATTTTCGATCACATAAACAATTTCTGTTTCAAAATTAGGCAAATGCTTTTTATATTTATTTTAGGCATAATGTATATCTTAAACTTACCCTTAAGAGCTGTAACTAATTTTAATCCATTTAATCCACTATCGGCTAATAAAAATACCAACAAAACTACAAGCAACTGCATTGACATCAAGCCAAAATGTTTGTTGGATGAAGAAGATAAAGATGCTGCTGAAGATGTAGATTTTTGGTATATTCCATATGTTGGTGTTGTTGTGTCTGTTCTTAACATGTTGGCGACATGAGTATTTTTATTATTATTTTTAAAGATATTTTTAAATCTAACCAAATGCTTTAACATATGCATCTTTTTTTTCAAATCTATAGATTTTCTACTTTTTTTTTTTTGTTCGAAATGAGTTTTTAAGTTTTACAGCTAATAAATCTAAATCTATTTTGTTTTGTTTAAGAATTGTTTTTTTTTCTAAAGATCTTTTTTGTTTCTTTGGATCTTTTCAAAATTTAAATGTTAATTTTTATAGACTTTTATATAAAAATTAATGACATGTTGTTGTTTAAATGCATTATTTCAAAATAATGCTTTAGTTTGTTTTAGTTATTGATATGAATTTTTGTGTTTTTTGTTATTTATATGACACTTGAGTATTGAAAATTAAAATTTTGTTTTAATTCTTTCAAATTTGTTTTTATTATCAATAATTTATTAACACTTTTCAATTAAAATTTTATTGAGGAAACTTTTTTTTTGAAATTTTTGTCAACCATTAAAATTTTAAATATTAAATTTGTTTAATTTTGTTTTTAATTTCCAATTAATAAAAAAAATCACTTTATTTCCCTAATACACTTTAATCCTTTTTATTTTAAAACATTTTTTCCAATAATCTTTTTAAAAAATTTGGGGTTTTTTAAAATCCACTAGTTCCCCATTTTAAGGAAAATTTCAAATCAAAACTCCACTGTAGTAATTTATATATTTCCAAAACCGAACGCCCGTTTGTGCGTTCTATTTCTTTTAAAATCAACCAAACCGCCCGGCAATCGTATTACAACTAAATCCGTATACGATTGCACAGTTCGGTAAGCACACGCACTGCTACACTGAAATACACACACACACATCTGCACACATAAATCCTCCAAATATTACTACGAACTACGAGTTTTTCAGATGCTTCATATTCGTTTTGTGATACGAAATAATTTTCAATTCCATTTTGTTTCTTTGTTTGTGAGTTTGTGTGTTTTGTGTGGATTGTGTTTCTCATTCATATTGTCAACATGCTGTTGCATGTCTTTTGTTATTGTTTTTATGTTTAAATTTATATTCAGTCATGTGGTGGATTGTGTTTTGTCTACTTGTTTATGTTTATTTAATGCAATTGTTGGATAATTCTATATTTTTGAGAGAGCGAGAGAAAGTTTATTTCAAATCTTTGTGGTAGGGGAATAGTGGTACAAGAAATATTGGAGTTAATGGTTGTAGAATTGCTCAAAATATAAGATTTTAAACAACTTTGTATAGAAACATTTACTATTGTCTATTTTGTAAACAAAATTTTGAATTTCACACAGAAATGGCGTTGTCAAGAAAATGGTAAAATATCATGTTTAAAATTTATTTATGCAAAATCATATAAAACTTTGTCAAATCTTGTCTGCCTTATGATAATTTTTTGAATAATTACACTGCTCACAAATTGAACATTTTTTAACGAACATGTCTTTGAAGTATGAATATATTTTCTAGCTCATTTGCTGTTTTTTAAATATCGCGGGTTTCATAGTTTTATGATTAACCACATTTGTTCGAAATGTAACCGCAAAATCACAATTTTTTTTTTGAAATAAATCTATACAAAAATATCTCCCATTTAAGTATAATCATGTCGATGTTTGTTCCAGGATATCTTACCGGCATTGCAAGGAATTTGAAAATTTTGCATGTAAAACTTAACCCTTAAATGCTCACAGTGTCTTTAAAGATACAACCATTCAAAAATTTCCTACGACTTTATTTTAAGCTCAATCAAAATGAAAACTTCACTAGTGTGTTAAGAACTCTCAAGCGCTCTTTAACCCATTCCAGCCTATTGGGTATTTAAATACCCAAAAAGGAGCCATCTTAAAAAAATTATAGCTTAAGCCAGGTAGGAGTTGCATCAAATTGATTTTTACAGGTAGGTGGAGAAAGGATTAAAATACTTTAGGAAAATGTTGGTGTAAAATTGGGGGTTGGTAATTATCTGTTGAATTGTCTGCAAATTTACATATTCTGAAAAATTGAAAGAAAGAATTGAAATCGCCTCTGAAAAATTGGAGAAGCGACACATCGGAAAACTTTATTGTTGGCTAATAGTGTTAGGTATTCTTTAAAGTGCAAAACATTTGTAGCTGGGTAGTACCACTCACTTGGGCTACAGGTATGATTTCATGACATGACCATTAAAATACGTATTTTACAGTTTTATGAAGTACCCTTGCTTGAAATGTCGATTATTTTCAAGTAAAAATGAAGAGTTTTACATGGAAGAGCATAACAAAATAATTTAATTAAAAAACCACAGACGAATTATTCTATATCAGTGGTTAATTCATAAGTCCCAAGTATGGAAAATCGAAAAGAAAATTATATCAAATAACTTCCAAAGCCTTTAGTAAAGAATGTGTGAAATTTCATCGATATTGGACAATGGAATCGGGGGTCAGGCATTAATGGGTTAATAAAATACATTTATAAATAAATATTTAGAATCGTACCTTTTATTAACCATCAAAGTCAAAAAAATTAAAAACTTCAAAATTAATTAAAAACTCAAGAATTGTGCTTTTTATGATATCGAAAAAATTGCACATGTAATTTTAGAAAGTTTAAATAAAAGGCATAAGTGTTAAGAGGCAAATATAAGCTTTTGAATGATATATCTTTTTTGTTCCTAAGTTACTCCGTTTTTGTGTAAAGGGCAATTTAAAATTTTGAAAATTTTGGATTTTTGCTTATAAAAAGCGTAAAAAAAAATTATTTGAAAAATCTTGGTACGCAGTTTTTTTTATTTAGCATTTCATATCATAAAAACACAAGTTTATTCAAATCGAAGCTGTTGAGCATTTAAGGGTTAACATGACAAATTTTCAATTCCTTATAAAATTTACGTTTACAAAAATAATTTTAATTTTTATCACGATGCAAAAACTGAACCACTTTTTGTATTTAAATTGAAAAAACATTGAAAAAATCTTAAAATATTTAGAAAAGAATCTATTTTCATATAAAAAAATGGAGTAAAACCGCGTTATTTTAAAAACTACGAATTAGAAATGAATTTGTTTGCCAGTTTTAAACTCAGTGTACCTAAATCTATTAGAAAATATGTGTTACAAAGACATGATTTGCAAAAAGTGGTAAATTCTTCAGTAGTAATATTAATAATATATTTTTATATGAAAATAACTATTTTATTAGGTATTTAAAGCATGTCTCAAGTAAGTTACAATTTAAAGTTATTTTCTAAATTTTTCAGGACATTTTCAACGGATTTATTTCAATGGTTTATCTAGCTCATGTACAGTAATAAAATATTAGTATGCAATTTTCAACTTCCTTCCTATACACTCAAAAAAATTAATGTAAATTTAAAACGAGTAAAGTTGTATGTATTATTACACGAACTATGTAAATTTAAACACAAACATGCGTAAAACTTTTTTGCGCACTCTTTTATATACAAATACGATATACACACTAACAGTATTTTTACCCGTTATGTGTTTAAAATTAAACATATTATGTCTAAAAGTAGTATTATTTTGTTAAATAAAATTATAAAAAGCCAAAAATTAAAAAAAAAACGTTAAAATTAAAAAAAAATCTCTAAAATTTAAAAAAATCAATAGCAATTAAAAAAATCGCTTAAACTTAAAAAGAAAATACCAAAACTAAAAAAATTTACCAAATTTAAAAAATCCCTTAAATGAAAAAAAAAATAAAAATCGCTAACAATGAAAAAAATCACAAAAACGGAAAAACATCGCTGAAATTGAAAAAAAAAATAGCCAAAAATTAAATAAAATCGCTACAATTAAAAAAATCGCCAAAAAATAAATACATTTTCAAAATTAAAAATAAATGCTAAAATAAAAGAAAATCGCAAAAATTAAAAATACGCTTAAAATGGAAAAATAGCTAAAATTGAAAAAACCAAAAATATACTAATATTGATTGCAGATAAAAAAGAGTATTTATTTGAAACATCGCCTATGTTTCAAAAACTAGCTAAGATAAACCAATGTACACGGCCATCTTTTTTCAAAATGATCAACTTTTTATTCAATTATGGTGATTTTTTTTTTTTGAATTTTTGACTTTGTTTTTAAATTTTGAAGATTTTTTTCATTGGCAATGTTTTCACTTCTAGCAATTATTCTCATTTTTGGCTATTTTTCAATTTTGGCAATTTTTTTTTAATTTTTAGTAATTGATTATTTTGTATGTTTTGTTGATCTTTTAAATTGCATTTCATTTTGTATTGTCATCAGGTTTGAGTTCATAATTAAACATTACTATTACAAATAGAAAACACTAATTGTTAATAAATGTAAGTAAAAATGGAAAAATAAATTTGAGATTTTTTAAATGTTGGCTGTATTTTTAAATTTTAATGATTTTTGGCCATTATTTTTAATTTTGGAGACTGTTTTCAATTTTGGAGATTTTTTTCATTTTAGCGATATTTTTTAAATTTTGGCGATGTTTTTCAGTTTCTGCGATTTCGGCGATTCTCAAATAGTCAATCGATTGAATTCCCAATTATTGAATTTCCAATGATTGAATTTCCAACGATTGAATTACCTACGATCGAATTCTCAATGATTGAATTGAATGATTGATAAAATCAAATGAGCTAAAATGAGCTAGTGAATTCCAAAGAATCAATTCATTCGCTTCAAAAAATCCGATTTGATTTTTACGGAATTCAATCAATATAAAATTCAATCTTCAAAGCTCTGTATATGTACAACCACTTATATAGCAGAAATATTTATTGTTAAATTTATTATTATACAACACATTAATACAACTCTTTCTAAAAATAAATTTTAAACATTATTTTTTGACCTGTTTTTCTTTCTTACCGCAAGGGTAATATAAACATTTTTGGGGGGTTTTTTACGCATATAAAAATGTATTTTTACAAATTTTTTGGTGTTTTTACGCATATTAAAATGTATTTTTACTTAGTTTTACGCAGAAATTCAGTAGAATGAATTAGTTATTTCTAAATTTAATTACATTTTTACGCACTTGCGTAGTAAATTTACACACTTTTTGTTGACCAACTTACACGTAGAGTGTATTTTTTTTTCATTTACACACGTAGAGTGAACAACATATAGGAGGAGTACAGTTTCCTACTATGTATATATAAATTTCAACGGAAATTAATTAGCGTGAAGTGTTTGGTTAGTTGTTGGAAGTTGAAGTTCCTGCTGAAGTTCCAGCGTTTTTAGACACCATAACACAACAAATACTGCTGTTTCTAGAGTCTACATAAGCAAGAGCTTCAACTTCAACAGGAACTTCATCATGTCCTTACTGCTTTTCCTTGCTGGTACAAACACTATCATGATTATAAAGGGTCCACCATCTGACGATTTTTTTTTTTAAACTAGTGCTTATTTCGTGAATGGTAACACTTAGCTCATGTCTGATTTGACAGATAATTAGTTTTATCCTTCCGCTGAACGAATATGGTCCGTATGTTCGTTATCTTGTGAAACAAGTGAAAGAAACTGGCATCCTCATCGATAAACCAAAGCGTGAAAAGCCAAAAACAGTGCGTATACCCGAGAATATTGCGGCTGTGGCAGAAAGTGTGCGTGAAGCGGCATCAACATCAATTCACCGTCGTTCTCAACAATTGAACATTTCGGAGACATCATTGCGACGAATTTTGCTTAAAGACCTTGGTATGACGACATACAAAGTCCAATTGGTTCAGGAGTTCAAAAAAAAAAAGTTATTTGGCGGACCCTTTACTTAAATTTAAGATAATTTTGTGTAGCATTGTATTGTTTAAAAAAATGTATGTTCTTGAGGTTAAATTTCGAAGTATTAAGCAAAGTTTATGAAAAATTGGGCAAATGATGGAAATATAAAAACCACAATATTTTAATTTTATAAAACTGCAAGTGAGCAAAATATATGAAAAAATAGTTGTGAATGATAAAAATATAAAGATATAAACGCTAAAAATTATATCATTGTAAACTGCTTTAAGGCCTGAAAATTGATTCATGTACTCGTAGTACCTTAATTTACAACATGAATTAAAATTTAAAAAAAACCAATTTAAAAATTCTATAAGAGTCTTTTTAAAAGAGCAAAACAAATATAGGCAAATAATGGATTTCTAATTTTCAGATTTGCATTTAGCGTTTATAAGTCTGTGTAAAAATATGTCTTCTAAAGCTATGTTTTTTTTTGTAGTTGAGTAGTGTAAACATCTGAAAATCTACAAAAATAAAAAAAAAATAAATACTTTCCAAAGTCAAACACAATTGTGTCCTAAGATAGTTTCCAATTCTTAAATTCATATTTTGTAGCATATATGTTTTTGTATACATTGCTTGGCAACATTATTGCTATACACATGTCTCTAACGGCAGTTATTTCTTGTTTTTCTCAGTACAACAACTAACCCAAACACGTCGAAACAGGTTGTTTGTCTAGCGTGCACCAACGTATTTCTTTAATTATTTGTTTCATTTTTGCATTGTTTTGTTTTTGATGACCGATTGTACAAGATGAATGGCTTAATTTAATTTTTGTAAAAATATCTTAATTAGGTTGTTTGTTTATTTAATTCGTTATAATCAAACGAGTAATATAATTAATGTTTACTAAATGTTGCGGTGAGCGAAGAGTTGCAATGCGAATTACACATGCAAGTAGCAAGACTGATTGTGATTATCGTTAAAGAAGTGATGGTTTCGTCTAACATTTACCAGAAAATATTGCTTCTCAACCAGTGTTGCCAAGTATTTTTTTTTAACAAATACCGCTAAGTTGTTTAAAAACCCCACTAGATTTACTCTAGTACCAAAAAAAATCCGCCTAAAAAATATCTTTCCTAAAATCTGTTAAATTTTTTAGATTTTATTTCAAATTCTTTGAATAAAATTTTAAAATACACTAAATTCGTTAGAGTTTTATGTTTTCATAGTCAAAATCTGAAGTTTTATTTTAACAGCGAAGTAAAGTGTCTTAAACTTTACCACCAATCTAAAAAAAGTTAAAATTATGTTGAAAATATAAAAAAAAATTATAATCAAGCTGAAAATTGTATTTTTATAAAGGCAAAATTAACTCTTTTAATCCGATTTCTCAACAAACTGTTACCCCGCAAATCAGTCTAAACGACTAAAAACCACCTTAAATCTAGGGGAAACCCGCTTAATTTGGACACACTCTTCTCAACCGTTAATTTGTAGTACTTTCTTAATTGCACTGTGCAACACTAGTCTGTAGGCGCACAGTGGTGCAAAACACAAACTTTTTATTATTTTTATTGTAATTCCTAATATGTGCTTAATGAAAAGCATCCAATATTATCCCAATATATTGCAGGTTTTTGGTATATGATAGAGGGGACAGAAAAAAGAGGTTAAAAATTGCATTTAAAAATTACTTCGTTTTTTTTTTTAAATGAATGTTCCAAAGAAAAATATGCAATTTTGATTATAAATTAACGGTTTCAAAATCTATTCAGTTAAGCAGTAAAAATATTAAAATGATTTAAAAAAAATCGCACAACTTTAAAACAAATTTTTAGCATCAATTATCAACTTGCGCCGATGTTTTTATAACATACAAAATTTAACGAAATCTAAGAGCATACGGGAAGGCACTACACTCATAATAATCCATGCTAAAAATACGAAAATAATGTCAAACCAACAAAAATTTTCGTAAAATGAACAAATATTAGTTTTCCAATTTGACATTTATTGGTATTTTTGTGCATGGACTATTATCAGTGTACTTAAAGCCATTTTACACTTTCACATTTTTGTAAGTATCAGAGCTATTTTTTTTTGCTTTCCACATTCACAATACAAGTAAAAAGAAAAAAAACGTTGAAATTTAATGGAAACATATAAGTAATTAAGTTTTTTTGCATAAATTATGTAAATAAAAGCATAAAAAGTAAAAACTTGTCAAAACGTTTCTAGGTTTTGTGCACTTAGAATGCTACACTCAAAAAAATAAGTTAGTAGAAAAGTTAGTAAAACGTCTTGTAAATCAGATATACTATTTTTTAGCAATATATTTTGCTAAAATTGTGTTTTCAGCTAAAATTTTTGGTATACTTATTCAGCACTTAACTCTTTTATACTAATGCTTTAGTAATATACTAATGTTTTACTAATTAATTTTGCTAAATAAAAATTGTGCTGATAAGCACATTAATAGTGTGGACGACAACCAGATTGAAAGATATACGCAGAATGAAGTAGATGTCGCGGCATGTCAAGATGTAGTAGAGAAGAGGAAAATGATACTAACAAGTACAACTCTAATAAGACATACAAAAAAATCAACCATGGAAGTTTTTGTATCTGTTTTTCTTACATAAAACAAAATTGAGGATTAAAAAAACTTAAATTTTGCGTTGTCACCGGCTTGTGAAAATAATTGTCTATTAATTAAATAAAAGACAAAATAAAATATTATTATTTAAACTAAATGTTTATAGATTAATAATCTAGTGTGGTCAAATTGCAAACAAACATATACAGACATGTAGACAGAGTAAATCGAAAGACAAAGACACACATCTTAGGTAAATTTTTATGGTTCCTTTTTCTTATTGCAAAAAAGGGTTGTTTTTTTCGTTTCGTTTGTTTTTGTTTGTTTTTTCGTTTCGTTTCTATAGTTATCTTCGGCAGTTGCGTCCTTTAAAAGATAGCATCATTTAGACAACCATTGATGTAAGTAGTTGAAAGAAAATTTTTGTTATGTTATATATATTTATTTCAATATATTTGCAGATATTAAATTAATTCATGTCGTCAATGTGGGAAAATGAAAATTTTTATATTTCGTTATTATAGTAAATTATTTTTAAAAGAATCACAAAAATATGTTTTATGATTTTCAGCAAATAAATTAACTAAATTACAATTTTTCTACAAATTTTTTGCGTTCTTTTCAGTCTACTAAAGTTCAGCAAAAAATTTATTAATTTTTAGCAAGGCTGTTTTTATTTCTAATCTACTAAGTGTTAGCAAAACTATTGCTGAATCTACTAATTTTGTTGCTAAAAATCAGCTCGCTGATTTTCAGCAAAAGATTTTGCTGACATTAGCGATTATTTTGAAAGCACCCTCCTGACTAAAATTTTGCTGACTTTACAAACTTTTTTTTTTAAGTGTATGTAGGTAAAGACCACTGCAAATGTAGTTAAAAATAAATGAAATTTCATTTAAAGAAAGGACGACTTACTTTTCAGTAAATTCAACTAACATTGTCATATGTTTTTTTATGTTCAACAAATTACTAACAATTCTAGTAAAAATAAACCACATGGTAATGAAAAATAAACAAACATTTACTGTTTTTTTTAATAAAAACATAAAACTACTGTACAAAATTAATGTAAAATCATAAAACAGTCATTTGTTGTGTTTTGTTTTTTAAATGAACTACTACAGTTAGTAAAAATGTCATTTGTTCAAAAATGACTGACATTTACATTAAAAATAAAGATACTGCATAACAACCTAAAGAACTACATATTTTAAAGCAGAAGTTCCCTCAGTGTATAGTTTCAGCGAAAAAACAATATTTGTTATTGTCAAAAATTTCTGTATTTATATTGTTAAGGTGAAAAAGGGGATTTATAAGTACCCCGAAAAAATATGCTGTTGCATATTTGAAATTTTGTAACTAGTACAAAAACTGTTAATATTAAAAAACCATTTTAGCCATAATGAGTTTCACGTAAAAATTGTGTGTTATTTGTTTTCCAAAATTTGTATGTACCATAACATTATTTCTCTGGTGAAAAGTGACGTTTTTAGCTTGTTGTGACTTTGTGTTATAAAATCTGATTTTTTTTACGTTTTAGTTTTTCTAATGTTAAAAATTTAGATTTTATTGAAATCGCTCATATTTTTGGAAGACGCATAATTTAAGACAAATTTAAAGTCTTAACCTATTCATGACCGATATTCCATTAATATTTTAGCTTTAGTACCATATTTCTCCGATAAAGGGCACAGTAAAGCGCCAAATGCAGCACAAAATTTAGTTTCAGTCAAAGGTCTAAGTCTCCACATATTTTCATTAAAAAGATTCAGCGATTTAGTTTCGGGCGCCAAAGTGTTATTATCCTGTTGGTTATACATGACCAGTCCAGCGCCATTCATACACTAAAAAGTCCAAAATATGCGCTTAAAATTTGATGATTTTTTTAAATCGTGCTATTAAGTCGATCGCTAAAATAAAATACAATATAAATGTCTGATGGCAATTTGATGTTTCTTATTTTAAATAAAGTCCTGTGGTAACGTATTTAAATTTTTCCTTTTATTTATTTTAAATAAAACCTCCAATTGTCGATTTCTCCAAAAAAAGTACACTAAAAAAAAAGTTAGTAAAGTCAGCAAAAAATGTTGCTGAGTCAGCAAAATTTTAGTCAGTTCTGTGCTTGCAAAAAAATTGCCAATGTCAGCAAAATCGTTTGCTGAAAAATAGCGACCTGATTTTTAGCAATAAAATTAGTAGATACAGCAAAAATGTTGCTAACACATAGTTGATTAAAAATTAAAAATCCTTGCTAAAAGCTAATGAAATTTTTTCTGAATATTAGTTCACTAAAAAAAAGCGCAAAAACTTTGTAGAACAATTATACTTTAGTTGATTTATTTGCTGAAAATCTTAAATATTTTTTGTGATTCTCTTAAAAATAATGTATACCTCATTTATACTAAGTAGTGAGATCGAAAAAAACCCGACATATTTTCACTTACAACTACTTTTGTGTACGACACGGAACGTATTTTTCTTGTCAAGATACCTTTAAGAATGTTGGCAGATTATGTGTGAAAAATATTGAAGCGATCCGCTCCTGATTTCGCTATCACATGGAAACTGAACAAAAAGTAAATAAAGGAATTATTTTGGTATATTTAGTGCCCTAATTGATAGAAGCACACAATGTCTAAAAAAGTGACAGTATTGGGAACTTGTTTTGTTGCCTTCATCAAACATTTAAATATAAACTTAATGTCAATGTATAGTTCTGAGTTCTGGACAATTAAACAAAATTTTTTGTAAGAAATTGAAGGTTTTTTTGTAAAAATAATGTAGCATGTTTTGTTCAAAGTCCATTTCTTGACAAACTAATAATCCAATTTCGCTAATATTTTGTACACATAATCTAACTTAAAAGATAACTTAATTAAAGTAAAAGTTCTCTTTTAAATATAAAACAAACTTATACGTGATAATCTGTGTCGGGAATTATTCGATCTTACTCCTTAGAGTCACAAACGTGCAGTTTTCAGAAACTACTTGTATAGTTGTCAAATTTCATACAAATTTTAAACCAAAAACTCAAAGGTTTCAAAAACTACTAGTTTCTGGTTGCAGTATAAATATAGTATTACTAAACGTAATAAAATATAAAAATTGACGATATGAATTAATTTAATATCTAAAAATATATAAAAGCCATTATATATAACATAAACAAAATTATATTTCAGCTACTTACTTTGTTGTCTAAATTATGGCATCTTTTAAAGGAAGATAAATGCAGTAATTCTAAATACAATACAAAACAAAAAAAAAACAAAATATTTCTGCAATAATAAAAAGGAAACATAAAAAATACCTTGGATGTGTGCCCTTGTATTTGGCTTTATTCTGTATACCTGAGCGTATATTTCTTTGACCGCACTATATGAATATCACAATACATATTTATCACTGAAAACCACTATAAACATTTTGTTTACAAATACACATTTAATCTTTACTACATTTAAATTTAAATTTTTGTCTTTAATTTAATTAATAGGCAATTATTTTGACAAGCCGGTGGCAACACAAAATTGAAGTTTTTTAATCCACAATGTATGTATACACATTGCGTCCTTTGGTCTTATTTATAAAAGCCCGATACAAAAATTTTACATGGTTGATTTTTATAATTATTTCCTTGCCTCTACTACATCTTGACATGCAGCGACATATATTTCATTCAGCGTATATCTTTCAATCTGGCTGTCGTAGAAAGTATTAACGTGCTTCTCAGCAAATTTTTTTTAGCAAAATAAATTAGTAAAACATTAGTAAAATATTAGTAAACCATTAGTTCAAAATAGTTAAGGGACGAATAAGTATGTCTAAAATTTTACCTGAAAACACAATTTCAGCAAAAAAATTTGCTGAAAAATAGTATACTTGATTTACAACACGTTTTACTAACTTTTCTACTAACTTATTTTTTTTTGTGTTTAGAAGTATAGATAATTGATATTATAGATAATTAAACAAATTTCATAACTGTTTCCAAATATTTTTTTAATGTTCTTTAAATACTGATACGCAAACATCGTCTTACAATGACCTCTCATGGTTTTGAATATCAAAATAATATTTTTAGACTTAAGTAAAAAAATGTTAGTTAAAAACTTAGTATTTCTACAATTAAAAATAGTAAAATTTTTAACTAAAATCTCAATAGGAACTAAAAAACAATTTAAAATTTGCATGTTGGATTACTAATTTTTCTACTAAATTTATTCTATGAGTGAACGCGATGGAATTATAAATTCCCTAGAAAAACCTTCATAGCGATTCGGATTCTCGTTCTCACCATTCTTCTCAACTTTGAAACTCTATTTTATTCTGTGTAGTAAAAATTAAGAATTTGGTTTTTTTTTTTTAATTTAACCAATACTCAGGGGATTCCCCCTACTCATGCAGTGCATTGTATTGATCAGGAAAATAGGGCATGGGAAGGAGGAAAAGGGAGTAGTGTTTGTGGATATTTGATTTAATTTTTTCGTAATTGTAAGTAACAGGGAAGACTTCTGCGGGAAGTTTGTTCGACATACGAATCGTTCGACTAAAAAACGAATTTTCTCTGTAATATGTTGTGCGAAATATCAATCAACTACAAACGGATGTGCTCTACGAGATAGGCGACTATTACGAATAAAAACTCGGGCTCGTGGAATAAGTTCACTTATCTCAGATGAGCATCTCCCATGGTAATATCGATAGAAAAGTGTCAAACAACCCACATTCCGACGATGCTCCAATGAATAAATAGAGTTGGATTGTCATTGATAAGCTTCACTGCCCTCCCCTGAACACGGTCCCGAAGATTCAAAATAGATAGTGGAGCCCCTGCCCATATAAGAGAGTTGTATTCCATTTTCGGCCGGATATAGCTGGTATGATGGATGTATTGAAGTAAGTCTTGCACCGTTTCAGGAAACCAAGACACTTGAATGCCTCTTTCGACACTTTAAATACAGGCTTATTCTTTCATCGTATCAATTATTCTGGAGAATTCGAACGATTCATAATACAGGAGAATGTTTGTTAAAAATACATAGAATGAGAGGACCCATTCAATGATTACTTGGCATATAGGAGTTAATTCTTTTAATTTCAATTCAGGATTAACACATTAAATTAAATTACTAAATCTTCAAAACTATGTTTGTAAAAAACTAAATTTAACAATTTTTAATTCAACTGACTATAAAATTTCTTACCAATAAGGTGTTAAACTTCAAGGGTAAAATTTTTCTTCTTTTTTTTTCTTGGTCAACAAAATTAAAGAAGTGTAAATCTTTATTTTATTCAAACAAAAGAGAAGCGTTAAAATTAGGAGGGAAATTTTTTGGTTGCCATTTATCAAACACAAAAAAGAAAACTACAGAATTAAAAACTTTTAGTTTTCTTCTTTCCTTTTCTCTTCAAATTCTATACCCTTTTGTTCAAATTGTTCTATACGATTCCAACTTTTGGAAAATTCGTTGGTCTTTCTCATAGGGCAGGTGTTAAAACTAAAATTTCTTAACATTTCTCTTTTACTACGTTTTTTTTGGATTTTCTTTATTTCCATCTTTTGTTTTTAACTGGCATTTGTTCTTTTTCAAATAAAAGGTCAAAATTCCTTTAGACTATGTTTTACCTTTTTTTACTTTCCTATCCCTGATAAGCAGGTAGTTGAGCGACTGTGAATGTTGTTAAATAAAATAAGAATTATTTACTTTCTTAATGAAACAGGTATGTAGAAAGACATGGGGTTGAAAATTAAATGTGAAAATGTAGGATGTAAGTATATAAAATATTTAACTGCAATAATTGGCCAATTTTCACCTACGAAGAAAATATATTTTAAAATGAAATGTGACAGCAAATTTTTTAAATAAATCTTTAAACAAACGAATTATTTAATAATTGGGATTTAAACAAATGTCCATATTGAACACATTTTTTTATTTTGTCTATATTCGTAATTTCATATATAAAAACCACTCGTTATTTTATTTTGTTAACCACTTGTAATATTGTAATTGCCTGTACAATATAAAATCCCCAATTGAGACTTTGAAACTCTTAAACTCTTGAATGTCATTTGCCTACGCCTAAACCCTTGTTAATTACTAATGTCAGTCAGCCAGTTTAATATAAAATAATTAAAATAAAGACAATTGAACAAAGTATTTCCTATTTTGGGTTTGATGTATAATACGAATTGTAAAAGATAAGCAGATATGAAATTAACATTTGCACTACTTTAAAACGAAAGTATTATTTTAGTAGAAACGACTTTTTAGTTGTGAAATTTAAGATAGGATACTTGAAGCGACAACTTGCTCATTAAGTTTCAAAAAATATGCATTAGCCCATACTCCAGGATATATATTTTAAATTTTGGATTTCTAGGCGATGAGGTAAGGCGAAAACTTTCCAAAAATTATCGCCTTGTTGGATGTCTACGCCGAAAGTGGAACCCATATGCAAAATTTCAAGATCCCAACTCCAGTGGTAAAGGTTGGGTAAATAAGGCGATTTTTTAATCCTATTTTTCAACAGCATTATTGTAAATACCAAGAGGCAAAGGGGTTTGGGCAGGTCGTTAATACGGATACTATACAGCTCTTTATTTCCAATTTTTACCACTGACGAAAATTCCAACGGAACACATATTTGAAATTTAAGATTTCTAGAGAAAGTGATTTCAGTAGAATTAAGTAGGACACTTTTTCCTTTCCAAATCATGCGTTTACTACTCTTCTGCCGAATGTTAAAAAAAAAAATACTTATCAGTTTTCACATTATCCAGTCAACGCATATTTAAATTGCAGGTTTTTAGACAAAATGGCTGCGGGCGGGCCATGTACTGTAGGTTTTTACATTTTCACCATTCCCTTATAAATTTTCAAAAAAAAACTTCCTTATTTGGATGTTGCAATCAAATTATTCATATGCGAATGGAAAAATAATGTTATAACCAAAAAATGGCGAATTTAAATATAACACTGTACAACACAAAAAAAAATTACAAGGTCCGACCGACAAATTTTGATAGAAGAGGCAAAAAAAAAGACACGTGTATCGGCGTTTTGAAAGTTTACATCTGGGTTTCATTTTAGGGGGAGGTAAAGTTTCCCCTAAATGCACATTTTGTATTGTCAATCGGCATAGAAAATCGAGTACAGCTTACGTTTAAAGTATATAGTGTGTTAAGCAAACTTATGTAAAATATTACGGAGAACATTTTTGTAGAATATGTTAACCCTCTAACTCCTCAAGGTAAGGGTCTTTTTTGACCTTCTTTTAAAAAACAGCAAAAAACACCATTAAAACGGGGATTTAAGGGGTTAAAATGTTCCGCAAAAATATTCGCCGTGAAATTTTACTGTAAGTTCCTGAATACACCAAAACGGAAAATTCAACCAGAAAGTCAGAAATAAGACACAACAAAAGAGAGCTTATTGTCAATTTCGCATTTATTAAGAATTTTATTTTAAAGTACCCCCAAAAATTCAGCATGAAAAAAAAATAGTTCAAATTTCACTATTATTTTACCTCCTATAGCAAATTTGGATAGGAAGTATTCATTAATTTTTTTTTAGCTATATGCAATTCCACTTCATTATCATACATTGTCCAGCATATTGCAGCGATAAGTAAATGAATGCTTTTGCCTTTATAGCGTTCTTCAATGGGTGCGCATGTCTGGTTCTCAAAGTAATCCATATGGGAATTTAAAAAATGAACGCCTAGTTTTTCAAAAGCTCTAAGCATGGTGTCTACGTATATTCGAGCAATAGGAGACCGATTTTTGCATAAGACATTGTATATTACTTCCTTAGTGCTTTTCCACGCATTAAGCTCAATTGATTAGAGCATTTCTTCGAAGTCAGCGTTTTGCATTAGCTTTCTTTCTTGACCGACAAAAACACCTGTTTGTATGATACCAATTTTAAGGCTTTTAACAAGAACAACG
Organism: Delia radicum; assembly: GCA_021234595.1. NCBI lineage: Eukaryota > Metazoa > Arthropoda > Insecta > Diptera > Anthomyiidae > Delia > Delia radicum. The sequence continues at coordinate 85,935,427 of CM037854.1, forward strand.
ACTTGAAGAACACATATATACCTTCTTTAATCTTTGCTTCGCTTAATTTTGGAAACATTGTTTTCAGAAAATTTAATGCTGATCCATTTGTATCCAGACATTTAACAAAGTTTTTTACCACATCAAGTTTGATATGCAATGGGGGTAATATAGTTTTTTCAGTTGATGAACGACATTGTGCTCTCCTAATGTTCCTAATGTTATAACAAATGCGACAGCAATGCTTCGGCGTCCACAGTTCATCCGAAAAAACTTCTAGCTCAAAATAACTTTTATAGACGTCTTCAACTTTACTATTGAAAAACGTAACTTTATATTCCGGTATAGTATGTTTACCGCAGACATAGCAAACAAATCAAGTTTTTCCAAACAATTGAACATTTTTGCCAAAACAAATCTTACGCGCTAAGTTTATTTGCTTACTTTAATTTTTTGTTATATTTTAATGGCCGTAATTTCAAGCAATAGATACCTACCGGTGCTTAGATATCTACCCGTATACACGAACAAAATCGGGTAGGTATCTAAGCACCGGTAGGTAAATATTGCTTGAAATTACGGGCATAAGTAAAACACTCTAATTACAAAACAAATTATGTCCACAATATATGCACCGCAAATTGACACGTTTTCAGTAGAGTAAGAAATATACCACTTGATATTTGATTTGATTTTTTTTTTTTGTTGTAATGTAACGGATCTAATCTGCCAAAGAACAGCTGGCAATCTATATACTTATATATCTATGAATTTATAGGTCGGTGTACAGTGTAATGAAGTGGAATTGCCTAGAGCTAAAAAAAAATGTAATTCATGAATACTTCCTATCCAAATTTGCTATCGAAGGTAAAATAATAAAGATATTACTGATTTTTAGTGAAATTTGCACTATTTTATTTTCATGCTAAATTGTTGGGGTACTTTAAAATAAAATTCTTAATAATTTTTGTTGTGTCTTATTTCTGACTTTCTGGTAGAATTTTCCGTTTTGGTGTATTCAGGAACTTACAGTAAAATTTCACGGCGAATATTTTTGCGGAACATTTTAACCCCTTAAATCCCCGTTTTAATGGTGTTTTTTGATGTTTTTTTACCTTGAGGAGTTAGAGGGTTAACATATTCTACAAAAATGTTCTCCGAAATATTTTACATAAGTTTGCTAAACACACTATATACTTTAAACGTAAGCTTTACACGATTTTTTATTGCCGATTGACAATACAAAAAGTGCATTTAGGGGAAACTTTACCTCCCCCTAAAATGAAACCCAGATGTAAACTTTCAAAACGCCGATACACGTGTCTTTTTTTTTTGCCTCTTCTATCAAAATTTGTCGGTCGGACCTTGTAATTTTGGAAAAAATTTGATTTTGTTGTATAGTGTAATTCTACAAAACCAAAATTCAGTTGAAGTATCCGAATTTCTGTAGCTTAAAATTAAAATTTCGGTGACTGCAATCGATTTACTTTATTTTCTTTATTTATATTTTCTTTCACCTTTATAAAGTGAAACAACTTTTAGCATTTTACAAGTATTAAAAATAATATGGTATGTCAGTAGTAGATTTGGAGAGTGGGTTTCTATCCAGCTCAGTCTCTTTCTGTCTGACCACTTTTTATTTGTTCGTAAACCCACACCTAGCAAATGAAACATGTGGCAGGAATTTAAAAGTTTAAATTAATTTTTGTCATGTTTTTGATTAATAATTTAAGAAATGTTTATTTATTTAAAATTTTGGATATGAAATTAGCAACATAAAATTAAAATACATTCAATTTTAATAAAAAATAACAAAATATAAACAATATAAAACTGAGTGATTTAAGCAACGATTTTTTATCAACATTTTTTTTTTTGTGTAAAAAAATATTTTCATTTGCTTGCCCGAGTTCGGTATTTTGTTGCTGAGAGGCGTGGGAATTGTAGTCTCTTAATTTGTATATACTCTTTAGTTTCCATCCACCTCAGTCTCTCCCAATCAGCACTCTTTTTATTTGTTCGTAAACTCGCACCGATCAAATGAAAACATGTTGCAGAAATTTAAATGTTTACATTAGTTTTTATCATGTTTTTGAATAATAATTTTAAATATACAAAATTAAAGTGAGTGTTTTAAACAATATGTTTTTATCAACATGCTGGAATAAAATATTTAGATACTTAAAAATTACGCTAAATTTCTGTAAACCGTGGTCTTTTGGAAGAATAAAATAAAATAAATTATATTACATTATATTATATTATATTCATATTATTACTTTTAATCAGAGTTCGAATTTAAACACTATCAAACGTTTTTCTATCGTTCTGTTTTGCTTTTTGCTGAAACTCAACACAATCATTTTGTTGTGCACAGTAAACATAAACACAAAATTTCTTTATTTTCATTTTGATTTCTAACCAGAACACAAACACTTTCACAAACCAGTTTTCGATGAGAGACCGAACTAAACGATTTTGTTCTGTTTGGCCAATATTTCAAACAGTTTGATTTTGTTGTGTTTATGGAATGGAACAAAACTATTCGTAAACCGTACTTAGTGTTTATGTCATATTACAAGTCAAAAAAATTTCCTTTAATTTTATGAATAATTGCCTTAGTTTAATAAAAAGTGTCAACGGAGGAGTTCCAGTGAAATTTTTATAAAACTAATGCAAAAAAACATTGATAACATGCAGAAAAATCATTTCTTTATTCTGCCAACCACAACGTTAAAAACGCGTTTTAATGTTTAAGTTGAATGAACACTAAAAAATAACCACTACGAAATAATAATGTTTGACGAAAGAAACATTTTCGTTTTGTTCCGTTTGTTATATTACAAAAAACGATTTCAGCACTTGTGTTGTGTTTATAAATACGAACGAAACAATAGAGATCGTTGTATTGGTTTCTTTGATAGCAACGTTATGTTAGTGGTACATACATTTTCGAACTCTGCTTTTAATCGTAATAATGTAGACATGGAATATGATGTCACTGAAAGCCATGAAATCACAGCTTTTTATAAGTGCTTATTTCCCCATAATGCTTCCAAGTGGGAATTCGCCACATAAAAATTATGGCATATGTAAGCAGGTTTGGAAGGGATTCTCTTAGGCTTACATCCTTACAAACCTGTTTGCTTGTAAGCAGCTTTTTTATTACTGGGGTAGTATTATTATTACAAATAACTAATAGAAAATATTTGAATAGCAATTTAAAGCTTTTACAAAAGCAATCATTAAATGTACATAAATTTAAATATTCACAACATTGCTAAACATTTGTTATTTTTTTTTGTTGTTTTTGTTTTGCATATCCTCATATTAGGATCTTCCATAATTATGTTTGACATTACAGCAGGGACCGAAAATAATTTTAATAATTTTATTTTAAAAAATTTTAACAAAAAAATGCATTTAGAGGCAAATGTCGGAAAACTGATTCAAGCATAACATATTGATCGATGTGGAGAAGTCTCTCTTTTATAATGATCTACTTTTTAAAATTGATTTTTTCGAGCAAATATAAAAGTTTTTTTTTAATTTTCTTTTTCGTAATAAAATAAAAGTTTTTTTTTAGTTTTATTTTTTCGAAACAAAATAAAAGTTTTTTTTTACTTTTATTTTTTTTTTAGGCAAAAAAAACACCTATTTTTGGACTTTCATATTTTTTGAGCAAAAATAAAAGTTATTTATTGACATTTATTTTCGAGCAAAAATAAAAGTTAAAGTCACAAAATAACTTTTTGCATCTGACTTTTATGATAAAAGGAATAATAATTGCGGTCAATACATTTCCCAAATATTCATTTTATTAGAGGTTTTTATATACTCAATATATATTGTATTCAATCCCTTGGGGAAACGAAGGGTCGATTGATCCATAGTGACAAATCTGTGATATATGATTTGGGGACACGTCACGAAATTGGTGAAACCAAAATTGTGGTGCACCAAAAAGTGTTAATTTTGGTGAAATGACAAATCACGTGACTATGGTTATGGTGACAAAACATTTACTGGTTGCTACCAGATATATCATGTAACTGGAGAAAAAGTAACATAACATAAAAGTGTACTGAAGCAACTAGAGCCGTTTCAGTTGAAGTTATTACTGGTCATTGAACTGGTTCAAAACCGTTAGCAGTGGATGACAAAATGACAATTAGTGCCAAAGGATTCAGTCCCTTGACTGCTACACAGCAGACATAACACAGAAGTAATTTTATTTGTACCGACTATGTGACAGTAGAAATAAAGACGTAACATTCCACTGGTTTAAAAGAACTGAACACGGAACTGTTACCAGCGCTGCCAGATATGGCGATTTCTCGCCAACTGTCGCGATCTTAAACTTAGTTTTTTGCTGGGTATAGACAAAATAAGCTTATTATAAAATTGATTTTTGTTGTGCCTTTTTTAAGGTTTTTTTGAACAGGGGGTAAGACACACTGTTTTGGAAAGGTGCAGTGATTGGTTCCGGGCGGGCTATTTAGCAACTCGTGCATACTATGACATACGCTGAATAAAAACTGAGAGGTTACTTGCTAATTACTATTCGCATGACCGGCGACATTTACCCCTTAGACCAGTGCAGTGGTACGTCTTAAAAACTATTTCAGTCAAACTGCCCCTGTTACAGAACACATTGCGCTTAATATGTGACTAGTTTTCCTTCAAAAATTATTCTCCAGTTCTAAGATACGTACACCTACAACAGTCACGTGATAATTTTTTTCCCACTGGTTCTGTTGCATATGACATAAATCCTAAAATGGTCATACTTTGACACTACCTACTTCTAACTTGTCCCGTAGTATATTCCTTTCAGTCTGTATGGTGATAGGTTACCTTGGTCAAGTTATTCGATACATCACACAGTGTTTCACAGGTAGCAAATTGTCACCTCCTATGACAAGCCCATGTTAAAAGTACCGGTCGCTTTCATATAACAGAACAGAAACTAGAACAGGTTTATACACACAAAGTTCTAGCCACATACCAGTGGCTGGTCGATTTCCCGCAGGGATAGTATTAAATATTCAATCAAAATCTTTTTTTAACCGATCTGAAAGATAAAATATTTCATATCAAATATATCAATACATTTGTGTTGTTGATTTTGGTTTGCGCGACACTATTTAACCCCAAAACACGTTGAAGCACTACATTATCGAACATGCCCTTACTTTAGAAAAATTATCTTATTAATGACGGAAATATCGTGTTAGCAAAAATAAAAAAATTTTCGAAAAAATTAGTAAGATAATGTCTACTAAATTTTTAAGTTCAAATAATTAAAAACTTGGTGAAATCAAAAAAGTTTTTGCTCGGTTTAGCCAAAAACTTGGTAAGTTTTCCAAAGTTTTTGCATAATATATACAATAACAAAAAATAAGTGTCTATGAATACACCAACCTCTCAGAAACTTTGAATGGCTGTGTTGCAATTTTACAAACACGCTGCTTGATAAAAATGAATAAAAATATAATGTTGCATTTCAAAATTCCATTAATATAGTTGTATTTGTTTGCGAGAAATTCGGTTAAATCAAATTGTGTAGAAAAAATTTGTATGACCAGCTGAATGTTGCATAAAACACTTTTTAAATCATTTAATTCCAATGACAATGTTCTTCTTTATTAATTCATTATATTTCTTTTGTTTAATTAAATTATAAAAAAAATATATTTCACACACACCTTTTTCAAAAAAAAAAATTTATTAATACTTTTTTTATTTTAATGAATTTATGCAAATTTGTTGCCTAATTTTATTAAAACATATTTCATCTTTTTAAATCACATGACACTAAGCCTATCAAAAATATTATAAAAATAAATTTCTATAAAAAAAAAAAATGTTGAAAGTGTTGAAGTTAATGTCATATCATTAATAATCTTTTGAATGGCTTTTATTTTGTTATAACTTCTATTTTCTACGCTACGTAGTACTTCATCCGTATCTGCATAATAATCAAATTTAATAACCAACTTTTTTTTGAAGTGATAAGAGTGTGTTTAAGTAGTTATGACTTAATATTATTAAAACTAACATATTTTAATAAGTCTCTGTAATATTTTATCATAATTTTTTATGATTAACTTTTGTTCTGTTTTCATTGTAGTAAAATCACTCTAGTGCTGTTATACAAGCCGCGCCGCCGGTCGTCAGCCGGTTAGCCGCCACTGACGACACGTTGTTTTCTAGCCGACACTACCTGCTAATGAAAATGCTTTACAACGAATATGAGTGATAAACAATACACAAGGAACAACAATTTTTCTGTTTAGCATGCATATATGACACATGCATTGAATTATACATATTATATGAATTATAGAAATAATAAACGATTACAAATTAATTTTAAAGAAGCAATTAAGGAATATATGCAAATTAGAGTTGGGATTAATCATTCATTTTGGTGACTCGGTCAGTTTCGTTCAATTCGAGTCAGATCGTTCAAATCGTTCAATCGTTCTTTTTGCTTTGACTTGTGACTGATCTACGTGTTGTGAACTGTGTCGTTCGTTTGACAATTATTACTATACGCACTATTCTTGTTTTACGAGTTTTTTTTACAAATTTTACAGTACATAGAGAAAAAGTGTTATAAAATTGCAACTTTTGTAACAAAAAATTATTTATTTTGTGTAAAAAACATTTTATTTGTATGACTATAATTGCTTTTCCTAATTTGAAACATCATTACTAATATTTCAAAAATAAAATAATTGCTCTTACAAGCAGTTTTAATTGAATAGAGATGCAATTGTTCTGTGAATAAAAAGAACGAAATGAACAATTGAACGAAATGAACGATTGAACAAAATGAACGATTGAACGACAAGATCGAATATTGGTGAACGAGTCATATCGTTCAATTAAGTGAGTCGTTCAATTGAACTAGTTTGTTCATGAACGACACAACTCTAATGCAAATAGATAGACTATACTTCAAACGCCTCTCAGCAAAATAGCGAACTCGGGGCAATCAAATGAAAACATTTTGTTTACACTAAAAGCTATTGCAGCATGTTGATAACAAATTTTTGCTTAGAACACTCATTTTTATTGTGTTTATATTTTGTTATTTTCTATTAAAATTTTTTACAAGTATTTTATCGTTAATATTTGAAATAAATTTTATAGTTAATATTTGAAGTAAATAAAAATTTTATTAAAGTATTATTTAAAAACATGATAAAAATTAATTTAAACATTTAAATTTCTGCAACATTTTTTCTGATGCGCGGTGCGAGTTTACAAACAAATAAAACGAGGGCAGATTGAGACAGACTGAGGTGGATAGATACCCACTGATGCAATATAATATGAAAAGGAGATGCAACAATGTTTTGCTTTTTATGAAAACTGAGGTGCTTGTTTGTCTTCTCTTTGTTGATCAAATTGTGATATATATGTTCTTTTGACCAAAAATTATTAATACTACGATCATACAACTTCCGACTTTTAAATTCAATACAAATTTTAAATCGAAAACTTAAAAAAAAGCAAACTCATATTTTGTAGTTCAGTGTAAACGGATTACATATAAGTTTGTAGTTTCAAAAGTTATAGTTATTTTCTTTAATACTCAGTAAATACCAATAATCGTTATTACCATTTCAATATTTTTCTAAAACAAAACATATCTTATAAGCAATTTCCTTTTCGTCCAGAAATATTAGTCTCCCGACTGTAGAGAAATTCGCTAACTTTTTAGTTAACAATTTACTGTATATTATCAATTTTTCCTTTTAACTATATTGATTTGAAAATAAAAGAGTCACGCTACAAAATTACATATAAAAATTTTCAAAATTGTTAATTGTAAAGAATATTTCTGATTTTCATATAATCGTCTTTTTTACTTCCTCTGAGTAAACTTTCTAAGTTAGTAATTTCCTCTATAAAACATTTGTAAAATAGTAGGTTTAAGTTTTATTCTTTCTTAGCCTTTACGATAGACCTTATCAAAATTTTTCAATCTAGTCATAATTAATGTAAAGAATAGGAATAGGAAATCAAAACTTAAAAAAATTAAAGAAAGTTACAATTTTTCTTTTAAATTTTATATAAAAATTGTATTTCAGTTATAGTTTAAAAAATTTCTGAAAAGATGTAATAAAAAATCCAACTTGTTTAAGTCTTGAACCTAAATTTCGACTATTTTAAGTATTTGCTCTTTTTTAGCTTTTACATAAGATCACTTTCCAGAACAATATATTTAATTAAAAAAAATTTGTAATGCGGTATATACAAATAGTTTTTTGCATGAAATTTTCCAAAAATCGCGAAATCTGCGACTTTCGATTTTAATTTCTGCGACTTCGATAATAATGTGCACCTGAATGCATAATAGATTTGATGTGTCGCAGTCATAATAATTGTATTTAATTTTTCTCTTTTTTTTTTATCTTCCGACCTCACTCTGGGGTATAATATACCCTAACAACAGTATGAATTGCGTGTAATTATAAATAGGTGTGGGACGACAAGGTTAATTAATTTAAAAAAATAGATCAAGTATAACTTAAAATTTTTTGGCAGACCAAATTCATTTACATGAAATTTCTAATTTCGCGAAATCGGTGAGTTAGATTTTAATTTGAAATTCGTAATATACAAACAGAGAAAACTTTAGTTAGTTGCCAAACAAAATTCGGTTAGTACGACTCACATTCGATTATTAGTTTTACAACATAATTGTATTTAATTTTTCTCATTTTTAAACAAAGTTAAAAAAAGAGGATTTAAATCTTTGGCAATCTGCGATCTAAAATAAAACTTCTTAAAATTTCGGCCAGAACAATATTTATGATACATCTTTACGCTTGTTTTAGCTCGTGAATTCAAAATTTTTTGAAATTTAACCTTCAGCCGATTATGAGCAGCCGCCGACACTTTTTTTCTCCAAGCCGCGGCTGGCCATATTTTGGAGGCTACGGTCGATTAAGCCGACGCAGCCGACTGTTTTTGTATTGAGCCGCCAACATTTTGCCACGGCTTTCATCTCTGCTTTAGTACGTGTTTGCAAGAATTAACAGCGTTTTTATTTAAAAAAAGTCCATAGTCTTGTTAAAAACAGGCACTTCCACATATTTTCTCTGCGACTTAAATTGATTTAATTAAAAGAACATATTTTCGAAAGAAAAAAGGTAAAAGTTATATTGTCATGGTGTTAAAATAGTAAGAAAAAAACCTTACAAAAATGTATTTTCCTCTACAAAAGATAATACTGCTCGAGTGTTAAATTTGTTTTATAATCTTGTTGAAAATAAAAAAGAAAACTTTCTTTATAAAAATCAAATATAAAATTGTGGTAATTTTGTGATAGTGCTCCATAGAATTTAGATTTATTTTTAGTTCTTCTCTAAATACAAATTATATAATTTCTTATTATCCATTAATTTCTAAAAATTAGCTTCTTTTTTATATGGACTCTAGGGTGTCAATTACAAATAAATTCGTCATTGCAATGGCTCCAAATGAAAGAAATTTTTTTTTTTGGAATACGTTAACCCATGCCAAATTTTGGCCGAAAATTTACCATTTCTGAAAATAGTGTATGTACCCCGATATAATGTGATCTACTTCTGTACAATTTAATATAATTATGTACGACATCATGTATACTAAGCTTCAATTTTAGCTGCCACAGTAATTTTCCATTAAACCGTATATTTAATTGTACACTTAGGAAATTATGTTGGTAAAGACGACAGCAATTGTAGTCAAAAACAAATGAAATTTCATTTAAAAAAAGGACGACTTACATTTCATTAAATTCAACTAACATTGTCATTGTTTTTAATGTTCAAAAAATGACTAACAATTGTAGTAAAAATGAACCACATGGTAGTAAAAAATAAACCAAAAATTTTTTTTTATTTTTTAAATAACAAAAAACAACTGTAAAAATGAATGTAAAATCATAAAACAGTCATTTGATGTAAGTTGTTTTTTTAAATGAACTACAAGGTTAGTTAAAAATTTTAGTTGTTCTACAAATGACTTACATTTACATTAAAAATAATGTAACTGTATTACAACCCAAACAACTACATATATTTAAAGCAGAAGTTCCCTGAGTGTATCTTACATTATGTTATACCATACGCTATTCGACGGCAATATATAACTGGATTGTCAGAATAGAATATGGCATAAAACAAAACTATGTATTGCACCATGTAAAAAACTATGATTTTTTTTTAAGTTGTGGAAAAGTTCCGTGATTGTTTGAAAATCCATAACATCCTACACAAAATTTAATGTCATATCCAAAATGTTCACTGAAAATATCTATTAAATTAATCTTAAATGAACATTACAATTTAAAATATCAAACTCGAAAATTTTTTCTTAGGACAGTGTTAATTTGATATAATTTAACTATTTATAAGTTAAATTTAAATTGGGATCTTAATAATCGGACCATAATATGTAGCCCCTTGTATTCAATTTAACAATTTATTTTCACTGGATTAAATCAATTCAAACTATATCATACTTAGTGTAATATAATCCATTTATATACAATACGATCGGATCAAATTATATTTCAGTTAGATATAAGGCTATATGAAATTTGATACATTTGTTTGTTGCATCATATTAATAATTTTTCAAAATTCCCGAAATTCCGAAATATTATAAAAATTTTATTTTTTATTTTATTTATTTCTTCAATACAAATATAATTAACCCACTTTAGTCTGGCATCAAATATGACGCACAAACTTTATAAAAATTATATAAACCGTCTAGGTCTATCCATGTTTAGTAGGGCGGGTCGATTTAAAAATCGCTCAACGTGGCAAGAAAAATCGTATTCTAGGGATCAAATAAAAAACTTTGCCGAAGGAACCATATCTCTAAAACGAATTCCGATGTCCCGACTTTTGACAAATCCCACTTTGACCCATTTAGAGTGACCCAATCGAATCCAACCCAATCGAATATAATTTATACATTCATCTGCTAAAGCGTCTTCCGGAGAAGAAATAGAGACCCAAAGACAAATCCTGAAAAAATTGTTATGTTATTATCCCTTTGACGACCGAGCTTAAACTGCTGAAGATTTTTTGACAAAACTTCGTTAGTTAAGACTTGGGTCTATGGCTAAAAATAAAATTTTGCTGCTTTTGGCGCTTTACTGAAAAAAAATTATATATGAAGAAATATAGTACTAAAACTAAATCATGAATGAGCTGCCGCTTCTTAGTGGATTAAAATGTTGTCTTAGTTTTAATTTTGTGTTTTGTTTTAAGTTATGCCTAATCCAAAAAATAATAACCATTTTTGTGTAAACATAAAACTGAGTTTTTAACATTATAAAAATTAAAAACAGAAACGTAAAAAAAAACTAATTTTTGGATTTTGAGTTGACATTGTAAGGCTCTGAGACTATTAGGCTGCAATATATAAGCATGACTAAGAAGCCATATCTGTCTGTTGTCGCTCACATACCTTTTGTTACAATCGTCCTACAGCTTTTCCTAAAATGTGAAAACGTAAAAATGGGACATATATCAACCATTCGTCAGCAAAGGGTTAATAGTAGGGTTTTCACTCGAATAAAAATTATTTGATTCACCGAACGAACAAATAGAAACAACCGAACGAATATAAAAACATGATTTTCGAATAAAGAATAATTCTAATAAATGTTGAAGATTAATCGAATAAAACGAATAATTTTTAAAAATTCATCTTTCAATAAAACTTTTTTTTTCGAAAATTTAGCAATTTTGGGAAAATTTCTATATTGTGTCGATCACAATAAGTTTTGTTACAATCGTCCTACAGCTTTTACTAAAATGTGAAAACGTAAAATGGGGACATGTATCAACCATTCGTCAACAAAGGATTAATAATAGGGTTGTCACTCGAATAAAAATTATTCGATTAATCGAAACGAACAAAAATAAAAATCGAACGAACATAAAAAACATGATTTTCGAATAAAGAATAATTCGGATAAATGTTGACGATTAATCGAATAAAACGAACAATTTTAAAAAATTCCTCTTTCAGGAAAACTTTTTCGAAATTTAGCAATTTTGGGAAAATTCTATAAAAAATGATAATGGACAAAATAAATCAAAACTCTGTTGAAGAAATAATTGAAATTTTAAACTTTTATATATGATTTGACTTTCAAGCAAACAATATGAACGAATCACAGATAAAGTAATGTCGTTGAAATATAGTAAGCAGGCGGTAGCCGGTTTGCACTTAAACTGTGAATTACATTTAAGTAATTCCTGCGCTAGCTAAAATAAGATCTTAACATCTAGATATACTAAAGCTATGGCCGATATATATTAAACTTTTTAACGATTTCAAAACTGTAATTTTTTCATCACGAGATAATGCCAAATGGCGTGCGATTGAAAATTCTATGACGTTTTATAGTCCTAAAATAATTACATTTATTGGTATTGTTGTAGTATTCAAATTGCTGCCAAAATTCATAAAAATTTTGAGATGATAGGGTAAAATACTTTAAGTATTTATGATTTTTTTATTGTTATTCGTTCGATTAGTCGAATATCTTTTTACAAATTAATTGTTGGAAAGTTCGATCAAAAAACTTTTGAACGTTTATTCGAACAAAAGAAAAACCCGAATAAATGACCACCCTAGTTAATAGCATGTCCACTAAGGACACAAGAAAAAATGAAAATGTTATATTTAATATCCTAATTTTTTCGGATAAAAATCCATCACAGACTTCCCGCATCCCTTTAAAAAATCAGAATTTCTTTTTTTAAATTTTTAAAAATTGTCCCACCCCAAAAAATTAATGGCTGGAGCCGCCACTGGTCCTAATGGGCTCTATTATGCAATTTCTACGTGCTTTTTTATTTACTACAAATAACCACGTTTTTAAGATTTAAAAAGATTTTTTGGAAACCAAAATTAACTGAAGATAATTTTGTAACGCTTTATTAGCAACAAACTAAATTTAATTTTTTAATGAACTTTCTTCTATTAACAATCGTTTACCAAAATAGAAATAATTCTATAAGTACTAATTGCATGTGAATAATAAAAAATAAAATTGTTCAATCAATTTATAAAAATTATGAGAAAATACAAGAATAATTCTTCTTATATGATTTCGAATAAATAGTTAATTATACAAAAATCAAATATGTTTTTCTACATACTCCAACATCTATTCGATATGGTTCATTTTATTATGATTTATGACTTTTTTTTTTTTTTTTTGAGATCCAAACTTAATAAAACAAAAATTAGACTGTTGATTTGATACTTCAATATTTTCTAGCTAAATATATTCCCAAGTATCGTTTGAGAAAACATACAACATTCTTCCCCACATGCTGACTGGCTTAGAAACTGAAATGTATTAATTTACAATTTTCAAACTGAAATTAATACCAAATTATTACGATTAAACTGCCACAATATGTTAAATAAAGTATGGATGAAACAACCCAAATACTATACATTTACAAAGGTGAATCATCAGAATTTTATTTTAAAATACTTCATACAACGAACCCATATCAAGACTAGAAATTATTAATACACATACTGGGTGTAACAAATGCAAGTGTTAACATATCAATAAAATATATTAAAACTAAACAAA
>CM037854.1:85949144-86218144 GCA_021234595.1 Delia radicum
GTAATGCTGATGTTTCAGCTGGTTTAAGATTTTCATCTATTAGGTATGTATAATTTATAAACTGTAATAAAAACCAGCCATTTTTAGGCTTTGTATACTTATAAATTCAGTGTTAGATCCGTCAGTTTTTTCAAAAATTACTTACAATCGATAAACTAATTTTTAGCAGAAGAACTCATTTCTATATTTTTTTTTCCAACATGGCAATCAAAAATATTAAAGTTAAGCCTTTTTTGTATTTTGAAATATATTTTCAAAAAAAGTTTCGTCAAAGAGGTCAAAAGTTGTCAATACACTCATAGAAATAGAAATTTAAATATAGCACAAAAAGCTACTGAAAATTAGCTACAAAGGACGTTGAAAAAACGGTTTTACAATTAGCAAATTTTTTTGCTTAATATTATTAAAACAAGAACAGCAAACATAAATCTGTTAACTTTAAAAATTTTTTTTTGTTAAATTCGAGTTCAATTTTAGTTCATTAAAAACAAAATTTTTTTCTGCTGAAAGTAGCAAAAACTTTTACTAAATATTTGTGGACTAAAAACATCAACCTAAAACTATAACATCAACAAAATGTTTGCTATATTTTACTCAAATTTAGGACAATGAAAATAACAGTATATTTTGCTGAAACTAACAGAAAATTTTGATAAAAGTATAAAGATTGCTGATTTCAAAGCGGCACTTTTTATTCGCATTAAAAAAATCTAAACAAAAACTTTAAAAATTTTACATTTTTTATTTTTTTACTACTAATATTTAGCAAATTTTTTATTGATTTTATCAGATTATTTTTATTAACCTTCAATTAACTAACATTACCCTCAAATATTCGTATATTTAACAGATTTAGTTTTACTGCTAAATTTATCTGTTTTTTCCGCATCGTCATTTTTAACTAATTTTTAGTAATATTAGCAACAATTTTCACAAATTTTTTTCTATCACTGCAGTAAAAAACATAACCGATTAAGAATACTTGCAGCTGCTTTTACTATCAAATAGTAAGCGTTTGTGTAGAAAATGTGAAAATTTTCTAAAAAAAAACCGAATTTGGTGCTGACTATAAAACTGGCCTTTAAAAAGATCAACTTTTTTTACACCGCACACACACAGATAGAATTTCTTGGACGAGTTTTAGTGAAATGTTTCACTAAACGAATGAAGTTTTCTTCTCAATATGTAAGAAAAATATCTTAAAGTCTGTCAAAAAACTTTATTTATAATAATACTTTTTAGTTAGTGATATGAAATTTATAATAAATGAAGAGAAATATTTCATTAAATTTTATGAAAACCTTCATGAATTTTGTGAAAAGCTTCAATGAACGAGTTCCAGTTACACTTCAAAGATCTAAAGCACAAATTCATTAGAATCATGCAGATAATTATCTCAGTGCAGAATTCTGTTAGACGAAAACTGATGAAATCTTCAGGAAACTAGTGATTTTAACGACAAGCTTTGTCCATTTTATGAAACCAGTCTTTTAATGAAATTTTTTCATTGAGTGTATGAAATTTCTTACAAATTTTATTTTTCATACACTAGCGAAATAAAATTCAAGGACGAATTACAGTGCGCGTTTATTAATTTTATGCAAGAAGTCATTATAAGATAATGAATTATAAGATAATGAATTCAAAAAGTTTGGTTTTCGTTTGTTATATTTACCATATCAAATATCTTTGAAATCGGCGAGTACCCTGTTAGAACACAATTTTATGCAAATTAAAAAAAATTATTTTATCTATTTTCATTCTTCTGACCCATTGTATATAATTAAAAAAAAAAAATGTTCCAACATTGTGCCATATAAGGAGTGTAATTTTTTTTTTTTTTTGGAAAAGTATGAATAGTAGCATTCAACAACAATATGTTTGTATGCCAGCAAAAAAAAAAAAAATTGCCTGTAGGTGGTGGACTCTTTTGGCCAAAGCAAATAACACTAATTGAAAGTATGCATGAGTGCATAATACATGATTTTTAAATCTACACGTGTGGTGTATTTTTGAACTAAAATAATAGTGCATATTTAGGTACAGACAATTTTTTCTTTCTACCTTTCAAAAAAACTATTAGCTTTTTTCTTCTATTCATTGTAGATCATTTTTAAAAATTTTATAGATTTTTTTTTTTTGTCTAAAGCCTACTATTTAGTTCATATTGTTTTTAAAGAGCCCTTTTATAGTTTCAAAACCTACCGCCTTTCGTAATGCACACACAGAGAATGAGACAAAAAAAAGGAAGCGAAAATGTGATTTATTTTTACATGATTATCAACTTAACAAGAACAGCAGCTCAAATGCTATATGTGCAGCACATGTGTCTTCCAAAAACAATGCATTATTTTTCTTTTAAAAACAACAAAAAAAAATATACTGCCTAAGTTTTTAGTTTCTTTTGCCATTTCGACACTGTGGTCAAAAAGTATTTAGGATTATGCGATTTATAAATTGACTCATTTTAAAAATTACAAAAATTTTAAATCTCTGCAAATTTCGTGATAAATTGTTTCTTTTAATAAATTAAGTTAATATTTTTATAAATTTATAAAAAGTATTTACAGTTTTATAGACTCTTCACCCAGCAAAAAATAGTGCTTAACCAGAAGCACTTCGGGAAGGCATTATTGAATTACGAAGCACTTCAAAAGAAAAACCAGAAGGCATAATTATTGTTCGCGATGTTCCACTTGGTATGTCTCTTTTAAGCAGGCGAAAAGCGTTTCTTTCATGAGCTCTAAAAAGCAATAAATTCATGCCTTCTTAGGCAATAAGAAGCGCTTTTTTGTATGTTGACAACATTAGGTCTTCATGGTATGCATTCTTTATTGTTTCAAGCATTATGCCTTGATTGAAAGAAGGCATTTTGGGAAGCACAACATAATGCATTCCCTAATTGCTTTTTTGTATGCAAGGCGGTGAAGCGCTCTTTTAAAAGCATAAATATGTAGTTACTGCTTACCAAATCCAGATTATTTTTTGCTGGGCATAGTTCAACGTAAATTGCGCCCAACACAGCACTTGAATCTCTTCAGTTTTTTAAAATTGTGTATTATTCATTAAATTGAGTTAACATTTTCACTAATTTTTAGAAAGTATTTACAGTTTTGAAGATTTTTAGTAACATAACGCAAATGGCGCCCAGCACAATATATTTTTTAAATATCCTTCAAAAATTAAACCATAAAATGTTCGATTCACCTTAAAGAATATATTCAGTTATATCATTCAATGGTTTTTAGGAGGAATTTTATGAAAAATGTCGATGTGACGTTGGGCGCCGTTTATGTTATAGATTTTAAAGAATCTGGCAGTAAATTTTTTCAAAAATTTTTTTACATTTCAGCTTATTTTCATTTAATAATCTCAACTTATATTCAATCTGTCACTTTCCTTCGTATAAACTGATGTTTTAATATACAAGTTTTTAATTTTTTGTTAAAAAATCAGGCTACATTTGGAACATAGTGTAACTTACTTAATGTATGTAAGTTTTGTTTAGTTTTCAAAAGTATGTTTATGCTTATTGCAGTATTGTATGCATTGTATGCATTGTATAGATGTTGCACATATAAACATATTATGAAAATGATGATGCTTTATTGTGGTTTGGCATGGTATTGTACTATAATATTTGCCATACAAGTTTGTTCTTTTCACATTATGTTGCATTGATTTTGCCAGCGGCTTTTAAGCCTTTTGTTTTTTTTTTTATTTATTTTTTGCGTCTTAAATCAAGTCAAACGTTTATACTTTATTTCCTTTATGATGGAAGTACAAAAAAGCCAAAAACAAATATGAATTTTTTTGTAAGGCATAATTGAATTTGAGTATGAATTTGTTTAGTTTAAAACAATAGAAGCAATCAAAACATAAAATCTTAATAATAACTTTACGTATATTTTTCTACTTTAAATAAAAAAAGGATTAAATTGCATAATTTCTATTTATAAATAGATTTTGCTTAAAAGTATGCAATACATTCACAAAAAAGTGAATGCTAAAGTATGCAACATAATATGTTTTTTTAATTGACCTTAAGGTATGCAATAAATAATTAATCATAATATTTTTGAATTACACTAAAATCCAGAATTTGGATTTATTTTAATAATATATTTTTTTATATTTTTAATATTACCCCTTAAATGCACCAGAGTACCGATTTGGATGAAAATATTTGTTTTTAATGTGAAGTTATAGGGATTTTATATGCTAAAACCCAAAAACAGAAAACACTTTTGATTAGTTTAATAACATTCAGAAAATAATATTATTTTTAATAAAAAGTCTTCACTTGGCCCTAAAAACAAACATATGACGAATTTCAAAACTGTTCTAAACTTTGAGGAAAAATATTTCCAATTTTTTTGTGTGACATGTATAACCTTTTGTGTATGTGTTTGATGTTTATTCATACCAAATCCAGCCGCTATAATCATTTATCTTTAACGGCGCAAAAATTATGGCGGTTTTAAACTTAAATCAAAATTTAAAATAGTAAAATTGCTTGGAATAAATTGAAGTTACATGAATTTATTTATCTCATTGTATTTAGCACAAAATATATATTAAACAGCAAAAAAAAAAAAAAAAAACTACATATACCAAACCATACAGAAATGTTTGCCAATCTTGACAGATACATATATGGATTACATTCGAGTTCATTGATTTAAAAAAAATCGTCTGCCGCTTTGGAAAGTGAATCAATATTCGAAGCCGTCATTGGAAAGTCAAGGAATATTTGAAGACGTTATTAAAAGCCTGATTGGTAAACCCAAAAACGACATATATATATATCAACTGGGCAACTTAATTATGCCTCATTATTTATTTATATATATCTTTGTACATATCAACTTGTCAACTAAATTCATTCCTCCTTTTGCAATAAATTATTATTATATATCTTTGATTTTTCAACCAAAATTTGCGATATATCGAACCACGCTTCATAAAAAATGTTTGCAACTTTTGATTGCCTTTAAACGTCCTTGAGTGAAAATATTTTGACAGGAATATATTTGAAAAATTTTAATTTTGTTTAAATCTGTGAATAAATTTTAATTCGAAAATATATAAAAAATTTACTTTTTTAGGTTAACCAAGAAATTCTCACCATGGCAGCTGAGGGGTAGTGTGCTGGCTTCTGATGCAGAAGGTCCCAGTTTCAAACCCTAAATGTACGACTATTTTTTTTTAATTTTTTTAATATATTTAATTTAAGTTTTTTTATTTTGTTTTTTTTTTTTATTTTTTTCTATTTGCAAGTATTTAATAATTTTTAACCTAACATTCGTTAAAAAAACAAAAATTATAAAAAAAGTATTATATTAAAAACGAATTTCATGAAACTAAATCGAAATTTATTAAATTCTTAAAAAGTTATTAAAAAATGTTTCACGTTGGCTGAGATTCGAACACACAAGTCCTACATGTATGGACTAATGGTCTGCATTAACAATATTGTATAAACACACACATGTTTAAAAAAATGCAATAAGAATGATAATATTGTGTTTCATTCTGATTGTAAAAATGAGGCATTTTAATGGGGCGAGGGAGAAATTTTAAAAATGTTTCACTTTACCAAGGATATACTTTTTTCCAGAAAAGAAAACACCAAAAGAAAATATTTTCAGAAATAAACAAGGTACCCTTTCAGAGTGTTAACATTATTTTAGAAAAGAACGAAAAAATAAAATTTGAGGGCAAAGTGTAAAAATAGGACATTTTTGTCAGAGAAGACAAAAATTTCAAACTAATATAATATAAAATTATAATGTTTAAAGGAAATGTTAAGGTAAACTTTTCTATTTCTGATGTGCCATATCGAAGAGTTAGAAAATTGTAGGAATTGTAATTTGGAAGTATTTTGGCATGATTCCAAAGTAACCTCAAACAAAATATTATAATTAAAGCAATTAAAAGCATTTGAAAAGTCCTTACACAAAAATTATTATAAATCTAAATATAAAGAACTTTCGGTTATTTTGGTATCCACAAACTGTGGTAGCTTAGGGTTAAGTCAAGTGCTCTCTATGACTTATTAAAGTTCTATTAAAATCTGAGTGTTCACCCTCTGCCCCGAGCAATTCCACGTTAGTCACGGTATAATATCTTATTTTTCTCTATTTTTGTTTTATTTTTTTATTTTAAATATGTAGCGTTTCTTAAAAAGTTATTAATTTCATAAATTACTAATGTTTACGCAGTTGGGGCCAACAGTGTTTTATTTTTTTTTTTTTTAACTTCGAATACATTTTAATGTTAAAGAATATTATATTGTTTGGTTTTAAAAACAAAATCAGTTATTATCCGTAAAAAAGGTTTTTTTAGTTTAACAATGTGAACATTTTGTAGAGTTTATTTCAATCAAATTTTGTATGACAAGTTGCGTTTGTTGTGATTTTGTCTATTTAAAAAAAATATAAAATTTCGCTTACTTTCATTGTTTAAATTATATAAATACAAGGACAAATTTAGCTATTTGCCATTCAGTTACTGCGACTCAGTTCTGGGGACTCAATTTCGGTTAATGCGACTCAAATTCGGTTTTACAAATTCCAGTCGGTTGGCACAACTTACCATTAGTTTATGCAACAAAGTTCGGTTATTTCAAAAGAGTTTTAGTTGCAACTCAAAAAAATTCAGAAATCTAATAAAAATTTGGTTGTACACTTTTCAATTTGGTTTTCGCTTTATTTCTCTGTGTGAACGATTTGATTCATTTAAAGTTCAAGCTAAGAATGTCAATGGTAGAAACAACTTGCTATTCTTAACAACTATGTCATCTTTGCTTCCCAAATGATTTAAATAAAAATAAAAACAAAAAACCTGTTAACCGACTGAAAAAATCGGTTTGTCAAAACCCGCAATTTCGTCCAAAAACCGGGTTTTCGGTTAATCTTTTAACCGTTTTTGGAAACACTTTATATACCGTTTTGTAACACTTTCTTGAAACAAAATTTCTTTAATAAATTTTGGTTTTTTATAAAAAAAAAAACTGCTCAAATTATTATCGCCTGACAAAAAATTGTGTGTCTATTTGTACTAAAATCTTGACCATTTCAAAAATACACTCTACATAATTTGTGAATTTCTTCGTATCAAGAAAGCCAAATAAGACAGACAAAAAATGTGTGTCTTCCCGATTAAAAAACATTAATATGATGCAACAAAGAAATGTATCAAATTTAATATGGCCTTATATCTAATTAAAATACAACTTGTTCTGAAAAATGGTGGATCATGTTATATATACATGGATTACATTATATTGAGTTTGATATAATTTGATACGATTCAATCTAGTGAAATACTATGGTCCGATTATTTAGAGCCTAATTTAAATCTAACGTACAGTTAAATTTAAATTTCATATGCTTAACAATCAAACATTTTTACTGTCAAACTAAAACTTCGGGTTCTGATCAAACTAAAACTGAGGTTCTGATCTTTAGCCAGATCGAAATACTAGTATCAACCTAGCTAATATGTTTGATTTGCTTTCTTTTTGTAAATATACGGAGATTGAAAGCTCGTTATAAATTGAAAATAACATAAAAATATTCTCTATGTATATAAAAACCAAATCTAATATAACTGTAAGAAATATTACTTGAGCCCGAGTAAGCACTAAAAATTTGTTATATAAATAGAACATTTCTGGTCTTCAAAGTTTAGTTACGTCATGATGCTTGTTAGGAAAAGACCCTAACCACGTGCTTGATTACTAAGAAGACAAGAATGAAGCAAAATTGATGATTAATAGGTTTTTTGTTAAAGTTCTGCCTATTATGGAGGCTCTAGCTTTTCTAAAACTTCGGGTTCTGATGAAATATTTAGCCAGATCGAAATACTAGTATCAACCTAGCTAATATGTTTGATTTGCTTTATATTTGTAAATATACGGAGGTTGAAAGCTCGTTATAAATTGAAAATAAAATTTTTGTATGTGTTTTATTTTATTTTGTAGTTTATTTATTTTAAATTGTGATGTTTAACATTTGAGATAATTTAAAAACATATTTTCAAGTAAAAATTTCCGAGTTGATAGTTAAAATTTTTAGTATGATGTTATGGATTTCAAAACAGAGACGTCACTTTTCCACAACTTAAAGTTTTTTTTTTGCATGTGGCATTGAATTGTTTTGTTTAATTCCGTATATTAATTTGATTCTGCCATAAAATTATAGATTTCCCGTCTAATAACGTATAGTATAACAAAATTGTAAGATAAAATTAAATATGCCGTTTTACGAAATATTACAGTGGTAAGTAAAATTGTATGTTACTATCCGTGATGTCATAAATATTTAACTATATTAAATTGTACAAAACTAGATCACAATATAATATTATTTTTACTTGGGATGATAAAAAAAAAAAACTTGGCTGCTGCTACTTTTAATAATTCCTCATAATACATTGATTAAATTGAGCATATAAAAACGCATCTAAAATATAAAAAAAAAATACATCCCAGCAAACAAAATATCAACAGTTTATATATATTTTGAATTCCAAATCTTAATCTGGTTCCCAAAATGTTGGACTATATTAAATATTTAACAAATTTGCAGTATAAAAATTAAACATATCTTAACTAACAAGTTTAAGCGTTAGAAAATGGGCGCTTTAGAGAAATTGATTTAACATCAATATATTTAAATTGACAAATATTAAAACAAAATTGTTGCTGGGCTTTAACACGTAATATAGGCAATCTTTTAGTTTTTTTTTTGTTTCATGATATTTTTAGGAACATCATATTTTTTGTTAGTTTTTTTTTTTAGGCTGAAGTCAAACAACTTTTTTCTTTTATTTGTATAATGGTGATTGTAATACATAAAAAACTAACGTACTTCACTGATGTTTGTTAAATTTGATTTAGTAGCCACAATATACGAATTTTTTCGAGGGTTCTCAAGTATTTTTGTGTCTTATTTGATGTTTTTAATATCGTTAATGATACCTACTTCAATTTATTTAGTAGTTAAATAAATTTGTGTTATTTTTTTTTTGCGGTAGATTTAAGAGAAAATTGGAATATCTTCGGTAATTTATATTTCTTAGAATTTATCTAATAATAAATGCTGGTATAATAATGCAAAAATTAGTGTTTTGGAAGGGCAGCATAAAAATTAATTTGAAATATATAAAAATATGTAGGGGTGCTTCAAATACATTAAGGTCATAGTTGAACTCTTAACAGGGAATTAAAATTATAATTCAAAAGCATAGTTAAAAATCGATGACTAACACGTAATTTAAGTTTGGGAATTCCCGAACTTTTTAATTTTCCGGGATTCCCGGAAAAAATTATAAATTTCCCTTATTATAAAGCACTTAATTGTTGCATTTATTGTCAATTTAAAATCAAATAATCAGCATTTCTTGCCTTTAAAAATGAATATATCATAGCCAAATAAAAACGTTGAAAAAGAAAGTATTTCTACATTAATAAATTATTAAAATTTTTTCCCGTTTTCCCGCGAATTTGATAAATTTTTGCGATAATTTCGGACGCAATTTTTCAGGAAATTCCCGGGAATTTTATCACGGGAATGCTCGTACCCCAAACAATAACTATGTGAAATGTAAACTAATGAAAATGAAATGTTGTTTAAAATGGCATTGTCCTCCGTGTCACTTTTGTTCGGCCGAATCCGAAGCCGTAGCTGAACTTTGGCCAAATTTTTCATATTCGGCCGAAGCTGTATCCGAAACAGAACTTTTTAGTTTACTTTTTAATTTAAATAAAACGTCAATTTCGGTTAATTTTGACAACGACACTTGTTTAAAATAAAACAAAAAATATTTAAACATAAGTAGATCTCAAAAAAAGCTAATTTAGAAATTTTTTCAAAACTATCAAATAATGAGTTCAAGTATTTTAATGTCGTCTTTTGAAAAAAAATAATGGGAATGCTTGAATTTTGTTATTTGAACTAAAATATATAATGGATTTAATACAAATTTTTGTGTTTGTACGCAAAATCAAGGAACTCTATCTGAAAATGTACTCTATTTCTTAAAATACGGTGTACGGTTTGGCCAAAGCTTGGTCCAACGCCGAACTTGACCGAACATCGGTTTTTGGGCCGAACTCCGAAGCCGAATACTCGGTCGGTCATTAGTTATCATATGAGAGGGTCAAATTTTACGTTTTAGACATCTTATGACGTATTAAATGGTGTCTCTAAAAAACAGTTTTTAAAAAAGTATAAAATAAATACTTATCTGTTAGAATTGATAAAAACGGATTGGCGTCAGTAGGGCTTGATCAAAGAAAACTCTGCTTGCAAGGCAATTTCGCTAAAAATGTATGTGCATGTTAGCTGGATAACAGCAAACTTATGTTTTTTGCATGTGTGTTCAAATACAAAAGAATAAAGCAAAACAATATACTCTAAAAAACTAAAAGAAACAAATGGAAAAGAAACAACACTAGCATTAAAAAATATATAGTTGAAGTGCAGTGCAGACCTCGGTTGACTGGTCACGAGATATCATTTGTTTCTACATTTTTACTTAATTAGGGAAATTTTAACAAAAATAGCTAAAACGACTTTTAACTACACTAAAATAAAAGAGTTAGTAGAACAATTAGTGAAACACTTTATACCTCAATTTACAGTTTTTGTACAAATTTTTAGTACACACCTGTTTTTTAGTGAATATTTTTCTATTCTTTATTTACAAATTACAAATTACAAAATTCTTTACTAATTTTCGTAACTCATTTTGTCACAAAATTTTATTAATTTCTTTTACCCGAGTTTCTAAAATTAGCAATAATCTTTACTAATATTCTTTTTTCATAGATGGGACATTTTTATAATATAAAATTAACAATTTTATAATCTAAAATGTAAAGAAAATGCCAAAAAAAAAAAATACAAATTTTTAGTAAAAAGTTAGCTCATATTACAAGTCGAATTGCATTTAGATTTTACTAAATATTAGTAAAATATTATTAAGTACGGACAAGCTAAACGGTCAGCTGGCTAGAGTTGTCAAAGCCGGTTTCCGAATTATTTGATACCGGTTTCTGAGTTATTCGATAAATCTGTCTCTTTTTGTCTAGAATAATTCAGCGTTTTCGAATATTTCTCAATCCGTAAATTTCCGAAAAATAAACATTTTGGGACAATTTGCAGTTTTAAATAAAAATATCGTGAAAAGACGTGTTAGCCTTGTTCCTTTTGTGTGTTTTTTTTTAATTTTCCGACTTTCTTGCTTTAAATATGTAGAATAGAGTTATCCAAAAAACGATTAAAGTTGGATTTTGCTTTCTCCATAATGTTGTCCCTTTTCTTTGATGTTTAAAAACTTGATTTGCATAGTTCCATCTAAATTTTTAACATTTAGAGGTCACAGAAAAATTAAACTCTTAAGAATTAGTAATTTGTCTCTAGAAGAAATTTACTCAAATTTAGGGTTAACTTTAAATTGAATTATTTCTTAACCTGCGCTATGTACCTTTACTAAATTTAATAATCCGGTCTGCATTTCCTATATGAACTCTAGATGTAAAAGGGATTCATGTGAGAAAAAGTTACGCGTTTAGTGACATATGTTAACCGATTAAGTCAGAAATTGAAAACTAAAAATTGAGAAACCCACTGTAAGAGAATAATAAACAAACTTATTAAAAGAGGAAATTCGTTAAAAATCGAATTTTCTGTTCTTCTAAACTAAAGTTGTGTTTAATAGTTCATTTCGTTCATTACCATTTATTGAATTTGTTCCTTCACTTAGTTTATAGGTTCAATAAATTGAAATGAACAACTCTATTTAAGACAACAAAGTACTGGGCTTTTTAGATATTATGTTTATCCAATCGCTTGGGCTATGTCACAAAACCTTCAAAGCTATTTCATAGATATCTTTACAAATTTTGAAAGGATAGACAGAATTAGTTAATTTTGGTTCAAGAACTGCTTAGAACCCTAAGCAATATTTTGGGTGAAAATTAGCAATTGTAGTTTTTTTTTTGTAGGCGCGAAAGCGATTTAAATAAATGCTTAATTTATCTGAATTACTTTAACAATACTCACGCACAATTCACTATAAATATTCAGCATTAAAAGTTTGATCTTACCTGTAAAGAAAAAGAAATTAAAAAATGGAATTATTAACAAAATTTATAAAAACAAATTATAAATAGTTTTATAATAGTTGGCTTTTCAATTGCTAGTTAATATTTATTAATTCGGCTTAGGGCCATTTAACACAAAATTCGGTTCAAAATTCTACCATTTCGAAGGACATTTCCAAAAAATTTTTTAACAATAAAAAGCATAGAAAAAATAATTATTTTTAATTTATAACAAGCTTTCAACATAAGCGTATTTTCAAAATTAAAGCAAGTCAAACATATTAGCTAGGTTTCTACTAGTATTTCGATCTTGCTAAAGATCTCATCAGATCCCGAAGTTTTAGAAAAGCCATAGCCTCCAAAATGGGCAGAACTTTAACAAAAAGCCTATTAATCACTAATTTTGCTCCATTCTTGTTTTCTTAGAAATCAAACACGTGGCTGGGGTCTTTTCCTAGGAAGCATCATGACGTTACTAAATTTCGAAGACCAAACATGTTCTATTTATATTAAAAAAAAAAGTAGTTTTAACTCTGACTCAATTAATACTTTTTTTAGTTATATTAGTTTTTTGTTTTTATATACATCGAGATTATTTTTATGTCATTTTTAATTTATAAGGAGCTTTCAACATCCGTTTATTTACACAAATAAAGCAAATCAAACATAAAGGTGTTTTTTATACAGATATATAAATTTAAGTTGGCAACACTTTTTTAACTGGCGGCCATTTTGTCAGCTGTCAAGTGATTTATGTTTAGTTTGGTTTGGCATATGAACATAAGTAAACTGACGCCTGAACAACGATTCCAAATTGTACAAATTTATTTTGAAAATCATGGTGCTGTTTGAAATACGTATCGCTTACTACGTCCATTTTACGGTCAACATAATCGTTCATCAGAGCAATAAGTCCATTAACTATGGCGCGTACAGAAAAAATAATTGTTGCTGCAGAGCGTAGCGATGAGGAAGGCCCCAATAAGTCCATCCGCCATCGTGGACAGAAATTGGATATGTGCCCATCCACTTTATGGAAGGCTGTTTTTTATATAGGTATAGAACTTTGAAATGGAATAAAACAAACATGAATTTTTTAAATTGACATGAAATTTACTTTATTCGAAAGATAATCTTTTGGCATTATAATTTAAATATGACTTCTGGCATATGACAGAAACGGCTGGCTTGGGCGTAGTTCAATCTGGAGGTCCAATTTCCGATGAATTTTTCCAACATATGTGGCCGTATATTGGCAATAACGCGGCGAATGTTGTCCTCAAAGTGGTCAAAGCTTATCGGCGTCGACTATCGACTTCACATACCCCACAGAAAATAGTACAGCGGCTTTAAATCGCACGATCTTGGAGGCCAATTCACGGGTCCGAAACGTGAAACTATGCGGTTACCAAACGTTTCTTTCAATAAATCAATTGTGGCACGAGCTGTGTGACATGTTGCGCCGTCTTGTTGAAACCACAGCTCCAGCACATCATGGTTGTTCAATTTATGAACGAAAAAGTCAGTAATCATGGCTCTACAGCCATGATTCCACCAGCCTATAAAGCACACCAAACAGTCAGTTTTTCTGGATGTAACGGTGTCTCACCATACACTTGCGGATTATCATCACTCCAAATACGGCAGTTTTGTATATTGACGTATCCATTTAACCAAAAGTGTGCTTCATCGCTAAACAAAATTCGTAAAATTCGTATTTCGAACAGAACAATGATTTTCAAAATAAATTTGCACAATTTGGAAGCGTTGTTCAGGCGTCAGTCTATTCATGTTGAAATGCCAAACCAAACTAAACATAAATCACTCGAAACCTGACAAAATGGCCGCCAGTTAAAAAAGTGTTGCCAACTTGAAGTTATATACCTGTATAAAAACACCCTTTATCATGCAGATAATTCTCCCGTTGTACAGAAGTTGTAAATAAATTAACTAGTATTTGATTAATTTTGGAGGAGTTTTAAGTATTCTAAAGTTAAACCTAAAATGTATTCTTGTATTAACAGTTATTACCTTCAAGCCTTGTTTGAACTTTTTTTTACAAATTATAAAGTTCATTAACACTTACTGAAAAAAGGCGTTGAGTCATTTTGAAACCCTTAAGATATGTATGAAAAAAAATCAAATATCTTCCTATTCATATACACAACAACAAAATCACCACAGAAAGCAAATTACATAAAAGAAGTAAAAAAACCTCCCAAATAAAAATCTATTGAAATCAACTTAAAAATTCAATAATTTAGCCTTAAGCTAAAAAAAAAATTAAACAAAAAAAAACGCTTTTATGCAGCAAACAAATAATAATGACTATTCAAACAAACTATGTTAAGAGTATGTAAAGAAAAGTTCACACTTTTAAGACCGTAAGGCAGTAGGGGCTATAAATGTAAGAAGACATGATGTGCATGCCACACTGCAGCCGCTGCGCAATGGTTTCTCAGACAACTTTTCTTGGGCAAAATTACCAAAAGAAAAAAAAAAATATTTTTTTTGTTTTGAACTACGATTTGTATGAAAACCGTATTCCTTTTATGCCTTTTTGCAGTATTAACACTTTAATGCACTATTACACTCAGGGAACTTCTGCTTTAAAAAGTATGTAGTTGTTTGGGTTGTAATACAGTTTCATTAGTTGTAATGTAAATGTCAGTCATTTGTAGAACAAATTAAATTTTTGACTAACCTTGTAGTTCATTTAAAAAACAACTCACATCAAATGACTGTTTATGATTTTACATTCATTTTTTACAGTTGTTTTTTGCTATTTCAAAAAACAAAAAAAAAAAATGTTTGTTTATTTTTATTTACTACCATGTGGTTTATTTTTACTTCAATTGTTAGTAATTTTTTGAACATTAAAACACAAACGACAATGTTAGTTGAATTTACTGTAATGTAAGTCGTCCTTTCTTCACATGAAATTTCATTTGTTTTCAACTACATTTGCAGTGGTCTTTACCTACATAGTATTCTAAGTGTATAAAACAAAATTTGTTTAGTTATATTCATTCATAAATGAATTTTTTTTTAAATAATATTATATTAATATGTAGTAAAGCGAACTCTCAATTTAAGGAATATTTTTCACATCATTTCGCTATTGATTTGAAATAAATCAAAATTTTTAAAGGAAAGGATGTTTTAGAAAAAAATAATTTTCTTAAATTTTCTGAAGTTGCAAAAAGTTGCAACAACAGACAAAGTGAAAATAATTTTTAGAACTCAATCTATGTTTTTTGGTAGTTATAGTAACTATAATTTTCTCTAAATTGTTTGTAGGCCTACCTGAAGTTAGATTTTTTTACGAAATTTTTTTTTTTTGGTTTCCATGAAAAACTTATTTTTTTTCAATATTAGTATAAAATTAAAATTGCATGCAAGAAGTTCTTGATCAAGTTTAACATAAATTATTTTAAAAAGTACACTTTCGCTACACAGAAAAAAAAAGATTTCCCTACTTTTTTCAATTAAATCGGTTTGTTGAAAATTTTAAAAGCTGTCAATTAAAATGTAATTGAATCAATTAAATATTTACTCAAATTCGGAACTTGCTTGACATTTTTTATATTATCGCTCAAAAGCAAACATCAGCTAATTTTTGTTGTTTTTTGCTATATTTATGTAGTTGTTTTATATAAATGTTTATGTTTAGTAGTGTTAGTAATAACTATTTAAAATTTCTTTCAATTAGACTAAATATTAATTCTTCTTAGGTTTATTACTTTATTAAGTTAAATAATTAAGTTTCAGTTGGTTAAATCTGAATATTTATTTATTCTAAAACATTATCATAAAATTGATATTGTAGTTTTTAAAGTTTAATTTCGTTTAATAAAAATTTTAAAATTTTTTTAAACACAACGAAAATGCAGTAAATAAATTAAAGATTATTTTAAACGAAAAACAACTGATTTCAACAAAAGGGCTATTTCTGCAAAGAAAAATCAAAAAAAAAATGTTGCCATTGTCCCTACGAAATAACAAAAACTAATTTTTGTTTGAATTCATTCACATAAGTATAAATAAATCTACTAACTAGTGCGCCCCGGTAGGTTAGTTGGTAGGGTGCTGGCTTATCAGTGTGAGGGTCGTGGGTTCGATTCCCACCAGAGGCACTGGTCTGTTTTCGCTACAACGCGCCGAAAGCCATAGTAGCTAGTGCTCGGTTAGGGTAATAGTATATAATTTGTAATTATATGAATATTTTTGTGGGAATTCGTTCACATAAGTATAAATAAATCTACTAACTAGTGCGCCCCTGTAGGCTAGTTGGTAGCGTGCTGGCTTATCAGTGCGGTGTCGTGGGTTTGATTCCCACCAGAGGCACGGGTCTATTTTCGCTACAACGCGCCTTAAGCCATAGTAGCTAGTGCTCGGTTAGGATAATAGTATCAAATTTGTAATTATATGATTATTAATTAATAAAATAAAGTAAATAAAAAAAATTTAGCAACTAACTGAGAATTCCATGGCGATTTAAACTAGATGTTATAAAATTAAATTATTTTTGTTTTTTTGGGAAGGTATACGATATTGATCTGTTTTTAATCAAATGAGTTATTATTAAATTGAAAAATAATTCAGTTAGAGAACTGTCCACTTCAAATTAAATAAGCAATTTTTGTTGGAATTTCAGCAGTTAAAGTTATTGAATCGGTGGGTTTCGTGATTGAAATGGGTTCTGATTTTTTTGTGTGTATACACACAAAAAACAAATTCGTTGCCACAACCGAATTTGGGTAGTTACATGTAGTATCAAAGTATATGGTTACAGCTACATTCGACTGTATTTTTTTTTTTTTTATTTTACTTTCGTATTAAATAAAACACTGCTACCAATTTAATTCTATTTTAAACGTTTAATACATAAAAATAAAAAAAAGTTCATGATACAAAAATTAACAAAAATATTAATGTTTTAAAATAACATAAGATGCTGAAACACATATTAACAATTTCTAATCGAAACTTCTGACTTTTCACATTTCGGAAAACTGCAATTTCTAAGGATATGTTTTGGTCGAACAACTGACTCTTATCCTTTTCTCTTAGAAAATCTTTCTACCCAGATCCAGATGAGTTTTTCAATGAGCATATTACTAAAATATCAATGGATTTGCAGTTCAGATTCTTTTAACTACACGCCAAACTGTTTTTCTATTCTAATTTGGCATTTTTACCAATGAATCTAACATTGGCTTGTTATAAGGGGGAATCATACCAAATATGATTCTTTTGAAGTTTTTCTGTTGAAATAACTTCTTGAAAGTTATGTAGTCATAAAATATTCCTAGGAAATTTTTTTCAGCATTAAAAGAATGATTCCTTCCTATGGCAAGCCAACGTTAAATTCTTGAAAAACAAAGAACCAAACACAGAATGTAAGAAACATTTAATTTTAGCCACGAAATGTTGTCTTTGATGCCATAGTGCGCTGCCGAATTATAGTGGAAGTTTGTCTAAAAGTAAATATTTAAGTTAAATGGCTGACTGCAAAGTAAGCGTAACAGTTGAGTAAAACTCACACAATGTTCGACCAATGGTCGGTGTTGGACGTTGAAGGAGATCTCAAGCATAAACAAATGCATAAACAAAAGGGCTATTGTTATTATTGATTTTAACAATATTCAAGTAAGGTAACAAACTTTGAAGAAAAAAAAACTAAACATTTATGTATATTTTTTTAATAAATAACAACAAATATATATTACAAACCTTAAAAAACAACTCAAAAAAAATCTTAAGGAAAACAACGATTTTTTTTTTCTTACAAGAATAACAATTGCTCAAAGGTGGTCTCATAATTTTAAGTTTCAACTAAAAACATAAAAAACTACTACAAACTTACATGGTTTATTCGAATTTCGAAAAAAAAAATTCAAACTCCGACATGTTAAAGAAGTAAGAAAAAAACAACAACTACTACTACAAGAACGATGAAAAAACAACTATGAAATGTTATTGATGCTGCTGCTGCCGGTTATAGCTTGAAAAAAAAATATCTTTCTTTCATTCTATTCTAAACATTTTAGAATTTCTATTGAATAAGTATTGAATTTTTTAAGTTTGATATGAATAGATGTACTGCAGTTCAGAGTCATAAAGGAATTATTATGTTTCTAAAAATTCACCGAAAATTCAAATTCATGTTTGTATTCAGTAGCCCAAAGTCGAGTTTGACCAAATACTTTTCCGTCTCCAAGAATTTGCTACAAAATTGCATTGATTTCTTGTTGCATATTTTATTATAAATGCATATTTTTTAATTTTTTCTAATCTAACTGCAAATTTTTTGCATTTGGGTTTAAACAATTTTTTACCAAAATTTTAAATATATGCGATTTAGGTCTTCAATATGAAAAATTTTCATAAAAGAAAATATACAGATATCTGGTTTTGCTGGAATGGCTCGTGGCCCATTTTTGACCAAACTAGATCCAGTGCGATTTTTGAAAAATACTTGGTAGGAAGAGAGAGTTTGACTTAGACGTGAGCATTTTCAATCAACTTTATATCCAAATCGCGCCCTCTAGTTCGTATAATTAAATAAAATGGAAGCTCGACTCTTTGTATGCCCTTACTATTACTTCCAGAAAATATTCGTTGAATATAGGTCATGTCAAGTATTCGTAAAATTACTAGTTTGAACTACAATACGTATGATGAATTGAACGGCTTCTTGTAAAAACTTGATAAAACACACTTTATTTCTAGTTTGTTTTTGCCTTTTAAGGGTTAAAAAAATGCAACTATTATGACTTTTGAAGGACCTTTATAGTCTAGGTACTTGCACTAAGAGTTTAAGCAAGACTTTTATCAAATATTTGCCAATGAAGACCTACAAAACAGCGAAAATCCATAAAAAAAGTAAATGTGGCTTATCAAGTTTATACAATAAGCCCTTTAATTATATAAAACAAATTTTTGTTTGGAATTAAATTCTAAAATAGATCACATACTTGACACCTTTGAATATCTGAATTTATTCATGTTCTAACAATGCAACATGTACCTATGCCAAAAAAAAAATCCAACGGCTGCATAAAACTCAGAAGCTTCAAAGCTCATAGAGAAAAAAAAAATTGGCAAAAACTTACAAACATTCAAAGATGAATGTCTGTTGTATGGTTAACTTGGTTGGGATGATCTTTCTAAGGATGTATTTTTTCTTTTGCCAACAATAAAGCAAGTGTACCATGTAGATGTATGATGTTGTATTGTTGATTTTTTTTCCAATTTTTTGTTATGCTTTCTAGGTCTTTTAATAAATAATGGGTTGTATGCTTTTAAGGTCAGTGTTTAGTTAAGAAATTGCATTGATTTGTATAATACCATCAATATAATAGCAATTCAATGAATGGTAGGTAGTTGGTTGGTTTTGTTGTAAGTTGATTCTTTGATTGCCGTTCAATGTTAGTTAAAAGTAGCTGAAAGGCTTTTTTTTAGTACAATCTTGTATATTTTGTGTTCCATGGAAATGAAAAAAAATCATAACATAACTTTGCTTTTTGTTAAGGGAAGTGGTCTGCATTTTGAGAAAATAAAAATATGATATTGATATAAGTAATAGATAAAATGCATATTATATTTTGAAGTACATTTACTATTTTTTTCCAAAAAATTTTTGAATACGAAATTGCAATAGACTAAACATGCAAATAGCATTATTTTTAAAACATACACTGATAGAAGAAAATTAGTAATTTGCTAAAACTGCTAAAAATTTGTTAAAAATTATGTTGCATAAAAAACTGTTAAAATTAGCAGAATTTTTTGCAAGATATTTGTAAGATAAGAATAGAAAAAATAAATGTATTGAATTTACAAATATTCAGTTGTATTTAAGCTAAATTTTAGTTAATTGAAATTAACAAATTAGTCTGCTAAAACCAGCAAAATACTTTCTGAATATTAGTAGACAAAAATCATATAAAAATGTGATACTTTTAGTTTGTTTTAGATTTTTTTTAATACGAATAAAAATCTGCCTTTCTGAAATCAGCAATTTACAATATTTAACAAAAATTTCTGTTGATTTTAGCAAAATATACTATTATATGCATTCTACAAAATGTGAGGTAAATATAGAAAAAATTACATTTTTTGTTTGTTGTTTTTGGTCTAGATATATATACTAAATATTTTTGCTACATTTAGCACATTAAATTGCTATTTTCAGTTAACAAAAATTCAACTCGAATATAACTTAAATATTGTAAAGTTAACCGGTTCTAATATGACAATATCATGTTAGATTTTTGGTACAAAATTTGAGATAAATATATAAAATAACCCATTTTTTTTTGTTCTTTTTTGTCTATATTTAGTAAACTACTACTAAACTACTACTTTAAGCAGATTAAATTGCTATTTTCAGTTAACAAAAACTTAACTCGAATATAACTTACATTTTGTAAAGTTCTAATATGACAATATCAAATTATATCTATTTACTGGAGGTAGAACAATATTATAACTATAATATGTGAAAATTATAGAAAGTCCGAAAAAAAATGTTTGTATTTTTATACAAAAATTAAAAGATTTTTGGACAATTAGCATACCACGGCTCTTCCCAACAAACACTGTTTTTTTTGAGATATATGTCGTTTTAACAAATTGTAATACCTAACAAATACACATAAATGTACTGGCACACACAGTATATTGACATGTAAAATTGTTGTTTTTCAAATAGTTTTGATTTTATAATTAGGGTTACCAGATCAGGCAGTTTATACACTGAGGCAGACAAAAAGTTTCTCATAGAGTTTATTTTGTCTGTTATATGTAATATCTAGGTTTTAGTTAAGCCAATTATCTTTTTCTATTGCAAACAACTGAAGATTTGGTTGATGCCAATGAAATAATTGTATTGAACATGATCACACTTTTTTAAAAACAAGAAATAAAATCTAATGTGACAATATCATATTAAATTTTTGTACTTGACGTAGTCCGAAAAAATAATTTTTTAACAGGTTTATTTTTGCTGTTCTTATTTAATTAATATTTAACAAAAAAAATTGCTAGCTGTCTTTTCTGCACCGTCCATTTTAATTATTTATTAGTAGTTCTTTCTGCTATTTTTACAGGTTTATTTCAATGAGTGTAGATTTATTATTTATTAAAAAATGTATTACTAATATTACAAAAAGACATAAAAGTATAGTAAAATAAATTAAAATTGTACACAGAGAGAATGATGTTTTACGAAATTATATTTCTGATAAATCGATGAATTTTTTTCACAAAATAATCCAAAGTTTTCTTAAAGTTAACGAAAAATGTAATATTTTCTATGAAACCAGATTGTTAATGACACTTTTGCATTGAGTGTATAAAACTTTTTATAAATTAAAAGATATTTTTCATAACATCATAAGACAACTTGCATTAATTTAATGAAAATTTTCAACTGACGAATTCCTATTAATTTATTAATATGATTTAGATAATTCTCTCAATGTAGGAAATCAAATTACTTCTGAAAAATTAATATTACCAAGAGTTTAGTTAAATATTTATGTATTTGTTTGCATACTTTTAGTAGGTTTACTATATAAACTGTATATTGCCTACTTTAAGGCTTAAGATATACCTAAATGAAATCTTGAAACTGTACACTCAACAAAAACGTCTATCGGCCAAAGTAGATATTAGAAACTGACAATTTTTTAGTATCCTATTATTGAAATGAAATATTATTGAAATTTAAAACTCAGCCCACATTTTTTTTTTTTTAATTTTTTCTTTATTTATAAAAAAAGTTTAAATATATTTTTATCAATCCAGAAAGATTTATTGCGTAACTCGGATTAGTTTTAAAGAATTTATTTATTTTAATTTTGTATGTTAAAACTTCATGGTATATGAGGAATTTTGTTATATTTATTAATGATACGCAGTGTATTTTGAATAAACCCTTATTAAAATATATAAGATGAAAAATATTTTCTCTAAATTTGATTCCATTTATACGATGAAACTTTCTGGATTTTAAATTCAACCGATTTACTTTTTTTTGCTATTCTTAACTTAATAATATTTAGTAAACAATTCTGATAATTTTAGCAGTTTTCCGCATTTTTAGGAGTTTTAGAAAACATGTTTATTTATAAACCAAAACGAGTTATATTTTTGTCTTGAGATAAAAAACAAATTTTTTGGCAAAATGATGACAAAATTCGTACAAAACTATATCAAATCACTTCTAATTGTATAGGGTACGCCAAATAACTTTTTTTTTTTTAAAAAATACTATAAAAAAAAAACTACTGAATATTTTCTCAAATTTCGTTTTATTTGAAAGTACAATCCTTCCGGTTAATAATGGAAAATGATTTCATTCAAATGGCTGCCTCGGCTGGTCATGCAGTATGAGCTTCATCTAAAAAGATGACTTTTTTGGAAAAATCGGCATCGTAAAAAAAACGTTACATGGCGGGCCCTTTATCTAAATAAATCTAATATTATACAATTTAATCAAGCCATTTTTCGGACCAAATTTTATATAATTAAGTGTGGCCATATTAAATTAGATAAAACTGTATAAAGCTTCGGGTAATCAGTTCCTTACATTTAAACTGTTCCCAACTACTACTAACGAAATTCATAGAAGTAGTTTAAATATACTTTATAAACAATATGACATAAAAATAGTTTACATTTTAGTCAATTTCATAAACTGTTCCCACTTAAAAAACTGTTCCCATGTAACGAAAACTTTTCCCATGATCAAGACTTATTTTTCCTAACTAACATATAATTAATTCTTATTTTTTTTTTTTTTTTTTTGTAAATTTTAAAAGCCTTTATATTTAAACTTTTAAACTATTCCCAAGTATAATCAATAATATCTGCAAAAATCTTTTAACGTACAATATTATTATTTTTAAACTCCTTTAGTAGTAATATAACCAAAAGACATATTATGTAAAATAGCTCATTAGTGTAACAATTTATCTTTAAAAACTACCAGCAACAACAATGGCAACATATTTTATAAAATTCAATATTATGCAAAAAGATACAACAAATATATACATCTTTTGTTATTGCCTGATACTCGTACTCCTTTTTACTATAAATATACGGCAACAATGAATAAGCTGAAAACTTGAAAAGATATTTTTAAAATCAATCGTGCGTACCAGAGAGAAATATCATACCAAATGTATGGATGAAAGAAGAGTTTAAATGTTGATTATCAAGGCGGTTGATTTTTTAATTTTTTTTTTTTTCTGATGATGTCTTAAAGTATGCTAAACAAGCCTTATTATGCAGACAATGACAATAACACATACAAAATCTCTTAAAGATGAAAAATATCAACAACAAGGCGTTACACTACTCAACAATTTTAATCTTTTATGCAGAATCCGTCTTTTAATACATATTTTTTAATAGATTTAGGTACAATGAATCCAAATATGCCAAAATTTGTTTTTCCCATTTGCAGATTTTAAATATCGCGGGTTTTTAATTTACATTATTAACCCCATTTTTTCGTATATTTTGATTAAATATTCGGAATTTAATCGCAAAATCATGAAATTTGTTAAAAAGAGTTGAATAGCGGCTCTAAGTTCGGTATTTTTATCAAAGCTTTGAGAAATACCTCAAGTTTAAACTGCACTAACTTTTTTAAGTTTTTATCTGATTTTTACAAATCGTATCTCAATGATACGATTTACAAATCGTATCTCAAATGATACTATCTACTTTAAGATAATTGTTAGAAAATTATGCAGTCTTTTTATAAAAAGTTTGCAAAAACGTTATTTTTTGCTAATTTTTTTTATTTTATTTATTGTTTATTTTCATTTTGGGGTGATAGATCATAATCATAAAATATGCAAAAGTCAGAGTGGGTTCTCCATAAAGTCAATCAATATTTTGGTCTTAGTAAAAAACTCTCATATTATTTTCTTAAAAGAGATAAAATTTAAATTTTATTCAACACATACAAATTTTAAATTGCTTGACCCATAGTCCAGAGTATACTTTTTTAATTGCCGTTTGCGATCTAAGTCCGAATCTTTATTCAGAATTAGTGTTCCAGGTATTGCAATTTTAATAAAAAAATTCGCTTAGTTTATGCACAGTTTTTAAAACACAAATTTTAAAACTTTTCACCATATGTAAAATTTATACGGATAAAACTAAAAAAGTGCAAATTTCAACTTCATTTCAATGCCGAAAATATATTTCTATACAGATACCGACATGATTATAATAAAATTAAAGATAATTTTTAGTGTTCATGATTTTGCGGTTAAATTTCGAAAAATTAAGCAAAATATACGAAAAAAATTTTGTGAATATAAAAACCGCGATATTTAAAAAAACTGCAAATGAGAAAAAATATTTGGATTCAGCGCTCATAGGTCTATTAAAAAATACGTATTTCAAAGCCTGTTTTTTCGGCCGTTGAGTTGTGTTATTGAACATCAAGTTAAGTAAGAGATAGCGAAGGAGGAAAAAGACTGGCTTACTTTAACTTTTGGCTACCGAAAATTTAAAAAAAGTTGCCACAAAAAACTGTTAACAGGAATGCGATCGATTTAGCGCACAAGAAAGAAAAAACGATGCATAAATGCATAAAATATGCAGCAGCAGAAAATTAAAACGAAAAAAAAAACACCTGAAAGTTTAGGATAAAAGATCTTTACGATAAGCCAAAAAATTGTATATGGCATATTGCAAGACTACTTAAAATACAAATGAGGATTATCTTTTCTCTTATTTTATACAATTAGTAAAATTTAAAGTTTCCTCCATAAAAATTTAAGTAAAATTTAGTATAAAAAACATAAAATTTAATTTATTTTCTACTAATAAAATAAAAATTTGTTATGTATAGTCTTTAGATATTAACCGACAAATAGAGTCATATGTTATAATAGACATAATGTTTGGCTTTAAGCAGGAGCTGTAGCAACAAAAAAAAAAAACGCAATAGCAACAACAGCACAAAAAAAGAACATAGTCGGAGCATTAGCAGCAAGCAGCAACAATATTAGCAATACTACTACTACCAACAAGCAGTAGTTGTAGTACACTAATGGAAAAAAAAATTGTAAAAATGTTATCAAAAACTTCTAGTTTAAAATTACGTTCCAAAAAAACTGCTAAAATTAGCAAATTTTTTTTTTGGTAATTATTAGTAAGTTAAGAATAGTAGAAATAAATCTGTTGAATGTACATATATTTAGTAATATTACACATTACAACATTTTTCAACACATGATTTTGGGACTCAACGAAAAAAACATCATATTTGTAAATTTGTAATCCAATTATTGAGCAAAAAATGTGAAAAAATGGTGAAAAATATTGAAAAATGGGAATTTTTGCTATTTTCAAGGCACTGGGTGCACTTTTTCGGGTAGATTGTTCCGCATTTTTTTCTCCTATTCAATATCTACAACTTTGCTTCAGAAACAAAAGAGATATTCCGTACGGTATATCGAGATATAACCGTGTTAAAATATAGAAAAAGTGCTAAAAATTACTGTAGCCAACTTGACAAAACGAATGATGCAGAAGTTCTTATTTTTGGGGCTACTTTCACGTGCAATTCTCAGAATTGAGTCCCAAAATCATGTGTTGTACTATGTTATTATTTAGTTCATGTAACAATTCTACTGCATAAGACGTATATACACTTTCTTTCGTAACTCTATTCTTAAGCAACATGACGTATATATACGTCCAGCTCAAATAAGATATACTGTTTTTTGCATTTTACAAAATTTAAGGTAAATATAGCAAAAATGTTGTTGATATTACAGTTTTTGTTCGCTGTGTTTAGTCTACACATGTTAAGAGAAAGTTTTTTCTAATTATAGCAGAGTAAATTTGCTATTTGCAAAATTCAAATCAAATATAACAAAAATTTTGTTAAGTTAACAGTTTTATTTTTTTATAAATATTTAGCACAGAAAATCTGTTTAGCAACGTTACTTTTAACTAAATAACTGTTGGAAGCTTTTCCTGCTATTTTTACAGGTTTATTTCTATGAGTGTAGTAGTTGAGTAGTTGATATAAGCTGCAACTCTAAGTTTGCTCATAAATTACACAAAAACATACTCGTACGTACAAATCCAAGAACAAGATTGTCTTCCTTTTAGAACAAACTCAAAGACAGAGAGACGGACAGTCAGACAGACATACACATTTAGCAATGTATAAAAGTTGTACTTTCCTTATATTGGTATGATTATTTGTTAAAACTGAACAACAACTACAACAAATCGTTTTTGCTTTACAACCAAAAGTAATATCATAAGCTTGAGGAGTGAAGGAGTTTGTAGTATTTGTGGAGGAAGCAGAACATATACAAGAAGCCAACTGAATATTATTTAATGCCAAACAAACATATGAGTGAACAAATTATTTTTCTGAATGTATTTTTCCAAAGGCGGTTTTTTTTGTTTTTGTTGCGATTATTATTTTTTTTTTTTAATTCGCTACATCAAAGGGAATAATATAACAAAAATTTAGTTTTGAATGTAACCCCCCTGCCTTGAAAAATATAGATTTCATTGATAAAAAAACTGTTTTATCAAAAGATCATATTTGAAAACTCAAAATTGTCAGAATTTAATAGATTTTAAGTTTCTTTTTAAACAAAAAGCATTTAAAAAAAAGTTTTCACAAAATACAGAATTTGCACTAAAAAAACAGATATAGATCAAAGATATATTTTTCCAAATCATATTTTCTAGCCTTACCCAAAAATATAAAACAATAAACTTCACAGAGCTTTCTTTCATTCTCAAAACAAGCTTAAAACTTTTAAATTTATCGAGATTTTCATAACGTTCCATTCTCTTAAATTTTTCTCAGCAAATTCCATATTTGATTAGAAAAACACAAAAGATAAAGTTCAAAATGTTATCTTTCCAAAGCGCATTTTAAAGCTTCCCGATGAAAAAATTTTCTATATACTCATATACAAATTGATATAATCATATCTGCTTATATGTGTGACAATATATTACGATATATGTTCATATCTTATACGTACTTTTTTAATAAGGCGTAATATATTATCATATATCATTGCATCGTGTGTTATATATTAGCATATCTGTTATATCTGATCATTTAAAAAATATATAGATCTATATATGACCACATATTCTACCATATATGATCATATGTAAGTGTTTATGGTACAATTAATCAGAAGTAATTCTATCGCTTTTGCAAATACAGTTGAAGCTCGATTATTCGGGTTGCACGGGACCGAACTCAGCACGGATAATCGAAAACTCAGTTAATACAGGTTATTTATTTTTCCCGAATTTCAATTATTTGTATGTTCGTTAATAGAAAAAAAACCAAACAAATATATGTATGTGCTGCACGGATAATAGGGGTAAAGCACGGTTAATAGAGGAAAACAATAAAAGCACGGATAATGGATATAAAACACGGTTAATAGAGGTATAAATCAAATATCCAGCATGCCGGTTAACAGATGTACACGGTTAGTGGTTTCCCGGATAATCGAGGTTCAACTGCAATGATATATGGCAAAATATATAATTATATATTAATATATATAGTAATAATTAATGAACAATATTCTATCACTTTTATATATTTTTTTAGTACCATTTATAATTAGAATATAAATGAGTTTAAAAATTTACTTCAACAAAACAAGAAAACGTACGGTTTTTGTTTTGTAATTATTATTAATGTTGTTTGATTAAAGTATTAAAAAACAACGTTATAATTATTATTTTTTAAACCAACGAACATATAGACTTAAGAAGAAACAAGGTACTCAACATCTATTAAATTTTATGTGCCAACTTAGCTTTTAAGAGAAACAGTTTTTTAAAGGTTTTTAATGCAAATTTTTGTATACAAATTTTGTGTTAATTATACAAAACTTATGCAGATAATCTATTAAACAACACA
Source organism: Delia radicum (assembly GCA_021234595.1). NCBI lineage: Eukaryota > Metazoa > Arthropoda > Insecta > Diptera > Anthomyiidae > Delia > Delia radicum. Next base: position 85,977,221 of record CM037854.1, read on the forward strand.
ATTTAGCTTAAATTTTTTATTAAAATTGCTTAAAGGCATGAAAATTAATTTATTTAAAGTAAAATAGTTGTGTTGAACAATCTGAAATTACTGAAGTACTAAAGTTGGTAATTTCAAGCCATAGATACCTTAAGGTGCTTAGATGCCTACGCGATTTTGCTGATGTACACGGTAGGTATCTAGTCTATCTATTGATCGAAATTACGGGCATAAAAAGGTAGATATATTCGTCATTAAAAATATCGTATTGCTCCATAATACCGATCGTGTAGTTATTATTTTAATTATTTTGTATTACAAGGACGTGTAAAGTTTGCTGTTTATTTCTTCTCTAGAAAAAATCTGTAAGTCTTCTACTTGAAAATTTTGCGAACGAAAATTTGATTGTCTTCCTCGGTAAATGTTGTTTTTTTTACCTATCGTGTTAAATATATTATATGTTCCAACTTCAGGTTCATTAAAACAGTTTTTATCCTAATAATGAAAACACCAAGTTTTATGTTTATTTTTAATCAAGAACTGCTGTACAACATCCCTGGTCGAAAAAATTCATTTAAATGTTTTAGTTTTAGAAATAAAAAATTAATTTCGATAGCGATCACGAAATGTTATTAGATAAAACCGTATTAAATTATATATAATTTGATAATATTTTCAGATCAAACTATTTAAGATTAGTTTTAAGATTTTAAAAATTAAAATGTTATTAGATAAAACCGTATTAAATTATATATAATTTTATAATATTTTCAGATCAAACTATTTAAGATTAGATCCCATGATATAACATGAGATCATCTTATGTACGCCTAATCCGATCATCTTATGTACGACATTTTTCGGATTAGGGTTAGGTTAGGTGATGATGTTTAGTTATATGTCATACTATATATAATCATATGTGATTATATCTGAACTTTTTTCATCAGGTTTACACAAAAATTCATAAAAATAACGTTCACTAAGTATTCTTTCTAAAGTTCACCTTAAAGTTTTTTAATTTTTAAAAATTTCTGCAACGGGCTAGCTTTTTAACCACCTTCACAAAAAAAAAACTTTTATTTGTAAGCATCTGTTTTTAAGAAAATAATTTGGTTACAATATAATATTTATTGTTTAAATTTCGAATGTTTTTTTTTAATCTTATGAAATTTTTTCCAAATGATATAAAGTTTTAAGTATTTGAGAAATAAAATCAAAAAGCTTATTGATTCTGAAAGATATTTTGTTTAAAAGCTTAACATTAAAAATAATTCTATTTTTAAAAAAGCTTTATGGTAAGTTAACAAATGTTCCAGAGCTACAAAAAGCCGACTTGCAGGCTTAGGAGTCTGACTTTTTTTTTTTTTTGTATATGAGTACCATCACTTCCGATTCTTTGTTTTTTCAACTTAATAAACTAAGCTGTCAAAAAGTTTATAGACTACATCCCGTTTTAAACAAAGTCTTTGCATAATGGAAGAATTTTGTTCAAAACTATATGCTTTAGCAAGGCTTTTAGACTTAATATGCTTTTTCGGTCTGATAATGTTTATTTTAAAGTAAAGCTTTTAATTTTTATCAATCCAATAAATATATATAGAAGTCTTTATTATTTAGTATCTTTAATTAGCCGTAAAAGTCCTTAAGGCTCGGTTATGTAAATGAAAAATTAATATAAAACATATATAAGTTTGATTATACTCTTAAATATTTTTTCTTAAAAAAAAAGCTTTAAAATAATGACTTTTTTAGTATTTTAAAAAAAATCTTAAGCTTAATCCATAATTGTCTCTACTGAGTAACTTTTAAAGAAATAACAACTAAAAAAAAACAGCTTTTGGTATAAGAACCTTTTTAAATGAAAAAGTTCGCTTAAGTACACTCTAAAATATACGAGTACATGTATAATTATTGATATTAACTTAGTAAAGTTTCATGTAAAATTACCGAAAATGTGTAATGTTAAGCAGAATATGTTGGAAAAACTTTTTTACATGTTTTTGTTTGCCATAAAACACACAAAATAAAGTATATAATACGAGTATGTTGATAGAAATGTTTATAAGATTATACACATATTCACTTTATAATTAAACGTTTAATAAGTAAAGTTCTGTTGCTTTTAATTGTAGACACATTGTATGTAATTATTTATACCATTTTTATGTGATTAATTAATAGTTGTCAATAACTATTTTATAAAAAATAAAAATAAATGAGAACATATAAATTTAATGAGTGGACAGTTTTGGCAATTTTTCCGGTTTAAAAAGGTTAAAAAATAAATATATTATTTAAATTATTTTAAACAAAATTTGTGCAAACATTAAAGAAATAACAATGTAACTAGTGTAAAATATTCTTCATAAATGCTGCTGTCAGATGAAATTTAAATTAAATGTTTGATGGTACTTTTTATTGCAAAAAAAATAATTTTCTTAATATTAAGTTTTCAGGATCAGATTTTCAATAAAAAACGAATTCTGAGCAAAAAAAAAAAAAAAAATCTGGTGTGAAGACGAAAAAAGTATATAACAACAATCATAAATGTATGACCAATAACATTGTCAGAGATAATAATATTGTATAGCGGATTCGGGTTATTTTTCACTAGAATATCAATCGAGGCTGCAAAGAAATTGAAAAGTTTCCATTCTCAGTGGATTCAAAGAACAAAAGGCCTAAACCAACATCTTATCTGCACGAATATGATGCGAACCCAGATTGAAAATGTGAAATTTTTTAAGTTTTTTTATTTAGTTTCTTAATGCGAATAAAAGTCTGCCATTATGAAATCAGCCATCTACACTTTTTTTCGAAAAATTTCTGTTGATTTTAGCAAAATAAACTGTTATTTTCATTCTAAAAAATTTGAGGTAAATATAGGAAAATCTTTGTTAATATAACAGTTTTTGTTTGCTATTTTGAGTTCACAAATGTTAAGTAAACGTTTTTGCTAATTTTACAGAGTAAAATGATATTTTCAATTAACAAAAATTCACATCGAATATAACTAAAATTTTGTCAAGTTAACATATTTATTTTTGCTGTTCTTTTTTCATAAATATTTAGCAAAAAAATCTGCTAAATTTATCAGTTTTTCCGTATGCGCTGTGCATATATATATATATATATATATTATCCTAAATACTTGCAAACTGTATAAAAAAGTTAAAAGCTTTTAAGAAAAATAAACTTAATATATATTAATTTTAATGCAAATTTACTGTCTCTAGATAAAACCTTCAATAGTATATAATACTTAAAATTATTAAAAAAAAAAAACAGCTCTAAAATTTATTATATTTCCAGTAAAAGCTGTAAAGGCTGTGACAATGCCATAGGGCATCTCAAATTCGTATATTATTATTTCTTACTTATATTTTATACAGTTTACAGTCAATGTTAGCAAAGTGCAGCAATATTTTAAATTGAATTTTGTATGAAAAACTGCATATATTGCGGTTGCAAACAAGCTCGGCGAACTTAACCAACCCAAACATATGTGCATACTATATAAGTGTGCAGCAGCAGCAGTAACCCCACCCCGTTGGCAATGTCTTTAAGACATCCAAGACGACGGCTAAATCGTTTAAGACACTTTGACGACAGTCCCAGCAAATCCTTGATGACGTTTTTAAACAAATGTCCGACAAATGGTACACGGGTCCGCCAAATAACTTTTTTTTTTGAACTCCTGAACCAATTGCACTTTGTATGGCGTTATACCAAGGTCTTTATGCAAAATTCGTCTCAATGATGTCTCCGAAATGTTCAATTGTTGAGAACGACGGTGAATTGATGTTGATGGCGCTTCACGCACACTTTCTGCCACAGCAGCAATATTCTCGGGTGTACGCAATGTTTTTGGCTTTTCACGCTTTGGTTTGTCGATGATGATGCCAGTTTTCTTTCACTTTTTTCACAAGATAACGAACATACGGACCATATTCGTTCAGCGGAAGGATAAAACTAATTATCTGTCAAATTAGACATGAGCTAAGTGTTACCATTCACGAAATAAGCAATAGTTGAAAAAAAAAACCTTAGATGGCGGACCCTATACTTCGCTTTATCGGCGATGAATATATAAGCGACTATTGGTCTGGTATTATATCGTCGACGACCATATCAACGATAAATGCACCCAAATAAGAAATTATACTTTTTTGTATTTTTTACAGTAAAATTCGTTTAAGACGAACTCGTATAAGAAAAATTCTCGGTTAATGCAAATTAATTTGTAACTTACGACATTTGGGAACACATTTTAAATTTATGCTAATTCGAACTGATTTTAGGTGAACCATCGCACAGAGGAGAAATTTCGGCTTTCTAAAGCAAATTTACCTACAGCCCACATTTTAAACTAATATGAAAAAAAATAAGATTTAAAAATACTAAAATTTAAAAAAAAATAAATAAATTCCAGATCGATTCCTTAATGCCGATGTTTTTATATAAATCGTCAAACTAAGCTAAACTTTAATTTTGTTGATATTTCTGATGTAAAAAATTTAAAAGTTGTATTATACAAATGAAATGGATCTCAAATTAAAGATAATTATACTCTCTTTGGATACTTTCTGCTTAATCCGCGGTGACAATTTTAATTTCTAGATAATAATCAAATGAAATTTAAAAAAATTCACTTTTTGCTTTTATTACAGAATTTTTACTATCTTATTAAACGCTTTGACCTTTACTTTATTCAAAACCCCATATTTTGCTCTACAAATGCCCATTATTAATATAATTTTGAAAAACTTTCAAAGTCTTTTAATTTTAGTAAGAACAGGACCCAATAATTTCTTTAAATATTTAGTATTTGTTATAAATCTCATAGTACTTTAGTCATGTTTTTTAGTTAAAAAAGTTGAAAAATTCGTTGATAAAATTATGCAATTATCTGTGCTCTTTAACAGCAGTTTAGTTATATTTCTTGAATGTTGTAAAGATGCACGTCGATGAAGCAGAGTATCCACATTCATCCCCATAAAAGACCAACACGATTGGTTAATTTTTGAAGATGTAATAAAAATAAAAAGGCTCTATTTCTGACTAAATTTGTTTATAATAAACAAAAGAAAGAAATGACCGCGGATCTTGTAACGATTATCAATAGAGCATAAAAGTACATAAAAGTTATATATTTTTTTGTATCCCAAGATTTTAAAAAATTTTATAGCAAAAATGTCATAAAAAGCTTAATTCTGATGATTTTGTTAAATCACCATGAGGAATCAATTTGAAATTTTTAAAATTTTTGTTTTTTTTTCAAATCCTTTTAAAACTATAGACTGTAGGCAAATTTCCTCAAAAAACCCCATTTTGCCCATTATGCCTCCTTTAAAACGAACTATTGCTGACAGTCTTACATCAACATTTTATATAATGTTTCATTCTTGATACGAATTTTTGGATTGCTTGCAATTTTTTCTGAACACACAACAATTGTTCTTAAATGTTCCGCAAACTGTCTAAGAAATTCAAAAAAGGATGGCACAATGTTTTTGGTTTAAAATTTAAATATTTTGAGGATAATTTAAAAGCGTTGGGTCAATTTTAGAACCGTATTTAAGAACATCTCTTATAACGACTAATTCTCATGGTCCCTCGGAGGTCGTCTTAACCGGTTGTTACTGTATATATTTGTTGCACTTTATTTTTGCTTAAATTCATTTTAGTTGCTTTTAGTTACAAATTAAAAACTTAAAATTACAAACTTCAAATAAAAAATTAATAAATAAATTAAGCAATTAATCATAAAAATGACAATTCCCACAAAAACACTACTTTTCACTCGCTCTTTTAAAATTCAACAAAATAGTGTATAGTAGTAATAAGCATATAATTACAAACTATATAGTATTACCCTAGCCGAGCACTAACTACTATTGCCTTCGGCTCGTTGTGGCGAAAACAGACCAGTGCCTCTGGTGGGAATCGAACCCACGACCCCCCGCACAGATAAGCCAGCACGCTAACAACTAGCCTACCGGGGTGCACATGCAGACAAGTTAAAGACATTGTCGCTCATAAAGTCGTCAATGTGGTGTGAAACATGACACAATAAATGCAATAATCGCTTAGTTTGTCCTTAAAAGGTAATTTATCTAAAATTTTAAATTTATCGCTTATCGAACCAACAAGGTTTAAACACGACCAAGTCGCTTAACTTGTCCATAGGCAACATAGGCGACAAATTTCAAAATGTCGTCAAAAACATCATTGATGAAAATGTCATCTAAGACTAGTTTGCCAACTGGGAATGCTTACAATTTCAACTACAAATCTGCAAATGATACATACAAATATAAATAAAATTATATTATAAATTGCAATGTAAAGCTTCATATGAAGCCTTAAGTAACGCCTGTTATTCCATAATAATTTTTTGCAGTTTTTGTTAAAAAACAAGAACCTCAATGTTCCTTATTTTTACCCGCCTGATATACAACTTATAAAGAGATAAAAATGTAGACTTGCAAACACTAATAACCACCAATATCATTCATATATTTTCTTGTAAAATTATAAAAAAAGAAAAAAATTAGTGTTGTGTTTATTTTTTAAATTTATATGCAGCGTTTTTTCTACATTTTTCTTTAAAGTCTTAATCGTTTTAAGCATCATGTATCATTTGTAAATGTAGCTGAATATGAATATTGTGCCGGAGTATTTAATGTTTAAATAGAGGTTTTCCCTTTTTTTTTGTGTAATTTTGCATACATCATCGTCATCATCTTGTATTTTGCGAATGTGTGCTGTTTTGCAGAATGTGCAACAAATTATTGCAGATAAATTATGGCAAAACAAAAAAATATTAATTACTGCAGATATGCATACAATTTATATAATGTTTTATTATTTTTACCCTCTGATTGTCTGTCGACATGGTTCTTTTGAGTGTATATGTGGGAATATAAATGCTGAACAGCATATTTGAGAAGATTAAATTTTTATGCAACTTTATCATAAAAATAAACACAATTTTAATTTTTTCTTTACAAACACATACAAAAAGTAGGAGGACGCATTAATGAAAATTTAACAATTAAATGATTATAATTTGAAAAATGTTAAAGGACTTCAGATTTAAGAAAAATTATGAAAATATAATGTCGTTATGTTTAAAATATCGTTAAGAGAATTTTTCAATTTTTACTAGAATATTTTATAGTTTCTGGCTGCATTTAGAAGTGGGAACAGTTATTTTGGTATGGGAATAGTATAAATGTTAGCTATTAATTAATCAATCAATCAATATTTCAGTGTTAAATATTAATAAGAAGTGGGAACAGTTTAAAAAAAGGTAAAAGTTATGGATTTTTATCCGAATAATTAGGATCTGAAACATACAACTTTTTATTTTTTCATGTGTCATATTTTCGCAAAAACCGTATAATTAATTCTCTACTCAAGGGTTCAAGGCTACTAAAAATATAAATAGAACATTTTTGGTCTTCAAAGTTTAGTAACGTCATGATGCTTGTTAGGAAAAGACCTAACCACGTGCTTGATTACTAAGAAGACAAGAATGGAGCAAAATTGATTATTAATAGGTGTTTTGTTTTTGCCTATTATGGAGCCTCTAACTTTTCTAAAACTTAGGGTTCTGATGAGATCTTTAGCCAGATCGAAATACTAGTATCAACCTAGCTAATATGTTTGATTTGCTTTATTTTTGTAAATATACGGAGGTTGAAAGCTCGTTATAAATTGAAAATAAAAAAGTTATTTGTTTATCAAATTAGAACAAATTATTTACTTTGATGACCTTAAATGTAAAAATTCTGAAATTTCCAAATTAAAACTTATTTAACGTCAGTAAAAGTATGTGTAAGAAATTAGGAATTCTTCATTTTAAGGTCATCAAAGTGACCGTTAAGCAACAAATTTTATATTGAATAAAATCTGTATAAAATTAAAAAAAAATCTGAAAATTTTTTAAAACCAAAGAAAAGTAATTTTTCGTTTTAGCTATTTTAATATTTTTTGGATTATTAATTTTTGTTAAGCTTTTCTGGCTTTAAAAATATGGACTTTTTTTACACATTTGGTTTCCAACTAACTTTTTGCACTTTTGGTTTCCTTCTGTCTTTTTAATTACAATTTAATTGCAGACTTTAATTTTTTTTTGTTAAATTTTCTCGCCTTTATTTTTGTCATCCAAACATTTAAATTTTTATAAACCTAAAATTCCTAGCAGTTTTACGGATTTCTGTTTCACAAAATATCCTCTCTGTCAGCGCAACCAAAAGTTTGTTGTTTTTTTTTTCTGTGCGTCGTATAGAAAAATTAATGAGATATTTATCTTTTTTAGAACAATTGAAGAATTCTGGCATTGATCTGTTAGCATGTTATAGAATGTTTTTGCATATTTTGCTTTTGCATATTTCGATAAAAAAAATCTAATTTTCGATAAAAAAAATCGTATTTTTTAACAAATTTTAGTACTTTTTAGAAAAAAAGCATATTGTAGCAATTTTTTTTATTTAGTTTTTAGTTAGCGATCAATTTTCTGTTTCAATAAAAAATATTTTTTTGGGTTTTCAAAACTGATTTCGGAAGTTTAAACCATTTTGCACATTTAAATTTCTTGTTTTAAGACTACCGAATAAGCTATATTCATCTTTTTATCTCCTTTTTTGTTGGTAATTAAAATAAATTTCTCAAAGTTAGTCCAACTATACTGAAAAATAAGTTTTAAAATACAAATTCTTAAAAAAATGTGTGTATCAAGAGCAAATTTTCTGTTTTTAGTGCATTTTTTATGAACTAAAAATTAATTTTTTTGAGCATATCGCCGGTTGCTTTGGTTATTATATAGTTTAAGAGGGAATTCCGACACTTGCTACAAATTAAAAAAAAACGATACTTTTTATGTTATCTAGTATACTGAATTTTAAAATTTTTCCACCAAAATTATAAAAAAAATATTTAAAAAATATTTATTTAAAACTTTTTCTTTACAATTTCGATAAAGGATTTAAGTAAAATTTTAGCATTTAGGTATTAAAGCACATATTTTAATAGCGATCAGCAATATTTAAACATCTGATAACTTTTTTAACAGAATTTTTCTATTAAAATTGCGATATTTGAAAATATTTAAGAAACTGACCAGGTTAAGGCAACCAACATAAATTTGAATTTAACCATGATTTAAAAATACAAACAGACACATTTTTTAAATGATTGGGAACTGGACAACACTTTAGTTTCTAGTCTTTTTTAGTAATAATTTGGGCTAATGTAAATAGTTTTTCAAAGTGGGAAGTGAATCAACCATTATTAAGTTTGTTTAATATTTTTTTTTATTTTTTTAATTAATAATCATATAATTACAAATTATATACTTTTACCCTAACCGAGCACTAGCTACTATGGCCTTCGGCGCGTTGTAGCGAAAACAGACCAGTGCCTCTGGTGGGAATCGAACCCACGACCCCCGCACTGATAAGCCAGCATGCTATCAACTAGCCTACCGGGTGCACAACGTGTTTAATATTTTTCAGATTTTGTTCAATAACTTATAATATGATCGTAGTTGTATTAGATATTAAAATGGGAACAGTTGATACATTTTTGAAAGGATTGGAAAGCGAACAAAATTTTTAGTTTTTATGCTTTTTGAACATAATTTTGGCTATTGTAATGAGTTTTTCAAGGTAGGAACAGTTTTATGAATCAACAATTTATTAAGTTAATTTAATATATTTTTATATTTTTTTCACTAATCGGTAATATGATCACAAGTTGCATTATATATTAAAATGGGAATAGGTTTTTGAAGTTTAACAACAGTATGAAATTTTTTTTATATTGCGCACTATATGCTTTGACATATTTAAAATATTTTTTTTTGTTTAAAAAAATTCTTTTTGCAATAAAAAACACAATATTAAATATTATTCTAAACTATAAGTTTGATATAATTTTTAACCAAAAAAGAAGATACTAGGCAAAAACTTTAAAATGTTTTTACATTGAGAAATTTATGTGTGGGATAGTTATGAATTTTTGCATTGAAGCAATGAAGTTGCACTGGAACTCGTCCATTAACCATTTTCATTGAACTAATATAAGTACTCAAATTGGGAACAGTTTTCTCTAATGTGGAAACAGTGCATAAAAGTGTTGATGCAGATCTTTTTAATATTTTTTATGTTTATTTAAAAAAGCTAACAGAATTAGCAGCATGGAAACAGTTATAATTTTATTATTTAAAACTCGAAAAATTCCTAATTTATAAATTATGTTGGTAAAATATAAGTTTATCTGAATGATAGCAACTTTTTACACTAGAGTTCAGGTTTTCAAAATGAAGACTGGAAAAATGTTAGAACAGTACATAAGAAAGGTAAAATTTTTCTTTTAATGTTTATTAAGTTTAGAACTGTTTAAATTATGTTTAGTTTATATAATTTGGTTAATTATTTTTGAAATTTAAAACTTATATTTTCCTGTATTTAAATATTTAACACTTAAGGGCGAGTAACTTTTCTAAAAAAAACAGAGTTTAACTTTAACCATATTTATTTCAATACATATTTGAAATTCATAACAATAGTTAAGATTTAAACTTTGGTTAACTTGAGATAAGTTAGCAGGACTAAGAAATAATGAAAAAAGTAAGAACAATTAAAAAAAAGTCTGTAAAGAATTTTAGCTTTATCACAAACATCGTATAATTTAACTTAAATTATTTGAAATATAAAATTAAGAGTAAATAAAAAAAATTATGTCTTTCAGTGGGAACAGTTTTAAAAAAGCTTTATCTTATTCCATTTTTTCATAAAATTTAAGACAAATTGATTAAAACGCATATTTTACTTAGCAGTTTTTCTGTTTAAATTCATTGCGAATTTTTAAGCATTTTATATGAGAAAGGAAGTTGTATCTTTGCATTTTAATGTTATTCAGAGAAAATTAATAAATTTAAACAAAACAAAAAAAAAAATGTTGTTAAAGCATGACAATATTTCTACTGAATTTTTACCGCCTCAAAACATTTTGTTAACATAAAATTAAAACATTTTTGTGAAGCATAAGCATTACCAAAAAAAAATAAAAAATACATAATTTACATGAGGAAGACCAAAACAGCTACATATAAAGTTGGCGTCTGAACTGATCTACCCAATAACAAGAGTGATGAGTGAGTGTGAAGCGTCCTCATGCATAAAACTGATGACCAAATGACCAGACAAGGAATGTTAGTTTTCTTTTGGCTGTATACATGGTTCAAAAATTTTTTTTTGGCGTTTCAGTAATTTTTGATACTCATGATCATTTATAACTTGCTGTGAGCTGTCAATAAAATTAAAACTTATTTTTATAAACACGTTAAATTTTTTCTTAAAATTATATATGGATTTGATTTAAAAACACTTGTTTTATTGATTGTAGATCAAGATTGGGCAAAGAATAATATTTTTTTAATAATATTATATAAAATGAATTGAAACTTTTTTTGTTAAAAGACCGCCAGTTGAGCTTTTAATAGTCTTTTTATTTTTTTAGATGAACAGTGAGATAATATTTATAAAAAAAATTTCATTGTTGAATTAATTTAATTAAGGTGAAAATTTATGGGGGTTTTAATTAAAATAAATCGTTTAAAAAAATGGTTGTAAAATATCAATATAAAAAAAATATTAGAAAAATATACAAAGAAAAACACTTAAAACTTATAACAAATTTAACGAAAGCTTTGAAAGAAATAATTACCACCAATGTACGAAAATTGAGTAATAAAATGTTCATTATAATTTTTTTTACTACCTTGAGAAATTCTTTAATCAATTTTTGGTATAATTATTTGATACGAATTGCAGTAAAAATGTACTTCACAGCGTAGTTTCTCCAGAGTTCGTCTAAATTTGGATATAGAATAAAAGAGACGAAAGTAATAACAAATTGGTAAATAGCATATCTTCCCAATCGCATACATAAGTTCTACAAGTTTGTTTCAAAGTTCTTCAAAACTTTTTTGTTTTAAAACTTTTTACTATTTTTGTATACTAATGGAAAGGTCATCCAAATAACAAATTTGAATATTGTTTCTTTGAGGATGCTTTAAAAACGCTAATAACGGAAAATTGAGTGATTTGTGACCACAAATTTTAACCCTAAAACGTGCGATTGCCTCTTTTTATTTTTCCCCTTTATCACATAACCAAATTTCTTGTTAACAAAAAAATAGTACATATTACTAAATTTTCGTTAATTAAAAATTTAAACCATTTTTAGCGGAATAAATCATACACTAATAGAAAAAAATAGAAAACATTCTCTGCTAAAACTACTAAAAATTAGTTAAAAATGACGTTGCAGAAAAAACTGTTAAATGCTGCAGATTTTCTGCTAAATATTATTAATATATGAATGGCAAAATAAATCTGTTGAATATACACATATTTAGTAGTATTTGATCTAAATTTAGTTAATTGACAGAAACAAATTAATCAGCTAAAATCAGCAAAAAATTTGCTAAAAGTAGACAATGAGATCTTTAGCCAGATCGAAATACTAGTATCAATCTAGCTAATATGTTTGATTTGCTTTATTTTTGTAAATATACGGAGGTTGAAAGCTCGTTATAAATTGAAAATAACATAAAAATAATCTCGATGTATATAAAAACAAAAAACTAATATAACTGTAGACAAAAAAAAAATCAACAAAAAATGTGAAATTAAAATTTTTTTTTTTAGTTTTTTTTCATGCGAATAAAACTCTGCCCCTCTGAAATCAGAAATCTACAATTTTTTTAGCAAAAATTTCTATTGATTTAATAAAACATACTGTTATTTGCATTCTACTAAATTAAAGCTAAATATTAGAGATGTCACGAATACTGTGTTATCGAATATTCGGTTTAAGCCGAATACCTGATTTGTTTAATTTTCAAATAAAACTAGAGCATATTTTAGATATCGATAAAATCAAACTGGACAATAATACTTTTTTAGGTTAAAAAACATTTGAAATTAACAGCGTTTGACATTTAAAAGAAAAATATTTTGTGAGAAACTTTATTTTCTCATATTTTTAGATAAAAGTACAGATTTATAAGCTATTTGACCGAATAATTCTGCAGAATAGTGATAATATTCGGTATTCGACTAATTAGTAAAAACGTTCCAAATACCGAATAGTCACAGAATATTCGTAATATCTCTGGTACGTAAATATAGTAAAAACAAAAAGGAGTACAGATTTTGTTTGCTACTTACAGTCTAGAAATAAATAACAAAAGATTATGTCAAATTTAGGATATGAAATTGCTATTTACAATCAACTAGAATACATACAACTAAAAAAACAACAAAAAGTTCGTAAAGTTAACAGTTTTATATTATTAATCTTTAGGAAAAAGATTTGCTAACGTTCAGCAGTTTTTTCTGCAACCTCCTTTTTTGCTATTTGTTCTATGAGTATAATAGCAGATAATATAAAAATAATAATATCACTATTCCCAAGAGTCAGGGTCTGATTTAGTTTCATAACATTTCAGTTCATCGCCTGATTTTGCCAAATATTGTTATATAATAGCCTTCCGCCAGACTTGTTTTAATCATAATTTAAATTTAATCGATTTAAATTTGTTTTAATATTAGTTTATTTACAAATTTATTTTTTTTTAATATTATTTTACCTAACCACAATATTGATAATATCATTTAGTATAAATATAAAATCAACAGACATAATTGAGCAGACAAAATATTCCAATAAAATAATAAAACCGATGAACAAAAAGGCGCAACAAATAAAAAAAATATTATTACTGTTTGCATAAAAAATCATACATAAACATAAAACTCTGTTGTTTCTCACAAAAAATATGACACAAATTGACATACATACTAGGACAGAGTTTCTCAAAGGAAATTGATAATAGGCTATTCTATAAAGGAAAACAGTTTTGCAACAGAAGAAGTCAAAATAAGTTATTTTTTTATAACTTATCAAAAAAGCTTTTAAAGCTCTTGAGAAACTAAAGCTTAACAGGCTTTGGCCATTACTAAGAATTGAACCCGTAACCCTCACTCTTCAGTATAACATGAAATGTTTATATATATTCTTTTTGTGGCTTTATTTCTCAATTTTCAAACAAATTGCAGAAAAGAGTCAATGATTATTAAACAATTTTTTCTATCGATCTTTTTCTACTTTTTCAATTTTAAAGTTTTTAGAAACTGTTTTCTAGGTCATTCTTCAACTAATCCAAATAAAAAATTATTTATTCCATTTTTTCATACAATGCTTCGGTGGGGGAGTTTTTTCAATTTCTTTCTTTCTTTTATTGAATGTATTATCTTCGTCAAACTTTTCGCTATAATTTTTAAGAAATATATTTGGTTTATTACGAAACAAAAAGCACGACAAAAAAAAAATTAATGTTAAAATGGTAAATTTTAAATATATATCTCAGTTTATACTTTCTTATAACGCTAGGTAGCACAGTTGGAAATTAACAGTTTAGTTAATTTTTTAGTGTGAAGAGAAATTAAGTTTCTATGAAAAACTGTGTGTGAGAATTTTTAAATCGTAAAGGCGCTTTGGGAACAATCAAGTAAAATATATACAAATTATTAAATTTATATCCGATTTTAAAGTTTTTGTACTAATTTTAGTACAAAATCATGTTTTATTAAAAAATTTTCTTATTCTCTATTAAAAAATTACAAATTTTTTTACTCATTTTCCTCGCTTATTTTAAAAAATATTTTTCTAGCTTTTTAAACTGGTGTTGCTAAAATTACAAAAATTTTTATTAATTTTTTTTTGTTTACATTTTTATAATCTAAAATAAAGAAAATACTAGAGACGTCACGAATATTCGGTATTTTTATTATTCAGCCAAATAGTAGCACTATTTAGCAGAATTATTAGGTTAAAAAAATGTATATTTTTTATCAAAAAATTGAGAAAATCAAGTTATTCACATAAATTTTTTTTTTTTTAATTTAATAATTAATAATCATATAATTACAAATTATTTACTATTACCCTAACCGAGCACTGGCTGCTATGGCCTTCGGCGCGTTGTAGCGAAAACAGACCAGTGCCTCTGGTGGGAATCGAACCCACGACCCCCTCACAGATAAGCCAGCACGCTACCAACTAGCCTACCGGGGCGCACTTATTCACATAATATTTTTGTTTAAAACTTACAAAATGGCTGTTTGTATTGGTTTGAGATGAGTTTTAAACCTAAGCTACAAAAAAAAAGTAATATATTTATTTTTTGTTATGTAATTTTGTATGGATATAAACGGATTCAATTAAATACAAAACGGATACACTCTAATACAATTATATCGGGTCTTAATTCCGATAAAATTGTACTGGACATTCATCTAATTGCATCAGCTTAGATCTAAAACCATTCAAATACATACAATATTTCGGAAGAAATTTAATAAGATTTAACATAGCGTCACATAAGAATTGGTATGACTGCATAAAGCTTCATATCATTTTTTTTTTTTGAATGGGTTAATATTTATATGTTTTATAAATGAATTACTTAACTGAATTAAAATATAAAGTACTGATCTCTAAAACATTTTTTTTTTTGTTAATTTCTTAATTAAATAACTTATTAGAGAAAATTTTATCAAATTATATATAATTTGATACCATGAGATCGGCTTATGTATATAATTTTTGGGATCAGATGAGATGTGTTGTTTAGTTATATGTGATATTATATATAATTGTATATGATTATATCAGAACTATTTTCGTCGGGCAACCAAGATTTTTATAATCTTAAAAAGCATCATGAAAATGCTAAAACTTTGTAAAAAGCAACAAATAAAATATGATAATATCATTGTCGATTTTGGACATGAGGTAGAACAATATTCTAAATAAATATATTATTAATTTTGCGATTTTAAAATTATTTAATATGATTTCCTTCCAACAAGTAACCCTAATCCCAATTAAATATTATAAAATCGGCAAACAATTTGCGGTTTACAAGATAATCGCGGTTGTCTTTTTAAGATCTAATATATTTATATTTTTGGTGGTGCAATACATACTTTGAAATGTGATAAATACATGAGATCTATTAATTGATGTAATTTTAATTAAATAAAAGCAAAAACAGGAATTTAAATATTTTTAATTTGCTTTGAGTTAAAACTGCCCGAAATTTTTGTTGAGTTAAAGATAAATGATTAACGCGAACGGATTTAGCATGCTTTAACATCGGCTAACACATACACAAAAGGTCATTTTTAAAATTCCTCATATGAAAATAAATGTCATTCCTAAGTATGATTTAATTATCTGAAACTACTATAAGAGTATGTTGTTTTATAAAATTGACACAGGGTAAGTGACACTTATTGAAATTTCAGTGTACTTAATTTTCCAGAGTTTTTTGAGTGCAGTAATGTTAAAAATCAAGCCATTTTAAAAAATAGTTGAAAATAGTTGTATTTAATAACAGAGAAAATTACAACACTACCTATTTTGTGGAGCCAATCCTACTTTGTTAAGCACAATAAAAATTCTGGTTGTTAATTATACTTCACCCCAAATTACTCTAAATTGTATTCATCATTGAAAACGTTTCCTTTTTTAGATAAATAATTAAAAAAAAGTTCGAAAAAATTTGCGTTGTTGTAAAGTTAAAGGCTTGGAAATTATGTGTGAACTTAAAGGAATTCTTTAAAATCCTTTTCCCATTCCTTAGATGAGAAACTCTTTACCAGGCTTGTTTTTAAACTAACCAAAAACCATACATAATAATACAGAACAAAACGTTTATTGAAACTTGAAATAAAATAAAACTCATAAAAATATGATACATTGATCATAATAATGATGATGTTGATGAGAAAGACGAAAATGATGACAATGTTTTTAAAAGTTATGATGATGATGATGAGTTTGAGTTTCAAGTTGATGTTGAGAGTTCGTTTTCTGGTTTTATTTACTTCATTAAAACAAATATTTCCTTTGTGTGCAAAATAAAATAACAAAAAAAAACAAAAAAAAACTCCAAATCAAACAGAATCGTATAGATTTTTTATAGCCTCCCTTTCTGATACACCCTTAAAAAAATGAGCGTACAAATAGTTAAAAATTATGCTACGAGAACAGAAAATAGTACCTAAATAAGCGCCAGCAGAATATTCAATGAAGTTAAGAATCATAGTCAGCTAAATTTAGGTGACCTAAATTTTAGTTGACAGTTGTAGGTAAATTAACTAACAAGGAAACCACACAGTGTCGAATCCTCAGAATTGAATGAAACTAGGATATGTTGTAAAGGACACATATTAGATATGTTTTTTTTATTAAAGTGCAGTCAAAAATTACCCAAAGGCAAATTGGGTATAAATTGAAAGCTATTTTGAAGAAGCATACACTGGTATATAAAACATGTCCATGTATGTCCGAATATCACATTTGTATGGGTAGTTGTTGTTGTTTTGAGCTCAAATTAACGTACAATAATGCTTATTTAATTTCATTGAGGGGGTGTCTGGGCTTTTTTCAATTTTGCTAATCATTTGGCATTAACACGACTTTCCCCGAAGAGCTTTTATAACTCATATTTTAAATATTTGAAATAAATGACAGCCCTGAGCACACAGCATAGGCAATATAAGTATCAACATTTTAGTACTTTAATACATAGTACAAAAAGATCTAAATTTCTTAAATTTTATAGATATTTAAATACGAAAATGTTGTAATTTTTGACACCCCTTTGTAACCCCTAAAAAAAATACGTGTCTAATATCTTTTTGTCCTCAAACACTGTGTAGTTTCCTTGTAAGAGTTTAGCAACAGAATTACTAAGCTGAATTGACAGAAAATTTCTGCTAAAAAGGACTTTCCGGATCTTTACAGAGGCAGGTCCATGTTTTTTTTTTACTGGGAGTATATGTGGTTAATAGATACGGAATGAGGATGTGTGCTCTATTTTGCTCTAAATAGCGGAGATACAATTTTTTTTTAACAGTTGTAGCTTAAATAAACTGACAAATTTGTAAATTTGAGAATCACAAATCACTGAAAATTAGATTAGAAAATTCATTCAAGTGCAGCTCAAATTTGTTCTTGTGGTAAAATGAGATAATAACTTTAGCTAAATAACTGATGAAACAATAACAACAGAAAATATTTGTTCAAATTAATTGGAAACCATTTAACAATCTTTTGTACTAAATTTTTTTATGAGTGTATAATAAAGTTGAGCCATTCTGGCATTAAGGAAAAGAAATCATATTTTTAAGCGGCATTTGTTTGCTTTCAGTAAATATTTAAAAGGTGTTTTTGATAAAACAAAAAAATGGTACTAAAATAAGTTAAATAAGCGCGCAAACCTTTTAACTATAGAAATGACAATTCATTAAAATGGCAAACAACAGGTTTGTCATTTTAGCCCCAACCAACTTTATTAACAATCATGTAGTACCTTTTAAATAAAAAATGTTGGTTAGTTGTTTCGTATAAAGTGGCATTTCAAGACTAGAAGCTAATGTAAGATATAAAATTAATATGCCTTTTGTTGTGGTGCTGTATTTTGTAAAAGGAGCCGGGACAGTCAGCAGTTTTTTACATTTATAAAATAAACCGTATATTAAGATATTAATAAAATAAATAGTATAGAATTATAAAAAAAAAAAAAATATTAATGGTTGGAAATTTAATGATATATATATTAAAGCAATATGCAATCTTAATTAAAACCCTTGTATTAAACTTCTATTAAAGTTCCCGTGTAAATAATATTAGATCTGATCAGATTTAATAAGATATGAATTTAATTAAATGTGATCGAATTTAATTATATCTTGTGCCAGAGCAGAAAATACATGATCAGATATGTCATTTGTGATCCACTTTATGGCCAGATCTACCTATTCATATCTGAACGACACGTTTGTGACCATTTTCCATGTCGTTTCTGACACGGGTTGTGTTGTTTTAAAATATTACAAAAAAAAAACTGCAAAAAGATCTGGATATCTTCTAACTAACGTGTTACACTTTGGCATACTTCTTTTATATTAATCGACAGTTTTGGTAATTTTAAATTGCTGCAAACCCTGTGTTAAAATTTTTGATTATTGTTAATATTGGATATAATCGGTATGA
The DNA here is from genome assembly GCA_021234595.1 of Delia radicum. NCBI lineage: Eukaryota > Metazoa > Arthropoda > Insecta > Diptera > Anthomyiidae > Delia > Delia radicum. The sequence goes on from CM037854.1 coordinate 85,996,346, forward strand.
AGTAAATTTAAAAACATGCACAGAAAAATTGAAAATATGCAATAATAATATGCAATTAGAAAAAATATATACACTTAGAATACTATGTAGGCAAAGACCACTATAAATGTAGTTGAAAACAAATGAAATTTCATTTAAAGAAAGGACAACTTACATTACAGTAAATTTAACTAACATTGTCATTTGTTTTTTAATGTTCAAAAATTACTCACAATTGTAGTAAAAATGAACTACATGGTAGTAAGAAATAAACAAACATTTATTGTTTTTGTATTTTTTTAAATAATATAAAATAACTGTAACAAATTAATGTAAAATCATAAAATAGTCATTGATGTGGGTTGTTTTTTTAAATGAACTACAAGGTTAGTAAAGAATTTAATTTGTTCTACAAATGACTGACATTTACATTAAAAATAAAGAAACTGTATTACAACCCAAACAAATATATATTTTTAAAGCAGAAGTTCCCTGAGTGTACTACTTAGTTATTCTGCACATCTCACTTGTGAGTAGAAAATAACTTATTTTAGTATGCACTAAATCAATGTGTACAAATTATTTCCTTAGTTTAAACATAATCAAAAATATGCATTAAAAAAACATTAAATATGCAAATAATACGCAAAAATTTGCATTTATATACAAATGCAATTTTGCTGCAAAAATTTTTTGATTATAAAAAATATTTAGGCAAGGAGGAGAAAATCTCATTGGAGTATTGGTTAATTCAATAATAAGGTATCAAGCAAAACATTTATCCTAAAATGGAAAAAGTATTGTTTTTATTTGCATCGGGAATTATTTCGCAGCGATTTCCCGCTTATGGCTTATTATAAAAAATGAAAAATGGGAAGGGGCGAAGAGGGGAAATCGCTTTGGATAGAAACCGAAAATGTAAACATGCATTCTCTCCATAGAGAGAGTTTTAGTGGAAAAATATTAAAATTGCTCTAAACTAATAAAACTTTTTTCATAAAATGGAAAAAAATTATTTTCTATGAAGCCAGATTTTTGATGCAAATAATCCAAATAACAGGCTTCAGAACAACTTATACTGTATTACAATAGGTTCTAATTTCTGCTCCACAACCGATTTTTTTTTGTATGGAGTTTGTCCTATATACTACAGGTTCTTTACCTCCAAATAAGAACAGGTTGCTTTAGCACCGGTTCTTACCGGTTGAGTACCCACACTCGTATATGAATACGCGTTTCCATTTTTTGGACAGAGGGTCCCTGGCGCCACTAATTTTCAATTTCGTTTTCGTTCTTTAATTACAGAGGGATTCATTTTTTTACGTGTGCCCGCTAAAGTGCACTTTTGCCGAAAATTCTCTTAACACTTACATTAGTTTAATGAAAAGTTTCATTGCTTCTATGCAAAAAATTCATTCATATCATGCATAAAATTCTCACAGTGTGGAGTATAGATAAGGTTTTTAGCTAATCATTTTGCCCAAAACAAAAAAAAATAAACCCAGGATTTCCCGCATATGCACAATAACAAAATTCGAAATAGTTTATTCTTGAAAAATTTAACTTTTATTACAAAAATAAATTAATTAACCCGAAACATACCATATAGAAAAACTGTAAAAACCTTAATAAAAAAAAAACAAAATTGGTACTTAAAAGTTACACACAGAGAAACATTTAGCCATTTGACAACTAACATTCGGTTACTACGACTAAAATCAGTTGATACAGCTTATTATTAGTTCTTACAACAAAATTCACTTTATACAACAGAATTTTAGTTGCAACGTCCAAATTAAATCTGATATCACATGTGACTATGCTCGTCATAAGCGAATTTATTGATTGTATACACCAATTGTATATACTGCTTAAATTAGTAGATTCTTATTTGCTTAGTAATAGTAAGATAAGATCAACAAAAATAAAAAAAAAATGTATTTACAAAATTTAATATTTGAGTTGAATTTTAGTTTATTGAAAACAGCAATTTAGTCTGCTAAAGACTGTTGCTAAATATCTGTAGACTATAAACAGCAAGCAAAATCTGTAACATCTATAAAATTTTATATTTTACAGCATATTTTGCTAAATTCAACAGAATTGTTTGCCAACATATGGTAGACAGTAGATTTCACAAAGGCAGATTTTTATTCGCATAAAAAATAAAAAAATTTTAAAAATTTAACATTTTTTTGTGTATAAGTTTGTCTACTTATATTTAGCAAATTCTTTGCTGATTTTATCAGAATTATTTGTTACTTTCAATTAACTACAATTTAGCTAAAATTTAGAATTTTTAAACTGATTTATTTTTGCTTTTCTCATCTTACTAATAACTTGCAAAAATGCTAATTTTAACAGTTTTTCCTGCACTGTTATTTTAAACAAATTTTTAGTGGTTTTAGTAATTTGCTTAACTAATTTGTTTATATTGCTATAGTGGGTTAAAAATCTCTGTCTGATCTCCTCGCTAGAAGTCCCCAAAAGCTGGTAGCAAATAATTTGTTATTGTAGTGATAAAATAAGCTATTTTTAAAGAGCAAAATGAGAGCCAACTTAGCCCTTTTTAAAGTGATCCCGAAAACAGTCACAATTTCCACATTACTTTGATGAAAACTGTATGATTTCGTAAATAAAGAGTTAATGACCTACGCAAACCCGGGAAATCTCTTAGAAAGAGTACTGACTTAAGATGGCTCTTAATTCTCAAGGTTTTATAAATCGAAAGGAACGATTGAAAGTATAGCTTGATTTTTTGTTCATAGTTTTTAACTTTCAGGTCCAAACTAATATAAAGTGGAGTCACGGCTTGGTGAAAAATTGTATGGTGGTCTACAAGTGAACACATAATTTGCCTATTTGTAAACTTTTGCAGTTTTTTAAAAGATTTTTTTTGCCGTTTAATGGAGTTAAGTTTTGTGAACAGTATTGTAATTAAAAATGGTGTACTTTTATATAGTTTGATATATAAAAAGCCAGCGCACCAATATTTGGATACGAACATCACAAGAAATTGGCGTAAATTTTTTAAAAATATATGTTTTTTTACGCTTGACATTCACAAATATATTTTAAATTGGCTAGCGTATTGCGGAAACTGAGTTACTTTGTAAACAGCACCTCCTAGTCAAGAACTCATTTTAAGAATTTGAAACGCAAAAATTTCATGAAAAGTTAATAATTATGTTTCGATTTTTTTTTTTATAAAAAACAGGGTTTAAGAACACAATTGGGTATCTAGAGTGAATACTTCCGACATACTGAATTGATAAAGTGCTAACAATTTTTTTTTTGTACTTCTAGATGGTACAGCGGTTGTTTTTCCAAATTCATTTCGCTTTGTGACAGCTAATGTTCGATATCAATTCCACCAATACGAACATCAAATAAAAGATTTTAATTTGCTTAAAACTAAACTCAAAAAAGTATTAACAAATTTCACGGACTTTAAGTTTTATGGTGCTAAAGAAATGTTTATAACCTCAAAAAGCATACTCATATAAAACTTTTAATTTTGCGAATGTCAAGTATTTAATGTGATTCCCTACAAACGGGGAACTATAACCCAATTAAATATTATAAAACCGGAAAAATGTATGTTAGCCAAAATAATCGCTGTTTTATTAATACGTTCTTATATATGACAAAAAAAAAATTTCGAGTGTAATTTAATATTTTTCGGTTATGTATTATATATTTTTAATGGATGTATCTTTATTTACCCTATGGGGAATGAGGAGTGAATTGACCTAAAAGTGAATGGTTAAAAAAGGACTTATCCCAGGACTGGTACTGAAGTGGGTTAAGCAGTGTCAATTTTCCTAAGATAACCAATCCTGTGACTGGTAAAGGGAGGACATACCACTTAACCACAATGCTTATTAACAAGAAAAAGCCAGTTGCCCAGAATTTTACCCATTAGATGCTGCTTAGTTTTCGTTTATTTTATACGACATGGGCCTTTTGCGACAGTCTTGGGTTATGCCCATCTTTGGTTAGTCCTGTGGCATGCCACTATGTGAAGCCACTATATGATGCCACTATGACAAGCCAATGTTAAAGTTGCCAGTTGTTTACAAAGAGTAGGGTTTAGCAGATGACCGGTCTCTGTCACGAAGGGACCGATCCTGTGACACACGCAGAACCGGTCCCATTCCCCAAAGGGTAAATACAAGCAAAAACTGTAATTATAATATTATTAATTTACTTGAAACTCAAAACCATCATAATTTTTGGTCCGTTAAAGATAAATTATTATCTCGAAAGGATTTAGTATGCTTAATATCCGGCTAACACATACACATGCCATACAAAAAAAAATAACTGAAAATATTTGATTCAAAGTGTCGAAAATTTTTAAAATTCGAACGAAATATTATATAAATGCAAGAAGTTGGTCTAAATAAGATTTTTTTGGCTTTTTTACTAAAAATTGTTTAAAAATCAGATATTATAGGTCAGAATCGCTTTCAAAAAAAAAATCATTATGGTTTCATATGAAAGGAGAGAAATTGGTGAATTTTAACGATTTCGATTAATCGTAATCGTAGTCGAAAGATATATATTTTTTTTAAATTTTTTTATCAGTTTCTTTATGTATTTTTTTCCTAAATGGCAAGTAAGTCTTATTTGTTATACATGACCTTCATTTTAATAATAAACTGAAAAACTAAGAATAATTGTTAAAATGCGTAACTGATTAAAAACAGTTGCTACCTACATGATTTTATTTTCACAAAATACAACTCAGGTATTTTAAATCTATTTTTCACGCTGAACTGCACCTACACACAACTACTATTTTTTTAAAACTTCTAGCTGGAAAACATATAGATAAAAAAGATTTAACTTAAAAATATAAGTCCCTTTACCAAACACACAATATATAGTTAAAGTAAGTATTGGTAACAATCTATTGTTAAGCTATAATGATAATCTCATTGTAATACTATGAACCATATATTATTTTTTTTGTTTGTTTTAAAATGAAGGACATTTATATGTTGTATATTTGCAAAAAGGTCTTTTACAGCTGCTCTTTGGAAAAAATACCCATCACAGTAATAAAAAAAATAAGTAATAACGAGTGCTAGGAAGTGTGTAAAAGAGAGCAGAATTAATGAATCCTGCTTTAGGGTAGGTAGGTGTATGTTTAAATGATGATCATGGAAAACGACTACGAGATATATAGCATGTTAAAGATCATTATTGTTACGTCTACATCTTGAAAGGATATTTATAAGAAATAATAATCAAAAACATTGTTTTAATGTTACTTTTTGGTTATTCTTTAAATTGTTTTACTTCACGAATTTCGTTAACAGCTGCAGATTTTATATGTTTAAGGGATAATTTTCATAAAAGCAACTGGGTAATTATGGGTAAAATTTGTAACCTCTAGGGATATAGTAGTATACAAGGCGTTGTAAAAAAAGATCATTACAAGATTTAATAAAATTTATATTTGCAACAAATCTTAAAAACACAGGTGATGCAAAATATTTTCCAGCTAAATATGAAATCAAATAATATTTTAAACGCTTGAAGTGTCAATATTAAATTGATAAAAGTGCGGGTAAAATTATTTCCCTAAAGGAATTAAAAACTAAATTTATTTTTTAAATATGATTTTACAAATTTGTTAGCAACTTCATTTTTAAATTTTGAAAAAAAAAAATTACATATTCTAATCATGTATTCTAATATCCCAAATATATAGTATATTAATGTATATGAGGAATTAAAAAAATTTTCGACAAAATTTTTTAAATTATATTTTTTTTTTTTTTGTGGATGTCGATGTTTAAGCATACCAAATCCATCCGAGTTAATCATTTATGGTTAAGGGGATTATGGAGTTTTTAAGTTTAAAGCAATCTACAAATATTAAAATTACAGTTTTTGCTTGGATTTACTTAAAGTAACATCAGTTTACAGATCTCAATGTATTTATTGCATTTCAAAATATATATTACACCAACCAAAAATGTCATTTGTTAGAACTTAAAAAGAAATCCACGACTATTTTCGAAAACACTAATTTCTTGGCTCCATAAAATAATATAACTCCTCCAAGCAAAATTCGCTCGATTTTTTATTTCAAACCGATTTGCACTGAAACAAAAATTTTTCTACTGCAAAATCAAAGCCAAAACTAAATAATTTTAAATATTTTTTTTTATATTTTTGACATATAATCTTTCGATGACGAGTTGTCAGAAAAAGATCAAGAGACAACGAATTTGTAGATTTTAAGTGCATGAATGCAATTTTGTTACAAATATGCTTTTCCCAGGTGAACCTTAAGTTGCACTTGTTGTTGCAGAATACGTAAAGACTCCAAGCATTGGATTTAACAAAAAAATATATTTTTTATAAGAAGAAAAATATTAATAATATTGTATTTTAAAATGGCGGTCTATTTCATTATGAAATAAACCCCCCAAAAATGAAGTTTTATTTAATTTTTGTTTGGGGTTTCAGTTCAAAAATGTGTATATATAATAACTACAACAATAATTGGAGTTATTTATTTTTTTGTGGATTTATTTCATTTTTAAAATGGAGAATTTTTTCATTATGACCCGTGCGCCCCGGTAGGCTAGTTGGTAGCGTGCTGGCTTATCAGTGCGGGGGTCGTGGGTTCGACTCCCACCAAAATCACTGGTCTGTTTGCGCTACAACGCGCCGAAGGCCATAGTAGCTAGTGCTCGGTTAGGGGAATGCCTGCGAAGGGGAACGCTCAGATCTCGCATCTACATTCTTTCTGACAGTCAGGCTGCATTGAGGGCCTTAAGGTGTCGTCTGGGTTGGTCATGGAATGCATTCAGACTCTCAATAGGCTCGGTAGGGGCAACTCTCTAACCTTGGGGTGGATTCCTGGTCATGAGGGGCATGAGGGCAACGAGAGAGCAGATCGTCTTGCCAGAGGGGTATGTTAGGGAAAGGCTCAGGGCTTGGAGAGAATCTGAATTCTCTGGTTACTGGGAAAACTCTCCTGGTCAGCGCCAGGCTAAGAGATTGATCTCTTTTTCCAGTAGGGGGTCGAGGCGACTATTGTATCTTGAAAGGGGGGTTTGAGGACCCTGGCGTCGTACTTACCTGGACACTGTAATCTCAGATACCATCTGCACAGGAAGGGTCAATCGGACACGGATATGTGTAGGTTTTGTGAGATGGTGTCTGAGACCTCGGAGCATGATCTCTGCGAATTTCCCAGGTTTCTATGTGATCGCTTCATTTCGCCTTCCGACATCGCGAACATTTTGCCTAATAGGATAATTGGCTTTATAGGTAGCTTGAATCTGTAGGTAACTTTAGGCAGCACAAAAGACCTACATTGGTCGCGGTGCATAGTGCCTTCTGATCTAATCTAAAATCTAATCTAGGGTAATAGTATATAATTTGTAATTATATGATTAGTAATTAATAAAAAAAAAAATATTTCATTATGAAATAAAACCCCAATTTGTCAACATAAAATAATATTTTTTTGGCGAGTAACTAAATTTTTCTAAAATCAATATTCGTAAAAATCTTATGCTAAGTGATATATATAGAGAAAAAAATTTTACAAAAAAAGTATGACTGTAGACTAAAATACAGAACGAATTAATATTTTTGGTGTAGAAAAAATGTTGTGATTTTTTTTTATTACCAACGATTTATACTCAAACAATTCACTGATATCAATTAATAGTTTCAATAATGCAAGCGAATTTTTATTTCAACAAATTTATAAGTTTTGCTGCAGAAAAATTTATGTTTGAGTGTAAATCAGTTGCAAATGCAAAAATTGCTCTATTATTTATTTTTAACCGATTTAACAATCAAAAGTCGAGCGAATTTTTCATTTCAAACCTATTTACACTCAAACAAACATTTTTCTGCATCAAAACTAATTGATGGCTTTAACAGGTGTCGAAAATTTTTAAAATAGCTCATATATTTTTTTATATAATCTTCCACATTTTTTATTAAACCTTTATGCAGTCTGGAGAAAATAATCAAAACACTAATAAACATTTCCTTTCCCAAAAAAAAATAAATAAAAGATATTAAAAAAAATGTATAGAAAATTCTCTTATAAAACAAGTGACAAATTCAAGTCATGTTTATGTTACTTTACAGAAAAAAAAAGTCTAAAGAAAAATATACATAGTCATTTAATAGGGGATCTCATCTCTCATTTGAATAAAAGACAAATCAAATGGTTGAACGACGACAACGTAAATGAACCTTCTTTTTGTGTAATCAAAATGCTCTTCATGAAGGTTTTCTATATTTTTAATAGTTTTCCGTTTGAAGTTTGAACAAAAAAAAAAAAAAAAACACAAAAATTAAAAGAAATAAGAATCACAGTAAAATGTTTTAGAATTTTTTTTTGTAAAATCATGCTGTTTAAACATGTTTGTAATTCGCTTTTGTATTTCGTTTTCATATGGATACATTTAGGTATGTTATAATTATTCGTAGAGCTATCTCGTGGTATATAATACATGAAACCCTAGTTTGGCTGTGTATTTTTTTTTTTCTCCAAAATCTGTGTAAAAATACACTTAGGAAATTATGTTGGTAAAGACGACTGCAATTGTAGTCAAAAACAAATGAAATTTCATTTCAAAAAAAGGACGACTTACATTTTATTAAATTCAACTAACATTGTCATTTGTTTTTTAATGTTCAAAAATGACTAACAATTGTAGTAAAAATGAACCACATGGTAGTAAAAAATAAACCAAAATTTTTTTTTTTTTTTAAATAACCAAAAACAAGTCTAAAAAATTAATGTAAAATCATAAAACAGTTATTTGATGTGAGTTGTTTTTTTAAATGAACTACAAGGTTAGTTAAAAATTTTATTTGTTCTACAAATGACTTACATTTACATTAAAAATAATGAAACTGTATTACAACCCAAACAACTACATATTTTTAAAGCAGAAGTTCCTTGAGTGTAGGCTTATGCTTACGAAATACATTTTTTGTTTTGTTTTTGTAGCTTTGTCGCACCCCCTAGTAGAGCAATTTAGAGTAAAAATTCAAATGCTCCTAAGCTAATTGAGATTTTTTTAATTTTGTAGGCATTATTTTTCTTAGCAGAACTCTTTACAAGGTAAAAATATTTTTTAAAGAAAAATAAAAGCGAGTTTTTAAAATTTTTGCAAAAAAAAACGGATTTTTGAAAATTTAAGTTTCTGAAGTGAAAACAGTCAGACATGACTATCTTCTACCTCTTCTACATTGGTTCTCTGAAGATTTCGGTGACGCGAAATGAAACATGTAAGGACCTGTCAATAGATATAGTCTGCTTTAAATTAGCGGATGGAAAAATTTTTTAATTAATAAATAAACATTGCACGGTTTTTTGTTGAACAAAAAACATATGAACTTGAACTTCAATAATCTTGCTCACATCATAATTTATGATAAAAGATCTAAAAATAAACTTTTAGTTTTAATTTTTTTAAATTTAAAATGAAAACATTTGCAAATTAACAATTTTGGTTCGATTTGATTTCATTTAATTTAATTTTTTTAAATAAAAAGAAGATTGAAAAAATTTTCTCTGGAAAAAACTTGAAAAATTGTTTAAAAATTGCGAATTTTTAAACTAAATTTTTTAAAATCATCGAACGTCATTTTATCTGAAAAATCGTAAAAATGGATACAAATCGTCAAAGTTGGCACGGCTGAGCAGACACAGGCGCGGATACAGAAAAAAGTTTTGGGGAGGGAAGTTGGAGTATTTTTAATTAACTTTTTTAATTTTGTTTACCTTTTTGTATTGAAAAATTATATTTAGGTTGAGGAAATATCCCATTTCCCTTCACCTGGATCCTCGCCTGGCAGACATGAGACATTGCTACAGGGCGTTTCAAATAACCTGCGTTTGATTTTGTATACACTGAACAATTTTTTTGTTATTAAATAAGAAAAAATTTCTAAATGTATGTTTTTAACAAAAAAAAGTACAAAAACAACTACAGAGGTTAAAAAAAAAGTTCTTTTGCGTACTTCTTTAGGTGTTATGCAGAAAAAAAGCATAATTAGGAAAAAAAAAGTACGCGTACTGCTGAAAACAGTAAGTCTGGCAATTCTAGATGGAAATCTCACATTTTATAATAAAGTCTTAAAACAAATACATTTCTTAAAAGTCGTGATTTTATATAGTTGCAATTTTCATGTATTGATTGGTAAAAGTTTGTTAAAACTATAATGTTGACAATCTATTATTGAATATATTTTTGGCCGTTTATCAAATCTTTGGTGTAACATATGTAAAGAAAAATTGTGATGAGTAAGGGGTATGTTGAGTTTGAAGAATCTTAAACATTGACTGACTTGATTACTAATTGTTAGAACATGATTTGCTATAAATTAAATATAAAAAGAACATGGTAATTTAAAATTAAAGAAAAAGAAAAACTTAAACATAAAACATCTTAATTAAATACATAAGTTGAAAAGAAAAATTTAATATTTTGTGGAATATAAAGAAAGAATAAAATTTAGAAAAGGAATAAAAATCTTTTTTAATTATTTCTTTAAAAAATATATTAAAAATGTTTTCTTAGATTTTTTATATTAAAAAAATTTTTCTTTTTTCAACAAAAATCCATTGTTCTTTTGTTGTTGAACAACATTTTATTCTTTTTTTTTTTTTTTGTAGTGGGAAATTTACGAGGGCTGTAAGTTTTTTCTTTCCTTTTGCTTCATCTTTATCTTCTTACTTTATTTTTGGCCTTTCAAAAACATATGTTTCGTTTTCCTTTAAAACTCCATACCATTCATAGCATACCATCATCCATATTATCTCTTATTAAACCAAACCATTGTTAAAAATTTGTTTCTTAAAATATATTTCTTAAATAGCTTGTATGTATTTTTTTTTCATGCGTTCTTTTTTTGTGTTACAATTATTGTTTTATATATTTTGGGAATTTCTTAAGTAGTATAATGCAGGCGTAACGAAATTTATATTGACCTTGCTAAGATAGGATGGCATGTATAATTCAAAAAAAAACTTCTATTTTTTATTTAAGGGCGGCTTTTGATTTTTGATGCTCAGTTTTTGTTTCAAACAATGTTTTTTATGACTTTTTTTTTTGGAAAGTTGTAAAAAAAAACAACTAGTGAACAATTATTTTAATAGGACTTAGATAATGTTTTAAATTATTTTTTAAATAGTCTATTTAATCTAGAAATGTTTCATAAATTCCCCAAATAGCAAAAATTAAAAAGTTAAATTTAATTGAACCAGAAACCAATTTTTTGAAAACGTCGGTTTTTTGGACACTTTAATATAAATGATCTTTTCCATCTGCGCTAAATAGCTTTCGAGCAAAACGTGATCTACAAATCTAGCCAAACAAGTCGAAATGTAGAGTCAATATTGGATAATAGGGTCGAGTTCTGATCAATAGGTGGTAAACATGTTTCCTCTAGTTTTTTAGTTTTTGAATATTTTTCCTTTTTGTTTTACTTAGTTCTCAAGAAAACGAAAGTCGAATTGAGGAACTGTATTGGGGTAATGGGACAGAGTTTTGAGCAATGGTTCAAATATTTTTTCTCTAACTCTTTAAGTCGCCGCGATATGGACGTTTTACATTTATTTAGTCGATTTTTTTCAGTTTTTCCGATTTATTTTTACGATATTGCAGACTTTCTTAATTTTTGTAAGTTTTTAAATTTATTACGATTTTTTTGTTTTTGACAATGGTTTTAAATTTTGTTGTTTTTTTTTTCAATTTAGAGACTATTTGAATTTTAATGATTTTTTAATTTCGATTTATTTTTTGAATTAAAAGATTTCTTTAAATGTTTGCATTTGTTTAATTTTGACGTTTTCTATACCAATTTTTACTTTTTTTCTTCTTACCTTAGCGTTTTTTTTTCGTAATTTCGGGCGATTTTTTCAATCCCATTAAAAAAATATATAAGTCATATCAAATTATGTATAATTATATATAATTCTATAAAATCTGATATAATCAGATATAATTATGTATCCAAAAAATGGGTATATATAATTTTATATAATTATATAAAATTAGATATAATTATATAAGGCAGATATAATTATATATGGGACCATATATAATTATATATAAATTTATATAGCACCATATAACCAATTGTTTTAATAATCGAGCGCATATATAACTATATCTAATTATATATGGTGCTATATATGATTTTATATGTAAATATAAATATATATAATTATATATAAATTTTTTTACTCGGGTATTCAATTAAATTTTAATTGAAACTAAATCAATTAAATGTGTAGTAACAAATTATTTGAATTTTTACTACAATTTTCTTAACAGGACCGAATTTAATTAAACTTTTAGTTGAATTAACAAATATTGGTAATTTCCGACTGGATAGCACTCCCAAAGTTGCCATACTTTGTCAATGATTTTTTTTTTCTGTACGTCACTGAAATTATTTTAAAACAAATACCAGCACAACGCTTTTTGGAAAGGCTGGTAAAGCGTCTTAAACAAGCGTTCTGCCAGTAGTTTATTTTCAATTCCTACGTTAGCCGGTGGTATACCAGTGCTTGATTTTTTATACCACTAGCAGTTTCTGACTGGGTAATTCGAAGCTAATGAATGAATTCTTATGCAATAGAATAAAGGAATTATGAATGAGTTATGAAATATAATTTATGAATTAAATATTTTGTGAATAAAATTAAATCAATTCTCTCAAAGTACTGGTTTTATATGAGGAATTGTATTGGATTTCGACGCTTTGATTTAAAATATTATCAAAAATTTATTTGTATGATATGAGTAACATGTTGTATATGTGTTAGCTGTGTTTAAGCATGCGAAACATGTATTTTATCATGTATTTTATAAAAAAATGCAAAAAAATAATAATAAGATTTCGCAAAATTTTTAAAACTTTCATAAAATTTTAGCGTTTAATCATTTTTAAATGCGTTTTTGACTCGGAGGTGATGTTTATTAAGAAAAATTCAGTTTATGCATTACTCTTCAAATATAATTAATTGTAAATGTCAGACGTAAACAAACAAACATTTTCAAAGAATTTACGCCAAATCCTTATATGCGCTGACTTCAACTTGGTATACCTCAAACTGTTCAAGTTTACTACGTTTTTTAATTGCTGTTCTAAAAACGCAATTCCATTAAACGGCTCAAAACCCCTTTGAAAGAAACTGCGAAAGTTTAAAAATGGGGAAATTTTGGTTTCACTTGTAAACCTTCATTCTTACTTTTCACCAAACAGTAATATCACTATTACTCACTATAATCACTATTACTTGTTCAGAGAATGAATCTCCCAAGTCTAGTGACTCTATTTTGAATTGGCTTGAATCAGAAAGCTAAAAACTAGGAAGATAAAAGTAAAATGAAAGGAAAAACTAAGGATATATATTTTTTTTTTTTTTTGATTCTTTAGGTGAAGACTTTTTTTCGTGAAACTTTGCATATTTTAGTTTTGAAGTATAGTCTATCTGATTTTGTACATCGTTTTTCTGAATTCAAAAATCTCTTTTGAAGTAACTCATATCACTTAAAAAAAATATACTCCTATTTCGGTTTTTGTCGTATTAATACATACGCAGTCAGAAACTCCCAGTGGTACAAAAAATCAAGCACTGTCATACCGCCGAAGAATTGTAAATATATTAATGGTAGAACACTTGTTTAGGACGCTTTACCAGCGTTTCTAAAAAACGTTTTGCCAGTATTTTTTTTACAATAATTTCAGTGGTCCACAAAAAAGAAATACATTGTTAAAGAATTGGCTGAAACCAATACGGCAATATTGGCAAAAAGTGTTTTCCCAGTGCTATTCACTCAGAAATTGCCAATGGCTCAAAAGTCTAAAAACTGGTAGAGCATTTATTTTTTATGATGTTTTGTTTATAAAAGTTGGTAGTTTTTTTGGGATTTTTTTTTTACTTTTTAATATTTAAAAAAAAAAAACTTGATTGTTTTTGCAAAAGCTATTTTATTTTTCCCAACGTTAGAAAATTTTTTCCACCAAGTCTTTTTCCAGTGCTGACATATTTGTGCAGCCAAGTGTTACCCCGCAGTTAAATTCACTGAGGTTTTAAGCTATCAAGTATTACATGTCTCGTTTGCTCAGTGGGTAGAGCTGGCTGCTGCAAATCTGGTGGCCATGGTTCAAATCTCGGCAGGACCAAAAAACTTATAAATTAACATTTTTTTTAAATTTTGTTTTGGAAAATCTATTTCCAGACCACCTATTTTATGGTTTTATCATCAATTTGCCAACGATGGAAATTTTGTTGCTCCAGTGCTTGTCCGACACTTTTTAAACAGACAGACCCTTTGTCTAATGATGTTATTATTTTGGGATTGGAAAAGCTCTTGTTACCAGCACTTGCACCACTTGTTAAAGTGCCTTGCCAGCGGTGGTCCGTTTGACTTTTTCTGACTGGGTTTTTTTAAATAATTTTAAGCATCATATTTGGAATGAAGTTATTACCTATACTGAAAGTGCTTTAAACAAGAAATTTGGCAGCAATATCTCTAAATATATGTATAGAGAAATCTTGTTTAAAATTTTATTGAAATCGTATCGTTAACAAAAAATTTATGACTTGAAATATGACACTCTGTCATATTGAAACTTTTGTAAAAATGTCTCATTATTTTTGTTGTAAAATTTTTTACCAAATAAAGACATCTTCAAACTTGAATTCTTTTAAAAATTATCTTTATTTTAATTACTTTTAATGAAAGGCTTTGCCATTAAAATAGAGTAAACTGAAGTTTCCTAACAAAATTGACAATTAATTTAAAAAACACTTTTATTCTAAAAATCTATATAACCACTATTAATTTTTATCATCATTTGAATGAGAAATTTATATATACACAGACGACATCTTTTGGCTTAACATCATCTTAAATTGAAAAAAGCACTTAAAATGCGTTAAGATTTTAGATAACCCACCCAGAAAAATAAAGACAAATCATTTGGTATCTTTAAAATACTCTTAAAAAAAAACTAAAGAGGAAAAGCAAAATGAACAACAAATGCACTTGATGCAAATAAGCTGAAAATATATTTTTATTTAAAAAAAAAGGTTTAAATTACAAACTGCCTCAAACAGGCAAACAACTAACCTAACCAACAAAATTATGTTTTAAGCCATAATGATAAAAAAAACTACCCAAAAAAAAAACAGAAGAAGTAATATCAACAATTTCAGTTAACTATATATATATATACTACAAAGACCTTTTATACGATATGTTTTAGTTTAAGTATTGTATAAAAATTGGTAATTCAATGCTTTTTAACTCTTATCAGCCTTTAAAAACTCAGACTCTTGAAATGTTAAGAGTAGCTAAGGCATATGGCTCTTCAACTAAACTGAAACATGTTGAAAACAAGCAGCAATTGCTATATGCTACAGGTTGACATTTATTTAGATTTATAGTTTAACTATTTTACAAGATGTTAAAGAAAGCAAAAAAAAATATAACTACAAGCAACGACAAATAAACGCAAAAACAGTCAACAAAACAGTAAAATAGCAGAGAAGCGTAAAAATATGCTAAAAAAAAACAAAGTTTAACATAACTCTGCCATACAAATGACAATAACCAGTATGATGACAACAACGTTAGCTCATGCACTCATAGCAAAATGATGGTGAAATGGTAAAAGCAATAAATTTTATTCTCGTAGAAATAAATCTGTTATAATAGCACAGAAAGCTAACAAAAATAAGTTAAAAATAACGTTGCAGAAAAAACTGCTAAAATTAGCAGATTAAAAAAAATAAAACTGTTCAATTTACAAAATTTTAATTGAAAATAGCAATTTACTTCACTAAAATAATCAAATTTTTTGCTAAATATTTGTAGACGAATAACTGAAAACAAATACTGTAATATCAATTTTTTTTGCTATATTTACCTTCAGTTAGGTTAGTTTAATGCAAATTACCGTATAATTTGCTTAAAATTAACGGAATTATTTGCTTAAAAAAATATGAACTGCTGCCATCAAAAGGATGGATTTCTATTTGCATAAAAGATCATTAGTTTTTTCTACTAGAACTTAGCATATATTTCACTGACCTGCGCTGATTAAATATAGTGTGGTTCCTTTTGGGAACAAAGGGCCACAAAGTAATTTGTTAATTTAAGTTTACTAAAATTTAGCTCAAATATAACTAAAATTGTATATATTTAACTGAATTAATTTTTCTAGTCTTACCTTACTAAAAATTTATTAAAAAAATCTGCTAATTTTAGCAGTTCTTCTTGCAACGCAATTTTTAGTAGTATTAGCAAAAATGTTTATTTATTTATTTTATTTAGTGTGTAAGGAATAGCATATTGTTATATATCGTTGAAAATGTCTAAAGCTTTATTATTATTGGGGGAGTTTGGGCTAGTATAGAAATAGGGCCGAAGTAGTAAATTCTATTAGTTTCTAATATTAATTTATATTTAAACATTTTACCTGCAGTCAGAAAATACCAGTGGTACAAAAAATCAAGTACTCGTATACCAATGCCTAAACGAGGAATTGTAAATAAACTACTGGTAGCACACTTGTTTAAGACGATTTTACAGCGTTTGCCAGTATTTGTTTCACAATAATTTCAGTTGTCTACAGAAAAAATCATTGCCAAAAATTGGATGAGAACACTATGCCAACATTGGGGAAAAGTTTTTCAGAACTTACCTTCGGCTCAAAAGTCTAACCACTGGTAAAGCATATACTTTATAAAAATGATGATGCTTTGTTTAAAAAAGTTTGTAGTCGGAAGGTTCCGAGTTCGAGCCCGGTTTCATTCATTTACAGATGCACTTGTAATTTGTAATTTTATTTTGGGAAAAAAAAAAATTTAGACAACTACATATTTCATGGTTTTACCAAAATTTTGTCAAGGTTGGAAATTTTGTTTCCCAGTGGTTATCAGACAATTTTTGAACAGGCGGACCCTTGTTTTAATGATTTTATCATATTGGGATTGGGAAAGTATTTGTTGCCACTTGATAAAGTTGCCAGCGGTGGTTCTTCTGTTTTTTTCTGACTGGGTAACTAAGATTTAGAAGTTGGAAATGAATTCAGCGATTTCCGGGGTAGCATAGTCATATTCTTTTCCCACAATCCCGAGAATTCGGTCCGTGAATTTCATGAATACAATTGAAAGTATAAAAGTTAAATATTCCACATTTTCAATCTAACAATTAAAAATTTCAAAAAACTTTGATAGAAAACCAATTATGATAACTTCATCGCAATAGTAAACTTTACTGTATAACTTCCATTTTGACCTTAATTTTTCACACTCTTAAAAAATGTTGCCTATTTAGGAATTTGTCCAAAACACTTTCAACTACACCGTTTTTGAGCGGTACTATGCGGTCAGACGCGATTGCTTTAATTATTTTTCCAATTTTAACATATTTTATATAAATAGTTTGGTTTTTCATCATTTTCAGCTTACAATTTTGTATACTGAATTTTTGTTCAAGTTGCTGTTATAAAGTCAATTTCCCGCACACATAAAAAACTTTAAATTCTGGAAAGACCTGAGATTTTTAAAGGGAATATTATCTTTATGAAAAATATCATGCCATGTAAGACATTTTGAATAAAAGAATTATAATTTAATATAAAAAAATTTTAAATTAATTTTTCGAGTAGGATCAAAGGAATTTTTAAAAAAAATTCACTCTTTGCTGGGAAACGAAAAAGTAGGTTCAGAAGGCATAGATTTTTAGGCAAAAATATTCCAAATCGTTTGAATTATGCAAATTTATCAGAATATGGTCAAGTTTAATAGTATAATGTTGGAGCGTATTTATGTTGTGTTGGTAGAATATTTTATAACTGTGAATTTTTTAATTCTTTCAAGAGAAATGACGCGAAAATTCGTGATAAAATAACAAATTCAGGCATAGAAAGTTTGATTTGGGAGAAGCAATAAAGGAAGTCAGAATTAAAAAAAGAAAATACACTGCACGATTATAATATTTCGCTAAGGAACATATTCCAATTAAACCGGTCTCCAAAAAGGCCATCATTTTAATCAATATTTCTGCATAATTTTTTTAAACAAAATACCCATAAAATACAGTTCTGAGATTTTCGTAAATTCCAACAAATACAAGTGGGCAAAAATTGTGCACAAACAACAGCCTGCTATTTCGCCTGTGTACATTGTGGCTGCTAATATTAGGACGTACAGACAGTTGAAAATTCAGATACGGAACCAGGAAATAATATATAAATTTGCACTTGCAGAATTTTCAGTGAAGTTGTATTTACGATATCTGGATTTGATGTAGCTGATACAAATAGTATATAGTTGGTAAAGGAAAAAGCAAAAGATTTTTGTTCAGTTTAGGGTAATTTTTGTTTTCATTGTTATCGATATATGCACGTAAATTTTGTTTGACTTGATTTCTCAACTGTAATATATAGATATTGAACTCTGGACTTCAATTATGGACTCCAATTTTTTTGTTATCCCCTTACAATTTTGAAGAAAGATACAAAAGAAACGAAAATAAGACGATTTTTTTAAGAAAATCTGGGTCGATAAACAGGAAAACAATTGCAAATAGAGTTGCAGTTTGTGCTCGGTCATGAACAAGTTAAAATACTGAGGATTATTTATTTATTTTTTAAAAAGTTCAGGAAATTCCAGTTGTTTTGAGGAACTGAATATTTTGAGTGTATTATTAATAAGTTAATCATAATAAGTGGGGGCCCGAAGTTAATGCATTTGCAATCACGTTTTATGCACATATACTGGGCATTAAAAACCCTTAAATAATGCATTTCAAATTATAAAAATATGCATTTCTTACTGATTTTTTTAAACATTAATAAAACAATTTAAGAAATTTGTGTCTTAACAAGTTTTTGTCTTCATGATAGTTTTGTTTTCGTGATAGAAAAATATTATTACAAGAATATTTGTTAAAATAAATATAATATATAAAAATTTTCTAATAGGTAAAATTAAATAATTTTTTAAATGACATAATTTTTCATGGAAAATAAATGCATCTGTGGCAAAATATGCATTAATAGCAAAATATTTTAAAATTTGCATTTATAGCAAAATAAGCAAAAATTTCGATTAACAAAATCGAAGTCATTTTGTTTCAAATTTGTTGATTCGCAAAGATATTTGGTTCCTATTTTGGAATCTAGCTAACGACATGTTATTTACATGAACTTCCGACCCCTTATAAGATGATATAAAAACTGTTTAAAAATTTTTTACTAACATTTGATTTTGAGTGTATTTCTCTCAACATTAGGCCTTGTGCTTTAATGCTAGTTGTTAAATATATTTTTTTTTTGTTTTCACGTCAACATTTTTGCCACTTTTGGTGCAAATTTTTCTTGTTTTTCTTTATTTTTTCATTACACACACACAAATTTAGAAACAATAACGATACACACAGGTGCTTTTTAGCGCGAAAAGCCTCCTTAAAAGGTTTTAAACATCAAACTACTGTAGATCCTGTTTGTTTGTTAGTTGGTTTGGTCGAACGTTTGGTTGTATCTAGATATTGCCATATTTAAATTTAATTCTTAAAGCGTGATATTAGATGTCAAGTAATGATAATAACAACAACTCTTAAACGTACGCAACATATTTGCTTTACATTATTTTGAACAACACCAACAAACAACAATATTACAAGAAATATCTTAAAGTGCAGTGTATGTAGTATGATAATGATGGTATAAAGAGAAAGAAGGGTTATTACTTTTTTTCGCAAAATTAAAAATTTGAAACAAAAACTTCACGCATAAAATGCAATTTCTAAAAATGCATTTTTCAGGTTTTTACCGTATTTCAGTCTCATTGGTGAACCAAAATTTCTGCATAAAATTTTTAAAATTAATTTTTGCATAATGTGCCTGCTTTTCTTCGAATTTTGAATCCCATTAGCAAAATCCGTAATATTACGGATTTTTTCTGTTTTTCAAAATTCGTTATCGCTTGAGTTTAATCGCTGCTCACAGTTGGTGTTTTTCTAACAAATGCCCTGTTAAAAATCTATATATATGGATCCTAATCTTGGAAAGACTCCTCCTACTTTCTGAAATATCTCTATCCCAAGATTTTTACATTTTGCTATAAAAACACGGCTAAAAAGGCCCTCTTCAACATAAATTTTAACTCCTTAACGGTCACATAGAAAGATGATTTTCTGCATTAATCTGCTAGCGCGTCTCCCGGAGAAGAAGTAGCTCCCATAATCTTGGAGAGATTCCTCCTACTTTCTGAAATATCAAAGTGGGCTTTTTCAAAATTTGACCCTACGGGTCAAAAGTCGGTACATCAGAATTCGTTTTAGAGGTATGGTTCCTTCGGCAAAGTTTCTTATTTTGATCCCTAGAATACGATTTTCCTTGAACGTTTAGCGATTTTTAAATCGACCCGCCCTAATAATCATATGTGTCTCTACATTTCCATACACGGTCATATATGTATATTATCGAAAATTTAGGTAATATTTATACAAGTTTGTTATAATTTTTATTAAAAATAAAAATTATGTTTTTTCGACCTTTAATTGTGCAATGAAAAAGGAGAGAGAAACAAAAAAAAAACGTGTATTGAATATCCACCAGAGGTGGATCTTGCACATCAAACAAGTTTTCAATTTATTTTTTGATCAATGGTTATAATCTTTAATTTCAAACTCATATGTATATTAGTTCTCATGTAGTGAGTAAACTAGTTCATATGAATGCTTGAGGTTTGGCATGGGATTGTTACCCGCTTTCCAAACGTGTTCTGATGATGGGAACCTAGAAAATTCCCGAAATAGATCTATCAACACATTCCTGAAAGGGTCAAATAATAAATTTGAAAACAAAAACTCTATAGATTATTTGTTAGGACAATATCCTAATGAAGAAATATAGAGTATATGGCCTCGAACTTGAATAATTTTCATTTTCATTGGTAATATTTATATGTATATGGTGGTATATAGACATGTACCACCTATATGGTGGTATATGGACATTTATGAACTCGAATGACTTCATATATGAGCATGAAGAATGCATACATGTTCACAAATGGATGTTTAAATATAAGGGATGTTTAAAACATCATAAAATTTGAATGCGTCAACAGAAAACTTAAAACTTGTTGTCATATTAAAGATCAAATCATCTTCTTTAAACAGTGTTGAACAAAAATCAATTTTTTTCGCGAAACAGATAACGAAATTGAAAAAATATCCTTAATTCGAGAATATCTCAAAAACTCAGAATTAATTATTCTAAAATTAAACATATAAAAATTTCAAATTGGGATTCAAAAGGATTCAAAAATAAAATACATTTTTTTTAGGTAAAATTTTATAATTGCAAAAAATATTAAAAGTTATAACCCTAATAAAGAGTTTTCCTGTTAACAAGACCAGGTAAATTTTTTATTTTTGTACGTTAAAAACCATTTGAAAATGTTTTTGTATGTTATACCTTAAAGTACAAGAATCTACCAAATATGTCTAATATAAAATTGCGTGGCTATTTAAAACAGCTGCTAGATGAAAAACGATGAAAATAAGGTTTCAGTTTGAATTGCTATTTGTTGTTATGGAAAATTTTATCTTAGGTGTTCTAATGTTTATGGTTATTTTCTTTTGTGTTAAATTTTTTTTTTTTAGTAAAATATGTATTTTTTTTTGTAAATATTAAGCGTAGGTTTAAATTATGCCTTTAAATGTTAAATCTTGTAAAAATATGTTGCATATTTTTTTTTTCCTTGCCTGTGGTTAAGTCTTATATACTTTTTTTTAGGTGTAATAATTTGTTGTAGCGAATGTTTTAAGGTTTTCTGCTGAAAAATTTGCATGTCATCAAGAAAATGAAAACATGTTTTAAATGCCAGTTTTTTTTTTGTTTTTCTTAAGAAAATCTGGCCATAAACATGCGTAGGTTTTAATAACATGACAAAAGACAAATTTCCTGATTTAATAATAAACAAAGTAAATTTAAATTGCATAGTAAACATTTTTTTCCAAAACCTCATAACCTTTTGTCATGGATTGATGAATTTTATTAAATTATTGTCCAATATTTGCTTTTATACAATAAAAAAAAATAAAGTCAAATAATATGACAGATTTGGATCTAAAAATTAGTTTTCTGTTAGTAATTTCAAGTTAACACATCATGCGAATGTACCCTACTATTGAAGGAGGAGTCAATTCTTTTCAAAGGATCTATTTTCTAACATGTTGAATCGGGACAAATATTTTTCAATTTCATTGGGCTTAGCAGATTCAATTAGAGCTTGTCTCTTGACTAAAAAAAAACATAAAACAAGTGCAGGCAACATTAACTCTTTTAAGTCATTTTTATTTTTACTTTAGACCGAAAACATATAAAATTAAGCACTCGATCCTCCACCCCTTCTGATTTCAACTAAGCTTGGTATAGAAGATGTACATCTTATAGATTTAACATTGTCCCAATGTAGGACAGCTAATACCAGCGGCTCTTAAAATATCGCATTTCAAAATTTGAAAAATATTCGTACGACAGTCATTGTTACCCCTCATTTGAAAGCTACTTAAAGTGTTGTTTTATTATTGCTCACAAATTATTCACTACTAAATGGCAAAATTTAAAGTTCTCAAAAACCGCGGTTCAAAAAGCTGTATTTCAAAAAATGATAATTATAAATTACTTCCCCATGCCGTGTCAAATTCCACTGTGGAGCTCTTTCTTTATCATAAGTTATAATAAAACTGTCCACAAATTTAACTAGAAAAATAGAGGAGTAAAACATAGGATTTGGTAACTGTATAGGAGAATAATTTATAATTAACATATACAATTTTAGAAATTTTTTAACATCAGTTTTTTGAAATACAGCCCTTTGAGCAACGGCTTGTGACAAAAAAATGCATTCGACTGTCTGTAAGAGAGTTATTTTTGTGAACCACTAAAACCACGATTTTAAGTACCTTTAAAATGAGGTAACAATTACTCTTGCAAAGGGTGTTTTTTATAGAGGAATATAACATGAAATATACTTTATTCGAAAGATAATCTTCTGGCATTAAATTTTAAATATGATTTCTGGCATATGACCGCCACGGCTGGCTCGGACGTAGTCTAATATGGAGGTCCAACTTTCGATGACTTTTTCCAACATTTGTGTTGTGGCGTAGACTAGCAACTTCACGTATCCCCACAGAAAATAGTCCAGCGGCGTTAAATCGCACGATCTTGGAGGCCATTTCACGGGTCCGAAACGTGAAACTATTTGGTTACCGAACGTTTCCTTCAATAAATCAATTGTGGCATGAGCTGTGTGACATGTTTCGCCATCTTGTTGAAACCACAGCTTCCGCACATCATGTTTGTTCAATTGAGGAACAAAAAAGTCAGTAATTATGGCTCTTTAGCGGTCACCATTGACGGATAGACTGATTGGGGTCTTCCTCTACGCTACGCTCTACAGCAGCAATGACTTCTTCTGTACGCACAAAAATGTTCCATAGTTAATCGAATTAACTGCTCTAATGGACGAACAGAACCATGATTTTGGAAATAAATTTTCACAATTTGGAAGCGTTTTTCAATCGTCAGTCTATTCATGTTGAAATGTTAAACCAAACTAAACATAAATCACTTGACAGCTGACAAAATGGCCGCAAGTTAAAAAAGTGTTGCCAACTTAAAATGTTCTACCTGTTTAAAAAACACCCTTTAACTTAAACCGTTAAAAAGTTATTTTGCTTATTTTACTTATTTTACTTAAAGTATGACAACAGTGGCTTTAAAATGCGGTATCAATGAATCACGTAGCTTTATCCGATTGGCCGATTAAGTACGACTACTTTTGTTAAATTTTAAAAATTTGTGGTGAACATTTTTTATTAAATAAAAGAAAATTTTCATATAATTTTATGAAAAACTTCATTAATTCATTTTTCATATAATTTTATGAAAAACTTCATTAATTCAATGAAAAGTTTCAATAGACGAATACCAGTGACACTTCAAAAATCTAAAGCAAAAAATTATTGATATCATGCAGATAATTCTCTCAGTACAAAACTCTATTACAACTTCACCCCAAATTGAACATATTAACTAAAATTCGCATAACTTGCGCAATTTCCAATTTTTTACGGTTATTATTTCGTCATTCCAAAAATATGTACATAATATGTAATTTAGTAAGCAATGTTTCCTAATGTGGCCTGGACCCTAAAGTAATCTTTGCATCTTTTTTTGTATAGTTGCACGAATATGTTAAAACTGCCATCGAGTTTATTTTCCGCTATCACTATTTTAAAAGTATCGAGTTTTTATGCTTTAAGAGAGTTTCTTTTTTAATCAGTGTCCACTTTATAGTACACGTTCCCTAATAAGGACCTTTTGAGCTGTTTTGAAAATTGTTATATAGCTTTTTTGAACAAAGAAAAGCTGAACAATTCCTAAGGTGTTGACTATAAGCAGATGTATTTGGATTTAGAATATTCCACAAAATTTTTTATATAGTCCAAGGTTCCCTAAGGTGTAGATCCACATTAGGGCACATTCCCCCTATTTTATTTTTGTCATATTTTATTGCATGAATTTCTGTAAAGTGGAAGTGAAAACAGATAGTTTGTACAAATGGTGATCTTCACTACCTATTTTCCAAATGTTAAATTTTTTTTGTTTTTATTTAATTTTCAGAAATTGTATTAAAACACCCTGGAATATATCGTTAGCATTCTATTGATTATTCCGTTATAAATCTTTAACATTTTTTACACTTAAAACAATCTGCACTCTAAGAAAAATGTAATATGAGCTCTTGGAAAACCCCAGGATGCCTACCTAAAAGTAATTCAACTAAAAACCATAGTAAACGGAATACTTGTTAAAAAAAAAAACATACATGAATTTATAAATGATTGCATGGGCGGGATATATGGGAGAAAAATAAACTACCTGCTTGAAGAAAAATAAACATAAATACTAAAATATTTGCTTAATGTTATGGCAAAGCATATATTAGAAAATCTTTTTACAAGGAAAATGGAAAACTGATAAGAAATCTTAGAAAATGGATGTAGTTATAAAAGGAAAATATAAAATTACAAATTAAATAAAAACATTGCACAATTTTAGAAAATATTCGAAAAACACAAATAAATGCCTCGCTCGAATAAGGTATATAATCCATTTTCAGAACATTATAGAAGAAGCGAAAAACTTGAGAAACTCTTATAAAGTTCGATAACATAAGTCTTTTTGTATCCGTGTTGAAAATTTCATTCAAATATTGTACTTGCAAGTGTTGTAATTTTGCATTTAAACGTGACAAAATTGTCCTGATTTTTTAATATTTTGTATTAATGTTTAGTTACTTGACTGAATTATTAAACCATTTTAATTACTAATGTGCAATGTATAAAAAAAATTTAGTGTTGCATTAAGAAAAGTTTGCAAACCTCAGAATTGTATATCCGACAAATTAGCAATCAAAAATACATGAACGCATTTTCGAAAAGTTGTCCCTTCAAGCGAGGCATTCAATACAAATTTATTAATATTTATTTCTCAACATTGTATTAACAAGAATTTTGTAAATTTTGCCTTTAAGACGCCAACCTACTTTTATATTATTTTTTTTTTCTTAACAAACAACTATAAACCTCCTCATATCTTTTGTATTATCTATTGACCCTATTTTAGTTTTAATTCAATACTAAAAAAGAACTTCCATATGCATACTAAAATGACTGTAAGGTATGTAGTTAAAATAATCTTTTTCTTATACATTTCCAGCTAACTAGGAGGGAAACTAAAATCTATTGTAATTTTAAACGAAAAAAACTACATAAAGAAATCTTTTTCAAGTATACTTTAAAACTGAAATAAAAAAGTTATTATTAGAATTAAAATGGCCTAAGAATATACAGCTATTTTCAAATAAACTGCCCGATTAAAAACTACTATATATACTTGTATATCGACTAATATAATTTGATATGATTATGTCTCCAACATATACAGTTTTATATTGTAGCATATATTATATAATATTGCTTATATGGTTTATATGAATGAGCATATGTGACCATATCAAATTATGTCAATTTCTATAAGATTGTATTAATGAAATATAATTAGATGAGACATAACCTCGATACAATCAAATCAAATGATATATTTGAAAATCTAATTTTATATTATTTGATCCAATTATGCATAACCAATTTCAGTATCCAATTATATCTGATTCAAAAAATATTTTTAACCGGGTATGTAGAGAATATGAATTGTTAGTTTGTAGACTATAGACACTTGTAGGATTTTTTTTTAGAATAAAGAAAACGTATATGAATCTTTTCCTCCATGCACATAACTAGAGCATAACTAAGTTTATAAAAATAGGAGTCAAATTTCCTAAAAAAAAATAAAAAAAAAAATAAAAGACTAAAGGCTGTCTGGTGACCTAAACAAGAACAACAGTTTTTTTTTTTTTCAGTTACAAGAAAGACAATAAAGTGCATTTATTAAAACAAAAAGTTACAAAAAAAAAAAAATTTTCTTAAAATCCTCTTGAAATCAGATGTTTCAAAATAAAAAAATTTTAAAAAACAATTAAAATTTCTCAAAAAAAAAAAACTTTGAATTTTGTGCACTTAAAAAAGTTTGGCATTAGAATATACTAAAAAGTACTGTTAAAACAACTGTAAATTCAGTTAAAAATGCGACAAATGTTATCATCGTTAAAATATAAGAAAACTGTTTAAACTAACAAATGCAGTAAAACTTACTAATATTGCAGTAAAAATAACTGAGCACTTTCTACTACAAAAATTTTAAAACAACTGAATAAATGGTAAAAATTACTGTTTTAGTTAGTTAATTTTTGACAACTTCAAAATATACATATTTTTGTTTTCGATTATAACAAAAAAAAAGTTATTTCCTACCTACTTTTTAAAATGTAAAGTCAAACCTGCAAATAGTACTCCATTGAATACATTTTTTTTTTTGCATTGAAAATACAATGTAAGTTTCTAATTATTATTTGCAAAATGTGAATATGAGGATTTCAAAAATGATAGAGGCAAAATATTAAAAAAAAAAAAATGTTTTTGTATGACATGAATAACCTTTTGTGTATGTGTTAGCCGATGTTAAATAAGTTTTAATCCAACCGTGTTAATTATTTACCTTTAACTGTTCAGACATTATGGCCGTTTAATTCAAATTAAAAATATTAAAATTACCGTTGCTTGGATTTAATTGAAGTCACATAAATTTATAGATATCATTGTATTTGTTAAAATATATGAGCTACTTTAAAAATGTCCCTACACCTTTTAAAAATTTCCTTTGATGACTCCTATTTCTCAATGTTTAATGTCTTGAGAGCAACAATAGACATGGTTATTTTGACTATATTTAAAAGCTACGACATATTACGATTTTCGTTAAAAAGTCTTCACTTATAGAATTGATGGCACTTAAAAAGTCGAAAAAATTTAAAAAAATTATTTGAAACTTATATGATTTTTTAATTCATTTTTTTTGCTCATATTTTTTTACTTTCAGATCCAAATTAAAACAAAATGGAGATGCATTCACTAAAACGTAAATTCCATATCTCTGCTTAGTAAAAATTTGTAAGGTGGTTTAGAAGTGAAAACAAAATTTTCCAATTTTTAAACATTCTCAGTTTTTAATATGGATTTTGCACTGTTGTATGGAATTGAGTTTTGAGAAGAGGTGCTTAAATAACGGCGCAATTTTATACAGTTTGAGGTATACCCAATTGATGGCAGCTCACCCACAACAATAAATATGAACATTACAACCTTATAAGAAATTGCCGTATTTTTTTTTTTTTTGAAAATGTACGTTTTTTCGTCGGACACTCACAATAATATTTGAAATTGTCTAGCGTGAACTGGGAATTTAAAAATTTTTAAACGCAAAAATTTTATGAACTTTTTCAAAATTGATTTTTCATATTGGTTGAATCTTGACGACGGAGTTTGTTGACAAAGGGAAATATTTTTCATTCTTTGCGAGTACTACGGCAGTTTTTTCCAAACACATTTCTCACTGTGACAACTAATTAAATATTACTAAAATCAAAAAGTCATTAAAATATTTTAAAGGACTTTAAATAAATTTAATGGAGCAATCAAAATTTTCGTTACCTCGAACTGCATACTTATATAAAATTAAATAAGTAACCCTAAGTCCAATTAAATATCATAAAACCGGCAAAAATTCCTGTTTTCCTCAAATAATCGCGTTTCAATTTTTGGGTTCTAACAAAACCTTTTCTGAGTGTATATTAATATTTTTGTTTGATGTTTGATTTAAACTTAAAACCGCCATAATGTTTGTGCCGTTAAAGTTAAATGATTAACGCGGATGGATTTAGCATGCTTAAACTTGAAACCATAAAATTCTGCCACAAAATGTCGATAATTTTTAATTTTTAAATATATTTTTTTGAAGCTTGCAACAAATAAAAATTTAAATTTATAATAACTGTGATGGAAACAAATAAAGTACAATATTCCTTTTTGTGGTTAAATTTTTATGAACAAATGTTTAAAAAATTTGAAATAAATATTTATTTAAAACATATATCGTCACCTAAAATGCAAAAGCACGTACCTAACAAAGTTTCCTAACCAGTTTTATTGAAGATTATGGTTCGTTTGGCTAAACTACATGCCAAGACATAATTTTGGATTTTTACGATAAAAATGACAGTTTTATAAATAAAGTTTTTGTTTTTGCGCATTTTTTTTTTTTTTTTTTGTTGCCTTGCAGAATATTGAAGTAGGATTGAGTGATTATGAAGCACTGCATCGAACTATATTTCTCAACAAAATTGTTTGGTTCTATTTTTAAAAGTATTAGTTTTATAGACGATATTGTTAAACTATCTCTGGACGTGTTTTGCTGCTGCTGTAAAATGTAAATAAGCTAGTAACGTCCTTTTGCATTTTAGGTGACGATATGCATGTTCCTTTATTGTTAACTCAACTGAAAACTTTTTACTAAACTACAAGCAGTAAACTTCATAATATCCTTAGTGTATAATTAAATTTATTAAAAGTTTCATTTTAGAAGTTTCATTAAAAATCTGGTTTTAAAAGAAAAATGTAACTTTTCAATTATTAAGTATAAGAAAATGTTCCTTTATTTTGTGCAAAAAAGTTTCATCGTTTTACTGAAATTTTGATTATTTTTGTGCAACAAAATTCTTCTCTGGAAGTAAATTTGTTGCTGACTTCACTAATTTTTTCCGTAACAAATAGTTTAACTAATTTTCGTAGCTTTATCTGCTATTTTTACAGTTCTCTTTATAAAATTTAAATTCATCTTAAAAATTAAAAAAAAAAAATCTTGAAAATTTTGATTTTTTTTTAACCTGTTACAACAAAAGATTTATTGTTTTAAATAACACAAAAAGGGATGTTTTACAAAAAAGAAAAATAAAACATAAAAGGTCCCCTGGGTAACATTAGCATTGTCTTTAGTCTGCTTGCACCAAAATAAAAAACTCTTGGCTTTTCCCCCCTTCCTTTTGATATAAAACCAGAATAAAACTTACAAAATAAAGTGTAACATTTGTTAAAAAAGTTTAACTTTTGATAATGATTGTACATCATAACATAACTACATGCATGCTTGCTTGGCATGCATGCTCTTAACACCCCTTACTTAGCTGGTGTGTAACAACCCTTATAATAAATATACTATTCCCATTACCTTCCCTTTCCTTTTTCTTTGTCCGTATTTTTACTCTTCTTCTTCAACTTCTCAGTTGATGTTGACATTTTGTTATTTTTTTTGCTAATTTCTCATGTAATGCCTGCATTTCAAAACAATACAAAAACATAGATTGCATGTTGTGGTGCGAGTGTGCATGCATTAAATTTGTTTAAATTGTTTCACGTGCATAAAAGTTCAAATGTATTTAGAGGACAAGATTTTTATCTTAAAAGTGTGAGTACGTATGAACTTTTTATTGTTTTTATTTCAAATAAATTACTTCTTATCAGAGATTTTTTGTTAAAACCGTAAAATTAAAGATTTATAAAATACAACAATTAATACGAAAATGGAGATGGGACTTAAAAAAGAAAGAGTTGTGTACCGGAAAAACTGATTTATTTTTTTAGAAACTAATGAGACAAAAGGTACACATTAAAATGGTTTTAAATAATAATTATAAAAATTTTATTTATTATCCTACACTAAAAAAATAATCTGCAGATATTTTTGCTAAGACTAGCAAACAATATTTTAAAAGGACGTTCTAGGAAAAATGAATCAAAATAACCTATTTTTTGGTAAATATTAGTAAGATAAGAACAGAAAAAATAAGTATGTTAAATACATACAATTTAAGTTATATTCAAGACAAATTTTAGTCAATTAAAATTGGCTATTTAGTCTGCTAAAATCAGCAAAAATTTTAATAAATATTATAAGACAAAAAATGTGATTTTTTAGGTTTTGTAAAATTTTTTAATGCAAACAAACAACTGCTCTTCCAAATTCAGAGTTTGGCATTTTTTAGCAATGTATTTCTGTTGATTTTAGTAGAATATGCTGTTATTTTTATTTAACTCATTAATGCATTTTACCCCTTCCTTTAAGTCTTGGAATTTTTCGATCATACTTTGTGAAAACATTGATCTACGGTAAAGAAATATTCTGTATTAATTTTATGGTTTTGCAGCACCCCCTAGTAGAGATCTTTAAGCCTAAAGTTTAAACTTTTATAAGCTCCTGGTCCTGAACATGTTAATAACAAATCTGTGAACAAATGTTTATTCAAAAGTATATTGAAAACTAATTTTTTAAGTTAACCCATATTTTAAGCATTTGGAAATATATCGTGGTATTGGATCATTTTTTAAATTTTCATATCGCTCATTTGCCAAAAGACTTGCATAACTCAAAAACCACGATTTAGAAGAAAACGCATTTAAAATATTCAATACATATCTGCCTCGCTCGAACCGATCTCTATTTATTAGGGCATGTAAATAGGTTTTTTAAATAATTTTCTCTTAGTAAGAGTTGGGTGCGAGTTCTCTAATAATAGAGTGACCCGCGATTAGTATAGTTTCTCTATAAACTATATACTCTTTGTATATAACTTGTTGTATTCTCTTCTAACTGGACAAGTATGAAATATGAAATTTTTGCACAATAAGAAGCATGATATAACTAATAAATCTGCATAGTTAACTCAAAAATAGGGGTTTATGACTTATGACAGTCTTTTAGTAAATGAGTGATATGACAATATAGATTTAGTAATATTTTAATAATAAGTATCCATTATTATTGTTTTGAGTGAAACCTGAATAAATTTTGGAATATTTTAGACTTGCATCGTCCGATCGGTCAGATTTAAAAACACTACATAAATGGATGAACTAATTTCTAGCAGGGAAATTCATTTTCATATAACAATCAAAAAGATTGGGCTTTTTAATATATTTGAATAATTCTTTAAAAAATTCCCACTGAAAAAGATCAAAAATTTATTTTTTTTAAATAATTTGAAAATTCTGCACTCTTAAAAATGCTTGTAAACTTATTACTAAAAAGTTAGTACATTTGCATGTGAGATTATATTAAATGCTTAAACTCAAGCGCAGAGTGTTTGAAAAACTTATTTACATATTTAAGTCAACAAGTATACGCACAAAAATTCGTACTTTGTATTGCAAAACATGTGTATATGGTTTGAAGGCATAAAATGCTTAATAAGATACAAAAAGTGTGTAAAGTGTTTATTTGAAAAATTAATAAATCTAAAAACATTTAAAAAATTGTCGATCAATAAAATAGGAATATATAAAAAAAACGGAAGCTAAACATAAATTACAAAAATAAAATTAAAACTTTTAAAATTATTAACTATAATACACAAACAATTTTTGAACTTTAATTGAAATGGCGGCAACATAAAAAAGCAAAAACTGTTACATCCGATGCGATCTGTCGCGCCGCCTGTGAATCTATTGTTAACCACAGTTTATGAATTTTAAACAATACCAACAATTTGTTGGCATCGATCAACAATACATCGCAAAGGTTTAGCACAAAAAAGTGTAACCAGTGAGGATTTTGATCGCGGATGTAATTTCAGATAATTTACTAGTAAAATTAGACATTGAAAGTCGTTTTTAATATTCTTGTTTTATTTCTTATGAAATATGGTAAGCATTTAAACCGATACAAACCGAAGTTTAAAATATCATTATATGAAAAACCACATGGCTGATCTAATGTTGCAAAAATATTTGTATTTCCTGTAATATAGAACTACTGATCTTTTTCTTTAATTTGCTGCATATTTGTTGAAACATTATTTTGTAAATCAAATCATAACTAGAATCTTTTAAAGAAAATTGGTCTGTTCATGTTTTACCCATTTTTATTTTTATAGATTTTAACGTATAGATGCTCATTTAATACTTAATTTTTAGACACATAAAATGTCAAATTTACATGAACTTGGCATGTAGTAAAAAATATTATTTACAACAATTGAAAGTTTACATATTTTGTGCTTATTTCATATACGCACAATGTGTGTTAATATTTTTATTTAGAAAAATAATGTATGCAGGAGCATAGATGCCTACTGTAATTGGGGTAAACTTATATGAAAATTTATTAGAGTGTGGATAACAATTTTTTTATTCACTTTAAGATTTTTAAACCACTTAATTATTAAGTATGATATAATTTTATTAAAAATAAAATTATGATTTGTCGACCTTTAATTGTGAAATGAAAGTTAAAATTATTCAAGTTCGAGGATATACTCTATATTTCTTTATTATCTTAACAAATAATCTATAGAGTTTTTATTGTCAGGAATGACACAAAAATGTCGATGATACTTTCAATGGACGAATTCCAGTGGAATTTCAGTGCTTTTATGCAGAGACTCATTAATACTAGAAAATTAATTATATCTGTGTAAAATTCACTATGTATATGTGTAAATATTAAATGAAATTCTTCGAATTTTTAAGCTAATGACACAGATCCAAGTGTTTCCAAAATATTTTGATACTGTTCCACTATGCAGCATTTAAAGGCCTTTTAACAATTGTTTAAACATAAAGAAATTACTTAAAAATGCAACATATATTTCTCATATATTGTCCAGAAAATTCGTATAATGCTATTTTGCAATCTGTTTTGGGTCATCAAAGAAGTATCAGTATGATACTTGAACGGCAAAGATGAACAATTTAACTATAAAACTCCAAAAACTCGTACGGTTACTGTTAGAGATATTTCAACTTTTAGGTTTTTATTGAAGACCCTGTTTTATGTTGGAATTCGTGAAATTGAATTTAAAATGTGAAAAACTTGTTATGGTTCTGAAATCTACGGTAGTTAAGTTCTCATTTCAACACAATAATGTTTTTAATGTTCAAGAATATTTTCGAGATTTTATAAGGAACTGGAAAGTATAATTTTTTAGTCTAATACCTTTGCAGCTACATTAATAAGTTAAAACGAGTGATTAACATAGAGTGCATAACTGTTTTTACAAACACTATTTTCAATAAGGGAAAGTTATGCACTCGATGTTAGTCACTCATTTAAACTTGTGAATATGGATGTTAGATTTTACTGCAAATAATGCATTTCGTTTTTTATTAACTTCACATAAACTTTAACAAACCGTTGAAATTTTTCTAAAATATTTGCAAACAAATCGAAATTTTGACATAAATAGAAATATTTCCTTACTATATGAAAAAGTAGGGTTTTATATTTACAAAAAAATGGCATCAGTAAAAAGTTTTTAACACTTAAATTTCGAATCCACTATAGTGAAACAAACGTGCTAAAAAATAGGATGTTCAATGAAAATTCCAAAATTTAAATATCTCAAAAACTAACTGTACGATTTTATAATTTTTGCAATATTTGTGAAAAGCGTACTAAAATTATGCAAAAACGATGCATTGCAAGAGTATTTTCTTCCATATAATATATTTAAAAAAAAAAGATTATGATACTTTTTGTTTTTAGAAAAAACATTAGATATCCACAGAATAGCCTTAAGATTCACTTAAATGTTTACGGGAGTTAATAATTTTCGAAATCAAATGTTTTTAACAAAATCTTGACCACAATTTTTATGTTTTATTCCGAAGCTCAAGAAGTTTCTGTAAAAGTTAAATGTTTTAAAGAAAATCTTGCAAATATTTAATAAATTTTTTTTTTTTAAATTACTTGATTTACAACGACTAACTATTTTAAGTTTTAAAACTTTAATCGTTCTATAAGTAGCTTTTTCATGATCTAAAAGTGGATTATAAGAGTTTTGAAATCCTTTTTGTTGTAATAATTTTGTAATAAAAACGCTACACAGAAAAAATTATCAACCTAAAATATCTAATTAAAGATTTTATTTGAATTTAATTTGTTTCTAAACAAATATTTAATTGAATAAATTAATATTTTAATTGAGTTTTAAATATATAAATACATATTTTATTTTAGACGCAATTATCATATTATTTTTTCATACACAGTATGCATAAATAGAAAATTTTCAGTATAAAATACCAAATACATTTGAAGTTAACAAATAAAACAAGCACGCACACAAACATACTCAGCATTGCAAAAAACACACATACCAACGTATAGATCACACACTTTTTTGTGAGTATCATATTTTTTTGTGTAGAAGTTATTTATAACTTTGTTTTTATTCTTAATTTTAATAAAAGGTTTAATTGATAGTATCATTGTCGTAATAGGTGCAAAATCAATTAAACTATTAATTGATTCAAAAAAATTTTTAATTTAAACTCGTTTTTAGTTATTTCTGTGTATGCGTTAAAACGTTCAAAAATCGTCAATATGATTTCCTAATAAACTGGTTAAACATTTTACCCATTGTTGTAAATATCTGTTGGTTTACAAAAGTAGAATCTTAATTTTCAAGAAGCAGTTTTAACACAAATCTTCTTTTTCCTTAAATACTTTAAAAACTATGCTTTGAATATTTAAAATCCCTATAACTCTACGCTTTCAAATTTTGAAAATTTTTCTAATATTTTCGATCACATAAACAATTTCTGTTTCAAAATTAGGCAAAATCTTTTTATATTTATTTTAGGCATAATGTATATCTTAAACTTACCCTTAAGAGCTGTAACTAATTTTAATCCATTTAATCCACTATCGGCTAATAAAAATACCAACAAAACTACAAGCAACTGCATTGACATCCAGCCAAAATGTTTGTTGGATGAAGATAAAGATGCTGCTGAAAATGTAGATTTTTGGTATATTCCATATGTTGGTGTTGTTGTGTCTGTTCTTAACATGTTGGCGACATGAGTATTTTTATTATTATTTTTAAAGATATTTTAAATCTAACCAAATGCTTTAACATATGCATCTTTTTCTTGAAATCTATAGATTTTCTACTTTTTTTTTTTTTGTTCGAAATGAGTTTTTAAGTTTTACAGCTAATAAATCTAAATCTATTTTGTTTTGTTTAAGAATTGTTTTTTTTTTTTCTAAAGATCTTTTTGTTTCTTTGGATCTTTCAAAATTTAAATGTTAATTTTTATAGACTTTATATAAAAATTAATGACATGTTGTTGTTTAAATGCATTATTTCAAAATAATGCTTTAGTTTGTTTTAGTTATTGATATGAATTTTTGTGTTTTTTGTTATTTATATGACACTTGAGTATTGAAAATTAAAATTTTGTTTTAATTCTTTCAAATTTGTTTTATTATCAATAATTTATTAACACTTTTCAATTAAAATTTTATTGAGGAAACTTTTTTTTTTGAAATTTTTGTCAACCATTAAAATTTTAAATATTAAATTTGTTTAATTTTGTTTTTAATTTCCAATTAATAAAAAAAATCACTTTATTTCCCTAATACACTTTAATCCTTTTTATTTTAAAACATTTTTTCCAATAATCTTTTTAAAAAATTTGGGGGTTTTTAAAATCCACTAGTTCCCCATTTTAAGGAAAATTTCAAATCAAAACTCCACTGTAGTAATTTATATATTTCCAAAACCGAAAGCCCGTTTGTGCGTTCTACTTCTTTTAAAATCAACCAAACCGCCCGGCAATCGTATTACAACTAAATCCGTATACGATTGCACAGTTCGGTAAGCACACGCACTGCTACACTGAAATACACACACACACATCTGCACACATAAATCCTCCAAATATTACTACGAACTACGAGTTTTTCAGATGCTTCATATTCGTTTTTTGATACGAAATAATTTTCAATTCCATTTTGTTTCTTTGTTTTTGAGTTTGTGTGTTTTGTGTGGATTGTGTTTCGCATTCATATTGTCAACATGCTGTTGCATGTCTTTTGTTATTGTTTTTATGTTTAAATTTATATTCAGTCATGTGGTGGATTGTGTTTTGTCTACTTGTTTATGTTTATTTAATGCAATTGTTGGATAATTCTATATTTTTGAGAGAGCGAGTGAAAGTTTCTTTCAAATATTTGTGGTAGGGGAATAGTGGTATAAGAAATATTGGAGTTAATGGTTGTAGAAGTGCTTAAAATATAAGATTTTAAACAACTTTGTATAGAAACATTTACTATTGTCTATTTTGTAAACAAAATTTTGAATTCCACACAGAAAAGCGTTGTCAGAAAATGGTAAAATATCATGTTTAAAATTTATTTATGCAAAATCATATAAAACTTTGTCAAATCTTGTCTGCCTTATGATAATTTTTTGAATAATTACACTGCTCACAAATTGAAAATTTTTTAACGAACATGTCTTTGAAGTATGAATATATTTTCTAGCTCATTTGCTGTTTTTAAATATCGCGGGTTTCATAGTTTTATGATTAACCACATTTGTTCGAAATGTAACCGCAAAATCACAAATTTTTTTAAAATAAATCTGCACAAAATTATCTCTCATTTAAGTATAATTATGTCGATGTTTGGACCAGGATATCTTATCGGCATTGCAAGGATTTTGAAAATTTTGTATGTAAAATTTAACATGAAAAATTTTCAATTCCATATAAAATTTACGTTTACAAAAATAATTTTAATTTTTATCACGATGCAAAAACTGAACCACTTTTTGTATTAAATTGAAAAAACATTGAAAAAATCGTAAAATATTTAGAAAAGAATCTATTTTTAAATAAAAAAAAATTTAGTAAAACCGCGTTATTTTAAAAACTTCGAATTAGAAATGAATTTTTTTGCCAGTTTTAAACTCAGTGTACCTAAATCTATTAGAAAATATGTATTACAAAGACATGATTTGCAAAAAGTGGTAAATTCTTCAGTAGTAATGTTAATAATATATTTTTATATGAAAAAAAACTTTTTTATTAGATATTTAAAGCATGTATCAAGTAAGTTACAATTTAAAGTTATTTTCTAAATTTTTCAGGACATTTTCAACGGATTTATTTCAATGGTTTATCTAGCTCATGTTCAGTAATAAAATATTAGTATGCAATTTTCAACTTCCTTATTATACACTCAAAAAAATTAATGTAAATTTACTACTACAAAACGAGTAAAGTTGTATGTATTGTTACATGAACTCTGTAAATTTAAACACAAACTGCGTAAAACTTTTTTGCGCACTCTTTTATATACAAATACGATATACACACTAACAGTATTTTTACCCGTTATGTGTTTACAATTAAACATATTATGTCTAAAAGTAGTATTATTTTGTTAAATAAAACTATAAAAAAGCCAAAAATTAAAAAAAAAACGTTAAAATTAAAAAAAAATCTCTAAAATTTAAAAAAATCAATAGCAATTAAAAAAATCGCTTAACTTAAAAAGAAAATACCAAAACTAAAAAAAAGTGACCAAATTTAAAAAATCCCTTAAATGAAAAAAAAAATAAAAAACGCTAACATTAAAAAAAAATCACAAAAACGGAAAAACATCGCTGAAATTGAAAAAAAAATAGCCAAAAATTAAATAAAATCGCTACAATTAAAAAAATCGCCAAAAAATGTGAAAAACAGCTAAAATAAATACATTTTTTAAATTAAAAATAAATGCTAAAATAAAAGAAAATCTCAAAAATTAAAAATACGCTTAAAATGGAAAAATAGCTAATATTGAAAAAACCAAAAATATACTAATATTGATTGCAGATAAAAAAGAGTATTTATTTGAAACATCGCCTATGTTTCAAAAACTAGCTAAGATAAACCAATGTACACGGCCAACTTTTTCAAAATGATCGATTTTTATTCAATTATGGTGATTTTTTTTTTTGAATTTTTGAATTTGTTTTTAAATTTTGAAGATTTTTTTCATTGGCGATGTTTTCACTTCTAGCAATTATTCTCATTTTGGCGATTTTTCAAGTTTGGCAATATTTTTTAAATTTTAGTAATTGATTATTTTGTATGTTTTGTTGATCTTTTAAATTGCATTTAATTTTGAATTGTCAGGTTTGAGTTCATAATTAAACATTACTATTACAAATAGAAAACACTAATTGTTAATAAATGTAAGTAAAAATGGAAAAATAAATTTGGGATTTTTTTTTTAAATGTTGGCTGTATTTTTAAATTTCAATGATTTTTGGCCATTATTTTTAATTTTGGAGACTGTTTTCAATTTTGGAGATTTTTTTCATTTTAGCGATATTTTTTAAATTTTGGCGATGTTTTTCAGTTTCTGCAATTTTGGCGATTCTCAAATAGTCAATCGATTGAATTCCCAATTATTGAATTTCCAATGATTGAATTTCCAACGATTGAATTACCTATGATCGAATTCTCAATGATTGAATTGAATGATTGATAAAATCAAATGAGCTAAAATGAGCTAGTGAATTCCAAAGAATCAATTCATTCGCTTCAAAAAATCCGATTTGATTTTTACGGAATTCAATCAATATAAAATTCAATCTTCAAAGCTCTGTATATGTACAACCACGTATATAGCAGAAATATTTATTGTTAAATTTATTATTATACAACACATTAATACAACTCTTTCTAAAAATAAATTTTGAATTTTTTACTTTATTTGAAACATTATTTTTTGACCTGTTTTTCTTTCTTACCGCAAGGTAAATATACACATTTTTGGGGGGTTTTTACGCATATAAAAATGTATTTTTACAAATTTTTTGGTGTTTTTACGCATATTAAAATGTATTTTTACTTAGTTTTACGCAGAAATTCAGTAGAATGAATTAGTTATTTCTAAATTTAATTACATTTTTACGCACTTGCGTAGTAAATTTACACACTTTTTGTTGACCAACTTACACGTAGAGTGTATTTTTTTTTTTTCATTTACACACGTAGAGTGAACAACATATAGGAGGAGTACAGTTTCCTACTATATAAAAATTTCAACAGAAACTAATTAGCGTGAAGTGTTTGGTTAGTTGTTGGAAGTTGAAGTTCCTGCTGAAGTTCCAGCGTTTTTAGATAGTTAGTTTTATCCTTCCGCTGAACGAATATGGTCCGTATGTTCGTTATCTTGTGAAACAAGTGAAAGAAACTGGCATCCTCATCGATAAACCAAAGCGTGAAAAGCCAAAAACAGTGCGTATACCCGAGAATATTGCTGCTGTGGCAGAAAGTGTGCGTGAAGCGGCATCAACATCAATTCACCGTCGTTCTCAACAATTGAACATTTCGGAGACATCATTGCGACGAATTTTGCATAAAGACCTTGGTATGACGACATACAAAGTCCAATTGGTTCAGGAGTTCAAAAAAAAAAAGTTATTTGGCGGACCCTTTACTTAAATTTAAGATAATTTTGTGTAGCATTGTATTGTTTAAAAAAATGTATGTTCTTGAGGTTAAATTTCGAAGTATTAAGCAAAGTTTATGAAAAATTGGGCAAATGATGGAAATATAAAAACCACAATATTTTAATTTTATAAAACTGCAAGTGAGCAAAATATATGAAAAAATAGTTGTGAATGATAAAAATATAAAGATGTAAACGCTAAAAATTATATCATTGTAAACTGCTTTAAGGCCTGAAAAATTGATTCATGTACTCGTAGTACCTTAATTTACAACATGAATTAAAATTTGAAAACAATCAATTTAAAAATTCTATAAGAGTATTTTTAAAAGAGCAAACCAAATATAGGCAAAAAAATGGATTCCTGATTTTCAGATTTGCAGTCACCGTTTATAAGTCTGTGTAAAAATAGTGTTCTAAAGCTATGTTTTTTTTTTTGTAGTTGAGTAGTGTAAACATCTGAAAATCTACAAAAATAAAAAAAAAATAAAAACTTTCCAAAGTCAAACACAATTGTGTCCTAAGATAGTTTCCAATTCTTAAATTCATATTTTGTAGCATATATGTTTTTGTATACATTGCTTGGCAACATTATTGCTATACACATGTCTCTAACGGCAGTTATTTCTTGTTTTTCTCAGTACAACAACTAACCCAAACACGTCGAAACAGGTTGTTTATCTAGCGTGCACCAACGTATTTCTTTCATTATTTGTTTAATTTTTGCATTGTTTTGTTTTTGATGACCGATTGTACAAGATGAATGGCTTAATTTAATTTTTGTAAAAATATCTTAATTAAGTTGTTTGTTTTTTTAATTCGTTATAATCAAACGAGTAATATAATTAATGTTTACTAAATGTTTCGGTGAGCGAAGAGTTGCAATGCGAATTACACATGCAAGTAGCAAGACTGATTGTGATTATCGTTAAAGAAGTGATGGTTTCGTCTAACATTTACCAGAAAATATTGCTTCTCAACCAGTGTTGCCAAGTATTTTTTTATAACAAATACCGCTACATTGTTTAAAAACCCCACTAGATTTTTTTTTTTTTATTAAATCTGCATTTACATAACCGAGCCCTTAGGGCCTTATATGGCTAATTAAAGCTACTAAACAATAAAACTTCTCTACTAAATTAAAGCATATAAAATAAATAATAATAATAAGATATAATATAATATAAATATATGAGATCACTAAAAATATTAAATTATTAAAAACGGAATCATAATAAATGCCGAGAAAAAATTATTGACAAAGAAAAATAAAAAATTTGTTCCAAATTGCATAAAAAATAAAAAATATGTATTATAACTTTCAAACGTTTTTATTCTGACTTGCAAAACTGTAAAAAAAACCCTATAGAGTCTCTAAAACTTGAAGTTCTGCAAAATGTAATAATTGGACTTGTATACAGGCAATGTATAAGAAAATTTTCTTAATTCCCTTGGCAAAGCATTCCAAACTCTAGGTATCCGAACCTGAAATGATTTTGCAAAAATATCCAAATGCCTTATAGGCGGAATTAACTGGGGATTTCTTATCGACCGAGTAAAATGAAATTTATCAACTATATAAGTAGGGTAACCATTAACAATGGACTTATAAAAAAATATCAAAAGCCTGATACTAATAAAGTTCTCAAAAGACGATCCAAGAAAACTAAATGTATGTTGAGATACATGATCTCTCCTTTTTAAATTGAAAACGTAGCGAATAATCCTATTAAAAACGAGATGATATTTATGTAATACGTACCCCGGAGTACTAGAAAAAATTTCCACGCAGTACAACATATGTGGCATTAAGATAGCAGTAGCTACCTGTCTTTTACCGAACACGGTAAATAAATATTTAACGAATATAACCTTTTAATAAGAAGGATACACGGGAAGACAAATAATTGACGTGTGGTGAAAAATTTAACTGATCGTCCAAAACAAGACCCAAGCATTTCATTTTATTCACAAATCCAACTGGAATACCACCAATCGTAACATTTATGTCCTCAGTATTAAATCCAAACCCCATTAACTTTGTCTTCAGCGGATTTACACGAAACCCATTATCTGACGCCCAAGACACTACTTCACGCAGCACATAATTAACCCCGATCTCTAACACATCAACAAACTCAGCATAACAAACTGCACATCATCAGCGTATACGTAAGGTACACAAGAAACACCATTAACTGTTTCTAAAAGGTCATTCAAATAAATCATAAATAAAAGTGGGCCAATAACAGACCCCTGTGGGACACCACTAGTAATCCGACGAGTACGGGACATAGATGTACCAATAGAGACATATTGATACCTCCCATGGAGGTAGGACCTAATTAATTCACAAGCCTTATAAGAAAACTCAAACTCATTAAACAATTTAAATATTAATCTAGAGTGTATCAACCTATCAAAGGCTTTAGATAAATCAATCGAAAGCAGTACAACGTTTTTGCGGTCATCCAAAAACTGCCTAATAGAATCAGTCAAACCAAGCAATAGAGAGGTCGTACTGTATCCTCGCCTAAATCCAGATTGCGATGAATGAATAAGCGATTTATTAGGCGGTTTAGCAAAAAAAAAACCGCCTAATAAATATTTCTCCTAAAATCTGTTAAATTTTTTAGCTTTTATTTCAAATTTTTTGAATAAAAATTTTAAAATACCCTAAATTCGTTAGAGTTTTCCGTTTTCATAGTCAAAATCTGAAGTTTTATTTTAACAGCGAAGTAAAGTGTCTTAAACTTTACCACCAATCTAAAAAAAGTTAAAATTATGTTGAAAATTTAAAAAAAAAATAATAATCAAACTGATATTGTATTTTTATAAAGGCAACTTAACTCTTTTAATCAGATTTTTACCCCCCAAAATGCCCCTCAACAAACTGTTACCCCCCGTAAATCAGCCTAAACGACTAAAAACCACCTTAAATCTAGGGGAAACCCACTTAATTTGGACACACTCTTCTCAACCGTTAATTTGTAGTACTTTCTTAATTGCACTGTGCAACACTAGTCTCTCGGCGCACAGTGGTGCAAAACACAAACTTTTTATTATTTTTATTGTAATTCCTAATATGTGCTTATATATATATATTGCAGGATTTTGGTATATGATAGAGGGGACAGAAAAAAGAGGTTAAAAATTGCATTTAAAAATTACTTGTTTTTTTTTTTTTAATGAATGTTCCAAAGAAAAATATGCAATTTTGGATATAAATTAACGGTTTCAAATCTATTCAGTGACGCATTAAAAATATT
The DNA here is from genome assembly GCA_021234595.1 of Delia radicum. Lineage (NCBI taxonomy): Eukaryota > Metazoa > Arthropoda > Insecta > Diptera > Anthomyiidae > Delia > Delia radicum. The sequence goes on from CM037854.1 coordinate 86,039,446, forward strand.
AAAAAGATTTAAAAAAATCGCACAATTTTAAAACAAATTTTTTTTATTATATACAAAATTTAACGAAATCTAAGAGCATACGGGAAGGCACTACATACACTCATAATAATCCATGCTAAAAATACGAAAATAATGTCAAACCAACAAAAATTTTCGTAAAATGAACAAATATTAGTTTTCCAATTTGACATTTATTGGTATTTTTGTGCATGTATTATTATCAGTGTACTTAAAGCCTTTTTATACTTTCACATTTTTGTAAGTCTCAGAGCTATTTTTTTTTTGCTTTCCACATACAAGTAAAAAGGAAAAAACATTGAAATGTAATGGAAACATATCAGTAATTAAATTTTTTCGCATAATTAAATAAATGCAAATAAAAGCATAAAAAGTAAAAACTTGTCAAAACGTTTCTAGTTTTCGTGCACTTACAATGCTATGTAGGTAAACCCCACTGCAAATGTAGTTAAAAGCAAATGAAATTTCACTTAAAGAAAGGACGACCTACCTTTCAGTAAATTCAACTAACATTGTCATTTGTTTTTTAATGTTCAAAAAATGGCTAACAATTGTAGTAAAAATTAACCACATGGTAGTAAAAAATAAACAAGCATTTACTTTTTTTTTTTTAGATAACAAAAAACTACTGTAAAAAATTAATGTAAAATCATAAAACAGGCATTTGATGTGGTTTGTTTTTTTAAATGAAAAATGATTAGTAAAAAAGTACAAATGACTGACATTAACATTAAAAATAAAGATACTGCATTACAACCTAAAGAACTACATATTTTTAAAGCAGAAGTTCCCTGAGTGTATAGTTTCAGCAAAAAAACAATATTTGTTGGTATCAACAATTTGTGTATTTATATTGCTAATGCGAAAAAGTGGATTTTTAAGTGCACCGAAATAATATACAGTTGCTTATTTGAAATTTTGTAACTGGGTCAAAAAACTGTTAATATTAAAAAAACATTTGGCAAAATTTCAGTTTATGGGGGACACCCCAGGAAAAAAAAAATGCCACGCCCCCTTAAATGACCCCAAGGAGTGCGAAAATCATAATGAATAAGGGGGCTCACGCCCCTTATGGGCGTGGCAGTCGAAAAACGACCCGGCCCACCTACGTAGACAATATGGGTATCAAATGAAAGCTAATATCTTCACGATTCCAAAAATAGCCGTAGTTGCCAGATCGGGCGATTTTTGTAGCCGATATGGCCATTTTGGCAAAATTTGGGGTGGGGGAAATTTTTTTTTTCCTTTTTTTTGCTTTTTGCTTCTGATTGGTTAATGAAAATTTGTTATACTGGCTTCGCTTAGTAAAGTTTTTCTGCGTGACCGGCCTACGGCCGGGCTTAGGGGTTTTTAAACTCCAGTATGTCTTAATTCTAGACGGCGGGGATCTCTCTCTCTCTCTAAAAAGAAATAAACAAAAAAAAAGTCCTTCCCCCATTTTATAAAAATTAACATATCTTCCTCAAATTCTGGACGATCTGGCAACTACGGGTATTTTTGGAATCGTGAAGACATTTCCTTTCATTTGATACCAATATTGCCTAAGTAGGTGGCATGGGTCGTTTTTCACCCCCGCCCCTATTTAACAAAAATGGCCGTATCGGCTGAAAAACCGCCCGATCTGGCAACTATGGCTATTTTTGGAATCGTGAAGACATTAGCTTTCATTTGATACCCATATTGTGTACGTAGGTGGGCCGGGTCGTTTTTCGACTGCCACGCCCATAGGGGGCGTGAGCCCCCTTATTCATTATGATTTTCGTACTCCTGGAAACATTCTGAAGGGGATGGCATATTCAGATTTTTTCTCTAGGGGTGTCCCCCATAAACTGAAATTCAGCCAAACATTTTAACCATAATGAGTTTTACGTAAAAATTGTGTGTTATTTGTTTTCCGAAATTTGTATGTACCATAACATTATTTTTCTGGTGAAAAGTGATGTTTTTAGCTTGTTGTGACATTGTGTTATAAAATCTAAAAATTGTTTACGTCCACCAAAGCCTTACAACCAACGCCCAAAGTAAAATTTTTGAGTATTTTTATGATTTTTTTTTACGTTTTAGTTTTTCTAATGTTAAAAATTCAGATTTTACTGAAATCGCTCATATTTTTGGATGACTCATAATTTAAGACAAATTTGAAGTCTTAACCTATTCATTAGCGATATTCCATTAATATTTTAGCTTTAGTAGTACCATATTTCTCCGATAGAGGGAACAGTAAAGCGCCAAATGCAGCACAAAATTTAGTTTCAGTCAAAGGTCTAAGTCTCCACATATTTTCATTAAAAAAGATTCAGCGATTTAGTTTCGGGCGCCAAAGTGTTATTATCCTGTTGGTTATACATGACCAGTCCAGCGCCATTCATACACTAAAAAGTCCAAAATATGCGCTTAAAATTTGATGAGTTTTTAAAATCGTGCTATTAAGTCGATAGCGATGGTTTAAAATAAAATACAATAAAAATGTCTGATGGCAATTTGATGTTTCTTATTTTAAATAAAGTCCTGTGTTAACGTATTTAAATTTTTCCTTTTATTTATTATAAATAAAACCTCCAATTGTCGATTTCTCCAAAAAAAAGTACACTAAAAAAAAAGTTAGTAAAGTCAGCAAAAAATGTTGCTGAGTCAGCAAAATTTTAGTCAGTTCTGTGCTTGCAAAAAAATTGCCAATGTCAGCAAAATCGTTTGCTGAAAAATAGCGACCTGATTTTTAGCAATAAAATTAGTAGATACAGCGAAAATGCTGCTAACACATAGTTGATTAAAAATTAAAAATCCTTGCTAAAAGCTAATGAAATTTTTTCTGAATATTAGTTCACTAAAAAAAAGCGCAAAAACTTTGTAGAACAATTATACTTTAGTTGATTTATTTGCTGAAAATCTTAAATATATTTTGTGATTCTCTTAAAAATAATGTATACCTCATTTATACTAAGTAGTGAGATCGAAAAAAACCCGACATATTTTCACTTACAACTACTTTTGTGTACGACACGGAACGTATTTTTCTTGTCAAGATACCTTTAAGAATGTTGGCAGATTATGTGTGAAAAATATTGAAGCGATCCGCTCCTGATTTCGCTATCACATGGAAACTGAACAAAAAGTAAATAATGGAATTGTTTTGGTATATTTAGTGCCCTAATTGATAGAAGCACACAATGTATAAAAAAGTGACAGTATTGGGAACTTGTTTTGTTACCTTCATCAAACATTTAAATATAAACTTAATGTCAATGTATAGTTCTGAGTTCTGGACAATTAAACAAAATTTTTTGTAAGAAATTGAAGGTTTTTTTGTAAAAATAATGTAGCATTTTTTGTTCAAAGTCCATTTCTAAAAAAATTGATAATCCGATTTCGCTAATATTTTGTACACATAATCTGACTTAAAAGATAACTTGATTCAAGTAAAAGTTCTCTTTTAAATATAAAATAAACTTATACGTGATAATCTGTTTTGGGAATTATTCGATCTTACTCCTTAGAGTCACAAACGTGTAGTTTTCAGAAACTGCTTGTATAGTTGTCAAATTTCATACAAATTTTAAACCAAAAACTCAAAGGTTTCAAAAACTACTAGTTTCTGGTTGCAGTATAAATATAGTATTACTAAATGTAATAAAATATAAAAATTGACGATATGAATTAATTTAATATCTAAAAATATATAAAAGCCATTATGTACAACATTCACAAAATTATCTTTCATCTACTTACTTTGTTGTCTAAATTATGGCATCTTTTAAAGGAAGATAAATGCAGTAATTCTAAATACAAAACAAAAAAAAAACAAAATATTTCTGCAATAAGAAAAAGGAAACATAAAAATTACCTTGGATATGTGTCCTTGTATTTCGCTTTATTTTGTATACCTGAGCGTATATTTCTTTGACCGAACTATATGAATATCACAATACATAATTATCACTGAAAACCACTATAAACATTTTGTTTACAAATACACATTTAATCTTTACTACATTTAAATTTAAATTTTTGTCTTTAATTTAATAAATAGGCAATTATTTTGACAAGCCGGTGGCAACACAAAATTTAAGTTTTTTAATCCACAATGTATGTATACACATTGCGTCCTTTGGTCTTATTTATAAAAGCCCGATTTTATGCATGTCTTACAAGAGTTGATTTTTATGCATGTCTTACAAGAGTTGATTTTTATGCATGTCTTACAAGAGGTGTACTTTTTAGCATAATTTTCCTTGTCTCTACTACCTCTTGACATGCAGCGACATATATTTCATTCAGCGTATATCTTTCAATCTGGCTGTCGTAGAAAGTATTAACGTGCTTCTCAGCAAATTTTTTTTAGCAAAATAAATTAGTAAAACATTAGTAAAATATTAGTAAACCATTAGTTCAAAATAGTTAAGGGACGAATAAGTATGACTAAAATTTTACCTGAAAACACAATTTCAGCAAAAGATTTTGCTGAAAAATAGTATACTTGATTTACAACACGTTTTACTAACTTTTCTACTGAATTATTTTTTTGTGTTTAGAAGTATAGATAATAGATATTATAGATAATTAAACAAATTTCATAACTGTTTCCAAAAATTTTTTTAATGTTCTTTAAATACTGATACGCAAACATCGTCTTACAATGACCTCTCATGGTTTTGAATATCAAAATAATATTTTTAGACTTAAGTAAAAAAATGTTAGTTAAAAACTTAGTATTTCTACAATTAAAAATAGTAAAATTTTTAACTAAAATCTCAATATGAACTAAAAAACAATTTAAAATTTGCATGTTGGATTACTAATTTTTCTACTAAATTTGTTCTATGAGGGAACGCGATAGAATTATAAATTCCCTAGAAAAACCTTCATAGCGATTCGGATTCTCGTTCTCGCCATTCTCCTCAACTTTCAAACTGTATTTTATTCTGTGTAGTAAAAATTTAGAAATTTTTTTTTTTTATTTAACCAATACTCAGGGGATGCCCCCTACTCATGCAGTGCATTGTATTGATCAGGAAAACAGAGCATGGGAAGGAGAAAAGAGGGAGTAGTGTTTGTGGATATTTGATTTAATTTTTTCTAAATTATAAGTTACAGGGAAGACTTCTGCGGGAAGTTTGTTCCACATACGAATTGTTCGGCTAAAAAACGAATTTTCTTTGTAATACGTTGTGCGAAATATCAATCAACTACAAACGGATGTGCTCTACTAGATAAGCGACTATTACGAATAAAAACTCGGGCTCGTGGAATAAGTTCACTTATCTCAGATGAGCATCTCCCATGGTAATATCGATAGAAAAGTGTCACACAACCCACATTCCGACGATGCTCCAATGAATAAATAGAGTTGGATTGTCATTGATAAGCTTCACTGCCCTGCCCTGAACACGGTCCCGAAGATTCAAAATAGATAGTGTAGCCCCTGCCCATATAAGAGAGTCGTATTCCATTTTCGGCCGGATATAGCTGGTATGATGGATGTATTGAAGTAAGTCTTGCACCGTTTCAGGAAACCAAGACACTTGAATGCCTCTTTCGACACTTTAAATACAGGCTTATTCTTTCATCGTATCAATTATTCTGGAGAATTCGAACGATTCATAATACAGGAGAATGTTTGTTAAAAATACATAGAATGAGAGGACCCATTCAATGATTACTTGGCATTTAGGAGTTAATTCTTTTAATTTCAATTCAGGATTAACACATTAAATTAAATTACTAAATCTTCAAAACTATGTTTGTAAAAAACTAAATTTAACAATTTTTAATTCAACTGACTATAAAATTTCTTACCAATAAGGTGTTAAACTTCAAGGGTAAAATTTTTCTTCTTTTTTTTTCTTGGTCAACAAAATTAAAGAAGTGTAAATCTTTATTTTATTCAAACAAAAGAGAAGCGTTAAAATTAGGAGGGAAATTTTTTGGTTGCCATTTATCAAACACAAAAAAGAAAACTACAGAATTAAAAACTTTTAGTTTTCTTCTTTCCTTTTCTCTTCAAATTCTATACCCTTTTGTTCAAATTGTTCTATACGATTCCAACTTTTGGAAAATTCGTTGGTCTTTCTCATAGGGCAGGTGTTAAAACTAAAATTTCTTAACATTTCTCTTTTACTACGTTTTATTTTGGATTTTCTTTATTTCCATCTTTTGTTTTTAACTGGCATTTGTTCTTTTTCAAATAAAAGGTCAAAATTCCTTTAGACTATGTTTTACCTTTTTTTTACTTTCCTATCCCTGATAAGCAGGTAGTTGAGCGACTGTGAATGTTGTTAAATAAAATAAGAATTATTTACTTTCTTAATGAAACAGGTATGTAGAAAGACATGGGGTTGAAAATTAAATGTGAAAATGTAGGATGTAAGTATATAAAATATTTAACTGCAATAATTGGCCAATTTTCACCTACGAAGAAAATATATTTTAAAATGAAATGTGACAGCAAATTTTTTTAAGTAAATCTTTAAACTAACGAATTATTTAATGATTGGGATTTAAACAAATGTCCATATTGAACACATTTTTTTTTTGTCTATATTCGTAATTTCATATATAAAAACCACTCGTTATTTTATTTTGTTAACCACTTGTGAAATTTGTAATTGCCTGTACAATATAAAATCCCCAATTGAGACTTTGAAACTCTTAAACTCTTGAATGTCATTTGCCTACGCCTAAACCCTTGTTAATTACTAATGTCAGTTAGCCAGTTTAATATAAAATAATTAAAATAAAGACAATTGAACAAAGTATTTCCTATTTTGGATTTGATGTATTATACTAATTGTAAAAGATAAGTAGATATGAAATTAACATTTGCACTACTTTAAAACGAAAGGATTATTTTAGTAGAAACGACTTTTTAGTTGTGTAGGACACTTTCTCCTTGCTAAGTCATATGTTTACTACTCTTCTGTAGAAAGTTAAAAACAAAAAATATATCAGTTTTCACATTTTCCAGTGAACGCATATTTAAATTGCAGGTTCCTAGACAAAATGGCTTCGGGCAGGCCATGTATTGCAGATTTTTACACTTTTTACCAATCCCTTAAAAATTAAAAAAAAAAAATATCACCCAAATTATTCGTATTTGAATTTGAAAATAATATTATAACCAAAAAAGGGCGAATTTAAATATAATTCTGCAAAGCAAAATTCTGTTGAAGTATCCGAATTTCTGTAGCTAAATATTAAAATTCCGACGACTGCTATCGATTCGCTTTATTTTCTTTATATATATTTTCTTTCACCTTTATAAAGTGAAATAACTTTTAGCATTTTTTACAAGTATTAAAAATAATATGGCATGGCAGCAGGAGATTTCCACAGTGGGTTTCTATCCACCTCAGTCTCTCTTAATCTGACCACTTTTTACATGTTCGTAAACTCGCACCTAGCAAATGAAACATGTTGCAGAAAATTAAAAGTTTAAATTAATTTTTGTCATGATTTTAAATAATAATTTAAAAAATGATTATTTATTTAAAATTTTAGCCATGAAATTAGCAACTTAAAATTAAAATACATTAAATTTTAATAACAAATAACAAAATAAAACTGAGTGTTTTAAGCAATGATTTTGTATCAACATGTTGCAATCATTATTTAGTATAAAAAAATGTTTTCATTTGCTTGGCCGAGTTCGGTATTTGGTTGCTGAGAGGCATGGGAATTGTAGTCTCTCAATTTGTATATACTCTTTAGTTTCTATCCACCTCAGTCTCTCCCAATCAGCACTCTTTTTATTTGTTCGTAAACTCGCACCGATCAAGTGAACACATGTTGCAGAAATTTAAATGTTTACATTAGTTTTTATCATGTTTTTGAATAATAATTTAAATTTTTACAAAATAAAAGTGAGTGTTTTAATCAAAATTTTTTATCAACATGTTGGAATTAAATATTTAGAATCAAAATAACATATAATTATATAATAAAGGGTCCGCCATCTAACGTTGCTAGTGCTTATTTCGTGAATGGTAACACTTAGCTCATGTCTGATTTGACAGATAATTAGTTTTATCCTTCCGCTGAACGAATATGGTCCGTATGTTCGTTATCTTGTGAAAAAAGTGAAAGAAACTGGCATCCTCATCGATAAACCAAAAAGTGAAAAGCCAAAAACAGTACGTACACCCGAGAATATTGCTGCTGTGGCAGAAAGTGTGCGTGTGGCAGAAAGTGTGCGTAATTTCCGTAAACATTGGTCTTTTGGAAGAATAAAATAAATTATATTATATTCATATTATTACTTTTCATCGTAATGATGTCACTGAAAGCCATGAAATCACAGCTTTTTATAAGTGCTTATTTTCCCCATAATGCTTCCAAATATGAATTCGCCACATAAAAATTATGGCATATGTAAGCAGGTTTGGAAGGGACTCTTAGGCTTACTCCCTTACAAACCTGTTTGCTTGTAAGCAGCTTTTTTATTACTGGGGTAGTATTATTATTACAAAAAACTAATAGAAAATATTTGAATAGCAATTTAAATCTTTTACAAAAACAATCATTAAAGGTACATAAATTTAAATATTCACAATATTGCTAAACATTTGTTATTTTTTTTTTGTTTTTGTTTTGCATATCCTCATATTAGGATCTTCCATAATTATGTTTGACATTACAGCAGGGACCGAAAATAATTTTATTTTAAAAAATTTTAACAAAAAAAGCATTTAGAGGCAAATGTCGGAAAACTGATTCAAGCATAACATATTGATCTCTTATAATGATCTACTTTTTAAAATTGATTTTTTCCAGCAAATATAAAAGTTTTTTTTTTAATTTTCTTTTTCGAAACAAAATAAAAGTATTTTTTTAGTTTTATTTTTTCGAAACAAAATATAAGTTTTTTTTTAGTTTTATTTTTTTAGCAAAAAAAAAAACACCTATTTTTGGACTTTTATATTTTTTGAGCAAAAATAAAAGTTATTTATTGACATTTATTTTTCGAGCAAAAAATAAAAGTTAAAGTCACAAAATAACTTTTTGCATCTGACTTTTATGATAAAAGGAATAATAATTGCGGTCCCAAATATTCATTTTAATGGAGGTTTTTATATACTCAATATATATTGTATTCAATCCCTTCGGGAAACGAAGGGTCGATTGATCCATAGTGACAAATCTGTGATATATGATTTGGGGGCACGTCACGAAATTGGTGAAAACCAAAATTGTGGTGCACCAAAAAGTGTTAATTTTGGTGAAATGACAAATCACGTGACTATAGTTATGGTGACAAAACATTTACTGGTTGCTACCAGATATATCATGTAACTGGAGAAAAAGTAACATAACATCAAAGTGTACTGAAGCAACTAGGGCCGTTGCAGTTGAAGTTATTACTGGTCATTGAACTGGTTCAAACCCGTTAGCAGTGGATGACAAAATGGCAATTAGTGCCAAAGGATTCAGTCCCTTGACTGCTACACAGCAGACATAACACTGAAGGAATTTTATCTGTACCGACTATGTGACAGCAGAAATAAAGACGTAACATTCCACTGGTTTAAAAGAACTGAACACGGAACTGTGACCAGCGCTGCCATATATGGCGATTTCTCTCCAAACGTCGCGATCTTAAACTTAGTTTTTTGCTGGGTATAGACAAAATAAGCTTATTATAAAATTGATTTTTGTTGTGCCTTTTTTAAGGTTTTTTTGAACAGGGGGTAAGACACACTGTTTTGGAAAGGTGCAGTGATTGGTTCCGGGCGGGCTATTTAGCAACTCGTGCATAATATGACATACGCTGAGAGGTTACTTGCTAATTACTATTCGCATGACCGGCGACATTTACCCCTTAGACCAGTGCAGTGGTACGTCTTAAAACTATTTCAGTCAAACTGCCCCTGTTACAGAACACATTGCGCTTAATATGTGACTAGTTTTCCTTCAAAAATTATTCTCCAGTTCTAAGATACGTACACCTACAGCAGTCACGTGATAATTTTTTTCCCACTGGTTCTGTTGCATATGACATAAATCCTAAAATGGTCATACTTTGACACTACCTACTTCTAACATGTCCCGTAGTATATTCATTTCAGTCTGTATGGTGATAGGTTACCTTGGTCAAGTTATTCGATACATCACACAGTGCTTCACAGGTAGCAAATTGTCACCTCCTATGACAAGCCCATGTTAAAAGTACCGGTCACTTTCATATAACAGAACCGAAACTAGAACAGGTTAAGACACACAAAGTTCTAGTCACATGACCATACCAGTGGCTGGTCGATTTCCCGCAGGGATAGTGTTAAATATTCAATCAAAATCTTTTTTTTAACCGATCTGAAAGATAAAATATTTCATATCAAATATGTCAATACATTTGTGTTGTTGATTTTGGTTTGCGCGGCACTGTTTAACCTCAAAACACGTTGAAGGACTACATTATCGAACATGCCCTTACTTTAGAAAAAATATCTTATTAATGACGGAAATATCGTATTAGCGAAAATAAACTAATATTAAAACATAAGTTATATAAAGTATACTAAATTTTTAAGTTCAAATAATTAAAAACTTGGTGAAATCAAAAAAGTTTTTGCTCGGTTTAGCCAAAAACTTGGTAAGTTTTCCAAAGTTTTTGCATAATTTATACAATAACAAAAAATAAGTGTCTATGAATACACCAACCACTCAGAAACTTTGAATGGCTGTGTTGCAATTTTACAAACACGCTGCTTGATAAAAAAAATATGTGTGTAATGTTGCATTTCAAAATTCCATTAATATCGTTGTATTTGTTTGCGAGAAATTCGGTTAAATCAATTTGTGTAGAAAAAATTTGTATGACCAGCTGAATGTTGCATAAAACACTTTTTAAATCATTTAATTCCAATGACAATGTTCTTCTTTATTAATTCATTATATTTCTTTTTGTTTAATTAAATTATAAAAAAAATATATTTCACACACACCTTTTTTCAAAGAAAATTTTTATTAATATTTATTTTTTTTATTTTTATGAATTTATGCAAATTTGTTGCCTAATTTTATTAAAACATATTTCATCTTTTTAAATCACATGACACTAAGCCTATCAAAAAATATTATAAAAATAAATTTCTATAAAAAAAATGTTGAAAGTGTTGAAGTTAATGTCATATCATTAATAATCTTTTTGAATGGCTTTTATTTTGTTATAACTTCTATTTTCTACGCTACGTAGTACTTCATCCGTATCTGCATAATAATCAAATTTAATAACCAACTTTTTTTTTTGAAGTGATAAGAGTGTGTTTAAGTAGTTATGACTTAATATTATTAAAACTAACATATTTTAATAAGTCTCTATAATATTTTATCATAATTTTTTATGATTAACTTTTGTTCTGTTTTCATTGTAGTAAATCACTCTAGTGCTGTTATACAAGCCGCGCCACCGGTAGTCAGCCGGTTAGCCGCCGCTGACGACAAGTTGATTTCAAGCCGACACTACCTGCTAATGAAAATGCTTTACAACGAATATGAGTGATAAACAATACACAAAGAACAAAACATTTTCTGTTTTAGCTTGCATATATGACACATGCATTGAATTATATAAATTATATGAATTATAGAAATAATAAACGATTACAAATTAATATTAAAGAAGCAATTAAAGAATATATGCAAATAGAGAGGCTAGACTTCATACGCCTCTCAGCAACAAAATACCGAAATCGGGTAAGCAAATTAAAACATTTTTTTTAATATTTTAAATAAATAAAAATTTTATTAAGTATTATTTAAAAACATGATAAAAATTAATTTAAACATTTAAGTGTCTGCAACATGTTTTCTTATGTGGGGTGCGACTTTACGAATAAATAAAAAGAGGGCAGATTGAGACAGACTGAGGTGGATATTTACCCACTGATGCAACATAATATTTTTTTTTTTTTAATTTTAACCAATAATCAGGGGATGCCCCCTACTCATGCAGTGCATTGTATTGATCAGGAAAATAGGGTATGGGAGGGATGAAAGAGGGAGTAGTGTTTGTGGATATTTGATTTAAATTTTTCTTAATTGTAAGTAACAGGGATGACTTCTGCGGGAAGTTTGTTCCACATACGAAACGTTCGACTAAAAAACGTATTTTTTCTGTAATGCGTTGTGCGAAACACAGGACAATCAACTACAAACGGATGTGCTCTACTAGATAAGCGAGTATTACGAATAAAAACTCGGGCTCGAGGAATAAGTTCACTTATCTCAGATGAGCACCTCCCATGGTAATGTCGATAGAAAAGTGTCACACAACCCACATTCCGACTATGCTCCAATGAATCAATAGAGTTGGATACACCACTGTCATTGATAAGCTTCACCGCCCTCCCCTGAACACGGTCCAGAAGCTTCAGAATATACACTGAAGCCCCTGCCCATATATGAGAGTTGTATTCCATTTTCGGCCGGATATAGCTGGTATAAATAGTAAGGAGATCGGATGAAGTGAAGTAAGTCTTGCACCGTTTCAGAAAACCAATACACTTGAATGCCTCTTTCGACACTTGAAATACGTGCTTATTCCAACGGACATCACACTGTATTCTCATGCCCAGAACATCAAGAGTATCCGATTCCTCAATACCTATACCATCCATAGCTACAGATGACAATGTTAATTCCACAGCCCGTCTGTGGGTTAACATACAATATTGGGTCTTGCGTGCATTAAAACCGACCTTATTCGCGCGACCCACTCAGAGATTGTAGAAAGGTCTTGACGGAGTGTGTCATTCATGTTCTGCCGCATAGCCTCTATCTCCAAAGAGCCTGTGATCGAATGAAAATGAATGACAAATGTTGCTGTCATCTGCAAAAGAGTAAATAGGATTGAAGGTATGCCCAAGAAGGTCATTAATAAATAAAAGAAAAAGGGTAGGAGAAAGAACAGAACCTTGCGGTACCCCTGAATTTAGCTGAAACTCGTTTGGTGAGACTCCATCTAAAACAACACGTATAGTGCGGTCTCTAAGAAAACTCGTTATAAATCGAGAGAAGACATTACCGACACCAAAAGCAACTAGCTTAGTCACGGGTGCACCGTGCCACACGCGATCGAACGCCTTGGAAATATCTAGAGCAACCACTTTACTCTCACCAAAGCGGTGGAGTGACCGGCTCCAATGTTCCGATAGAAACGCCAACTACTCTCGATCATTTAAAAGTGAATTGGTCTCTAAATATTTCACAAGATGGTAGTTAACCATGGTCTCCATCACTTTGGAGAGCGCAGAGCAGATTGCGATTGGGCGGTAATTTTCAGGGTTGTTAGCCGCACCCTTTTTAGGGATTGGCTGGACATTGGCCACCTTCCAGCATGAGGGGAAGACTCCCGCACGGTACAATGAACTGAAAAGTTTTGCCAATGGACGTGCCAACGTAAAAGAGCACTGTTTCAGCACCAGTGATGATATGCCATCCGGCCCATGTGACTTGTTTACGTTGAGATCCTCAAGAACCCTTTTAAGTGCCCGTGCCCGAAAGAAAATCAAAGTCATAGTATAGGATACCCTTTCAAGAACACGCAGTGGTTGATCGCTTTCTTGCAAAAGTTAACCGGGTTGGTGAATGATTGATCGTCCTTTATAAGATTTGGAATAGAAGAACTAGCATTATCCTTTACTCTTTTAATGAACGACCAAAAGGTCTTACTGCCCCGAGGAGCAGAAAGAACTTTCGCACGTATATACCGCTCGTATAGAACCTTTTCGCGTCTAAGTGGTTATTGGTCAAAAATTATTAATACTACTATCATACAACTCCCGACTTTCAAATTAAATACAAATTTGAAATCGAAAACTTAAAAAAACTAAAACTCATATTTTGTAGTTCAGTATGAACGGATTATATATAAGTTTGTAGTTTCAAAAGTTATAGTTATTTTCTTTAATACTCAGTAAATACCAATAATCGTTATTACCATTTCAATATTTTTCTAAAACAAAACATATTTTATAAGCAATTTCCATTTCGTCCAGAAATATTAATCTCCCAGCTTTAGACAAATTCGCTTATTTTTTAGCCAACAATTTATTGTATATTATCAATTTTTCTTTTAACTATATTGATTTGAAAATAAAAGAGTCACGCTACAAAATTACATATAAAAATTTTCAAAATTGTTAAATGTAAAGAATATTTTTTGATTTTTCATATAATCGTCTTTTTTACTTCCTCTGAGTAAACTTTCAAAGTTAGTAATTTGCCCCTATAAAACATTTGTAAAAAAGTAGGTTTAATTTTTATTCTTTCTTAGCCTATACGATATACCTTATCAAAAATTGTCAATCTAGTCATAATTAATGTAAAGAAAATGAATAGGAAAACAAAACTTAAAAAAATAAGAAAAGTTACTGTCAATTTTTCTTTTAAATTTTATATAAAAATGATATTTCAGTTATAGTTTAAAAAATTTCTGAAAAGATGTAATAAAATATCCAAGTTGTTTAAGTCTTGAACTTAAATTTCAACTATTTTAAGTATTCGCTCTTTTTTAACTTATACATAAGATGAAATTCCAGAGAAATATATTTAAGTAAAAAAGAAATTTGCCGTGCGGTATATACAAATAGCTTTTTTGCATGAAGTTTTCCAAAATCGCGAAATCTGCGACTTCGATTTTAATTTGATTTTATACTTGTAATGTGCACCTGAATGCATAATAGATTTGATGTGTCGCAGTCATAATAATTGTATTTAATTTTTCTCTTTTTTTTTAATCTTCCGACCTCACTCTTTCTGCTAAAAGAGTCTTTAAATAACAACAGTATGAATTGCGTGTAATTATAAATAGGTGTGTGGACGGAAGGTTAATTAATTTAAAAAAATATAACTTTAAAATTTTTTGGCAGACCAAATTCATTTACATAAAATTTCTAATTTCGCGAAATCGGCGAGTTAGATTTTAATTTGGAATTCGTAATATACACACAGAGAAAACTTTAGTTAGTTGCCAAACAAAATTCGGTTAGTACGACTCACGTTCGATTATTAGTTTTTACAACAAAGTTCGGCTAGTTCAACTGAGTTTCAGTTGCAACACCAAAAATATTCAGAAATCGTATGTAAAAAATATCGTTGTACTAACTGATTAAAATACACTTTTCAATACTTTTGGCACTTTATTTCTCTGTGTGTCCAGAAAAAGGTATGTATTTAGATTTGATGTATTTAATTTTTCTCATTTTTAATCAAAGTTAAAAAAAAAGAGGATTTAAATCTTTGAAATTTCAATGGCAATCTGCGATCTAAAAATAAAACTTTTTAAAATTTCTGCCAGACAATATTTATGGTACATAAAATTAAATTTTTTTTTGAAATTTAACCTTCAGCCGATTATGAGCCGCCGCCGACACTTTTTTTCTCCTAGCCGAGGCTGGCCATATTTTGGAGGCTACGGTCGATTAAGCCGACGCAGCCGACTGTTTTTGTATTGAGCCGCCAACATTTTGCCACGGCTTTCATCTCTGCTTTAGTGCGTGTTGCAAGAATTAACAGCGTTTTTATTTAAAAAGTCCATATTCTTTTTAAAACAGGCACTTCCACATATTTTCCTCTGCGACTTAAATTGATTTAATTAAAATCACAATTAAAAGAATATATTTTCGAAAGAAAAAGGTAAAAAAGTTAAATGTCATGGTATTAAAATAGTAAGAAAAACCTTCCAAAATGGATTTTCCACTACAAAAGATAATACTGCTCGAGTGTTAAATTTGTTTTATAATCTTGTTGAAAATAAAAAAGAAAACTTTCTTTTATAAAAAATCAAATATAAAATTGTGGTAATTTTGTGATAGTGCTCCATAGAATTTAGATTTATTTTTAGTTCTTCTCTAAATACAAATTATATAATTTCTTTTTATCCATTAATTTCTAAAAATTAGATTCTGTTTTATATGGACTCTAGGGTGTCCCTTACAAATAAATTTGTCATTACAAATTTATGGCTGCAAATGAAAAAATTTTTTTTTTTTGAAAAACGTTAACCATGCCAAATTTTGGCCGACAATTTAACATTTCTGCAATTAGTGTATGTATATACCAGAGTATAATGTCATCTAGTTTTGTGTAATTTAATATAATTATGTATGACATCATGTATACTAAGCTTCAATTTTAGCTGCCACTGTAATTTTTCATAAAGTTTTCACTGAAAATATCTATTAAAATAGTCTTAAATGAACATTCCAATTGAAAATATCAATTTCGAAATTTTTTTTTTAGGACAGTGTTAGTTTGACATAAATTTAACTATAAGTTAAATTTAAATTTGGATCTTAATAATTGGACCATAATATGTAGCCCCTTGTATTCAATTCAACAAATTTATTTTCACTGGATTGAATCAATTCAAATTATATCATACTCGGTGTAATATAATCCATTTATATACAATACGATCGGATCAAATTATATTTCAGTTAGATATAAGGCTATATGGAATTTGATACATTTCTTCTACATGATGCAACATTATATTAATTATTTTTCATCGGATATATTAAAAATTCCCGAAATTCTGAAATATTATAAAAATTTTATTTTTTATTTCATTTATTTCTTTAACACAAATATCATTCACCCACTGCAGTCTGGAATAAAATATGACGCACAAACTTTATAAAAATTTATAAACCGACTTGGTCTATTTATGTTTAGCCCCTAGTTTCTATATAACGGACCCTCCAATAAAGTTGATTTTTATGCTTATGAGCATGCTGGACAAGGAGCTAGTGCACATAAAAGGTCCGCCCAAAAAAATTGTTTTATGATTGTGCGCATGCACCAAGTCGCAAATATTAAGATATTTCTATGAAATTTGGCACACTTACTTAGGTCGACCCAAAGACAAATGCTTTTTACATTCGGCCCACTGAAAAATTGTTTATATAATTACACCTTTGACGACCGAGATTACACTGCTGAAGATTTTTTGACGAAACTTCGTTAGTTTAGACTTGGGCCTATGACTAAAAATAAATTTTGTGCTACATTTGGCGCTTTACTGCTCCTCCTATTGGACAAATTTAGTACTAAAGCAAAATCATTAATGGGCTGCCGCTTCTTAATGGATTAAAATTTTGACTTAAGTTTAATTTTGTGTTTTGTTTTAAGTTATGCCTAATCCAAAAACAATAACCATTTTTGTATAAACATAAAACTGAGTTTTTAGCATTATAAAAACTAAAAACAAAAAAGTAAAAAAAAAAAACAAAAAACTAATTTTTGGATTTTGAGTTGAACCTGTAAGGCTCTGAGACTATTAGGCTGCAATATATAAGCATCGCTAAGGAGCCACATCTGTTCGTAAAAATTTAACATGTATCAACCATTCGTCAAGAAAGGGTTAATAGTAGGGTTGCCACTGGAATAAAAACTATTCGATTAATCGAACGAACAAAAAGAAAAATCGAAAGAAGATAAAAAACATGATTTTCGAATAAAGAATAATTCGGATAAATGTGGACGATTAATCGAATAAAACAAATAATTTTAAAAATTAATCTTTCAATAAAACTTTTTCGAAAATTTAGCAATTTTGGGAAAATTTCTCTAATTTCTATATTGTGTGGATCACAACAAGCTTTGTTACAATCGTCCTACAGCTTTTACAAAAATGTGAAAACGTAAAAAATGAGACATGTATCAACCATTCGTCAACAAAGGGTTAATAGTAGGGTGTCACTCGAATAAAAATTATTCGATTAATCGAACGAACATGAAGAAAACCGAACGAACATAAAAAACATGATTTTCGAATAACTCGAATAAATGTTGTCGATTAATCGAATAAAACGAATAATTTTTAAAACTCATCTTTTATAAAACTTTTTTGAAAATATAGCAATTTTGGGAAATTTTCTATATTGTGTCGATCACAATAAGTTTTGTTACAATCGTCCTACAGCTTTTCCTAAAATGAGAAAACGTAAAAATGGGACATGTATCAACCATTCGTCAACAAAGGATTAATAGTAGGGTTGTCACTCTAATAAAAATTATTCGATTAATCGAACGAACAAAAAAAAAAATCGAACGAACATAAAAAACATGATTTTCGAATAAAGAATAATTCGGATAAATGTTGACGATTAATCGAATAAAACGAATAATTTTAAAAATTCATCTTTCAAAAATTTTTTTCGAAAATTTAGCAATTTTGGGAAAATTTCTATAAAAAATAATAATGGACAAATTAAAATGAAAACTCTATAGAAGAAATAATTGGAATTTTAAACTTTTATATATGATTTGACTTTCAAGCAAACAATATGAACGAATTCACAGATAAAGTGATGTCGTTGAAATATAGTAAGTAGGCGGTAGCCGGTTTGCACTTAAACTGTAATTTCTGCGGTTACTAAAATAAGATCTTAACATCTCGATATACTAAAGCTATGGCCGATATATATTAAACTTTTTAACGATTTTCAAAACTGTAATTTTTTCATCACGAGATAATGCCAAATGGCGTGCGATTGAAAATTCTTATGACGTTATTACATTTTTTGGTATTGTTGTAGTATTCAAAATACTTTTATTCTTTACATATTTTTAAAATTATTTTTATTTCGTTATTCGTTCGATTAGTCGAATATCTTTTTACAAATTAATTGTTGGAAAGTTCGATCAAAAACTTTTTGAACGTTTATTCGAACAAAATAAAAACCCGAATAAATGACCACCCTAGTTAATAGCATGTCCACTAAGGACACAAGAAAAAATTAAAATGTATAGTCTAAAATAATTACATTTTTTGGTATTGGTGTAGTATTCAAAATACTTTAATTCTTTACATATTTTTAAAGTTATTTTTATTCGTTATTCGTTCGATTAGTCGAATATCTTTTTACAAATTAATTGTTGGAAAGTTCGATCAAAAACTTTTTGAACGTTTATTCGAACAAAATAAAAACCCGAATAAATGACCACCCTAGTTAATAGCATGTCCACTAAGGACACAAGAAAAAATGAAAATGTTATATTTAATATCCTAATTTTTCGGATAAAAATCCATCACAGACTTCCCGCATCCCTTTAAAAAATCAGAATTTCTTTTTTAAATTTTTAAAAATTGTCCCACCCCAAAAATTAATGGCTGGAGCCGCCACTGGTCCTAATGGGCTCTATTAAGCAATTTCTACGTGCTTTTTATGTTCTACAAATAACCACGTTTTTAAGATTTAAAAAGATTTTTTGGAAACCAAAATTAACTGAAGATAATTTTGTAACGCTTTATTAGCAACAAACTAAATTTAATTTTTTAATGAACTTTCTTCTATTAACATCGTTTACCAAAATAGAAATAATTCTATAAGTACTAATTGCATGTGAATAATAAAAAATAAATTGTTCAATCATTTATAAAAATTATGAGAAAATACAAGAATAATTCTTCTTATATGATTTTGAATAAATAGTTAATTATACAAAAATCAAATATGTTTTCTACATACTCCCAACATCTATTCAATATGGTTCCTTTTATTATGATTTATGACTTTTTTTTTTTTTTTGAGATCCAAACTTAATAAAACAAAAAATTAGACTGTTGATTTGATACTTCAATATTTTCTAGCTAAATATATTCCCAAGTATCGTTTGAGAAAACATACAACATTCTTCCCCCACATGCTGACTGACTTAGAAACTGAAATGTATTTAATTTACAATTTTCAAACTGAAATTAATACAATTATTACGATTAAACTGCCCACAATATGTTAAATAAAGTATGGAAGAAACAACCCAAATACTATACATTTACAAAGGTGAATCATCAGAATTTTATTTAAAATACTTCATACAACGAACCCATATCAAGACTAGAAATTATTAATACACATACTGGGTGTAACAAATGCAATTGTTAACATATCAATAAAATATATTAAAACTAAACAAAAATGGTTAAAGAATCATAAAAGAAGAGAGTTTACAAAAGTATTGGGTGAGAAAAAGAGAAAATTCCTAAAGTTATCAAAACTTGAGGTGAGATTTAAATAGGCTGTTTTCGAATCTAAAGTTTAAAAGGCAAATAAACAACTTTAAACATTTTATGGCCAGTTTTACAATCAACACTAATTGTGTAATCAACACTAACAATGTTTACCTTTTTATGTGCCATCTCCGATGTTAAGGGAGTGAAAAATTGTGGAATAACACTAGTTAACAAATTTTACAAAAATGTATGCAAAAAACATGCGACCATTTTTATATAATGTATTTAGGCCTCCTAAAACCGAAAATCGCCTTACAATAATTTTTCATGCATTAGTTTGTGCAATATTTCTTAAATATTTATTTATGAGTAATGTAACTATTTTGACTATACACCTATCCCTCGATTTACACGATAGACACGTTCCAGAAAAAATCCTGTAAATCGAATTCAAAAAAGTTTGTATGGAAAATCGTGTAAATCGAAAAAAAGGCAAATGCTGTATATAAAGTAATTGTTTAATTTATATATTTATTTGTTTTAATGCAAAAAACGTAAATAAAACAAAAAACTAACAAAATGAGTTAATGTATAAACAAGATTTAGTTATAAAATTCATAAAACCAAAAAATAAATTATGAAGCCTGGAATAACATCAAAAATCCATAAAACTAAATAGTCTACTATTTATTAATAAAAAATAATAATTCAGTTCATTAAAAGAGATCAGTTCATTAAAAGAGAGCAGTTCATTTCAAACTAATAGTGCCAACTAATATTATCTTTCTGCTTGGTGACGAATCACTTTCATCACTCGATAGTATTTCAAAAGTTTCTGTTTCGATGTTGGAGATTACTTCAGCCCGCAGAGATTTGGAAATATATTTTGTTATAAAAACTTGTGACGTATTATTGTTCAATTCTTTATTTACCTCCCGATATTGTGCGAGGCCATCAGAAATATATCTTTGGAACTTTAGAGCTCTTTCAACATTTTGGTCATGTTGGACAAAGTGATTTTCTAATTTTCGTCCTAATTCAAGGCCTTCAGAAATAATTTTAGTAAACAGTGCAACCATTTCTTACTCGTCTTCACCTGAGTCATTATTATTATTTATTTAAAACCAATGAAATAAACCCGACTCGTCAGCATTGAAGACTTGATCAGGAGTATATGAAATAATTTCGGCGAACTTTTCTGGATATTCTTCTGCAGCATCAACATCAGCAGATGCTTGTTCCCCTTTTAGTTTTAAATTATGTAAAGAATGCATTTTTTTTAATTTTCAAACCAACCATGACTAGCTGTAAAAGAATTTTTTGCTGCTGAGGATGTTGATGGTAGCTCACCCTTAATTTTTTCGTAAATCCGAAATGACATTATTTGTAATTACATTAGTGTCAATTGGAATTCGCTTTTGGGTTAGGTCTTCAACCCAAATCTTTAATGCCTTCTCCATTTTGTCAATTATGGTGTCCCGAACGTACGAAGTTGTACGCTTAGATACATCATATCCAGCTGCTAAATTTTTCCTGATAGCGTTTTCATTATTTTTATAGATCTAATTGTGGCTTCATGAATGGTATATTTTTCAGAACCTCTTGATAATTTTTTTCCTTTGCGGAGACAATTCAAAACTTTAATTTTGGTTTCTTAAGATATAATTTTTCTTTTTATCTGCTTCTTTCCAATATTTTCGGCATATTAATTTTTATAAAATATCGATCGAGTTATAAAAGTTATATATATATAATCCGATTTATTTATATAAATTTTATAATATTTTTTTTTTTCACAAAAAAACTACAACTAGCGGACTTGTATGGTAAACACTGACTGATTTATATATTTGATATTTTGATTTGATATATTTGTATGTACGTGCATAAATGGATAATTCCCTTTTTAATTTTATTGTCAATGAACTTGTGTGTTTTATTCCGATATTTTAAAAAATCAATGAAAGAAGTAAAAATAAAAAAGTTAACTTGTATATTATATTTTACTAATGTGAATATGTATACAAAAGCTTTTTAATTAAATAATCAAAAAAAAAATCGTGTAATTCGAGGTAATTTTCATATTCCACAATTTACATGAGAAATAAAAAAATCGTGTCAAAAAGTATGGTGTAAATCGAGGGATAGGTGTATATCAATTTACGATCCATCTACTTTGGTCAGTAAAATTGCAAAAGTATCGTGTAAATCGAGAGATAGGTGTATATCAATTTACGATCCATCTACTTTGGTCAGTAAAATTGCAAACCAAATACCATTTAATGCTCAACATACCATTTCAATACAGTTTTTAGATCGGTTAAGTGACTTTGGATATATTGGTCGAAATTACTCTTTTTTTTTCGGCAAAACTTTAAAATAAAAATTTCGAAAAGAAATTGTATGGAAATGTATCCAAATTTCAATTTTGCTTTTGATTTATGCGATATGTTTGTTATTCTGACGATACATGTCGGAAATATTAAGTCGTTTTAATAACATTTGATACACTAACAAGAGACTAAATCTGGCCAAGGGATCAAATACGTGTTTATACATATTTCCTAATGTAATGGTCCTACCCTAAAAAATATTTTTTGCAGGCCACCAATGTTAAGTTATTTCTTAAAAGTTTGTCATACTGACCTATATTGACCTTCTGACCTTTTGAGTTTAGCTAGAATCGGCTCATGTGAAAACCTATTTCCCATATAGCGGTACTCTCCAAAAAATTGCTTAATGCTTGTCCACATGCTGCAGCACACAAATATTAAGATAATTTGATAATGATTGGCAGACCGAATACGTCTACAAATTGGTAAGAAAGGTCTACAAATTGGTAAGCAAGGAAACAATCAATACATAATTTCGATTTTGCCTAATGTTATACCCAGAGAAAACAAGAAATAAGTTTGGAAAAATTTAAGAATGTAGTGTTAAAAGGCTCTTAAACGTCTCTGTTTTAAAAACTATAGGTATAATTTTTATGTTTTTTTCAGCACGTGAAAGATAAAAGAATTTAGTAAAATATTATATTTTAAAAATTTTATTTTGAACCCTTTCTATAAAAATTTTTATATTCTATAGCAAACATATAGCATTTTCAAATTTTTGAATTTAATAATTTTAATTTACAAAAATAAAAGAAAAGAAACAGAACAACGAATTGTTATTTTTTCTATGGAAAAATGATACAAGCTTTTTTCAACAATTCATTAATAATAGATAAACCACGGTACCGAAAATAACGGTTTTTGGTAAAAATCCCATATTTTGAAAATGTGCATCTTTTTTTAAATCGAGAGTTGCCTAATTTGTGAAAAGTGCATTTTTAAAAAAATGGCATACAAATTACATACTTTTTTCACGCAGAGAAAAATTTAATTCCGTAATAAAAAAGTAGGTACTATTCCAATGTAATTTAAATTGTGATGCTCCGATGAATATTATACAAATTTACACAATTTTTGTGAGAAATATTCTCATTTTTCAAGAAAATTAATCGATTATAAACAGTGGATTTTTCCAGTTTTGGAGTGACTTTATAGAGTTTCCGAATGCAAAATTTAATTAAAATCTGTGGCCCCAGGTCAAAAAATGCTTTTTTTGTCCTTTTTAAGCCAAAAATTAGATTAAAATATACCAAAAGGAACCATGGAAAAGCTCTTAAAAAGCTCTGTCCTACACCACAGTAATTGCATATGGATGTGGAATTTGTGTTCAATAATACCGTTTTTTTTTTCGGGGGGTTTCGTCATAGTTCAATATAAAGTTCGAGGCGAATTTTTAATAAATTTTACTTCTGATATGTTTCACATTCGAAAAAGAAATACTTTTCCCTTAACCCCACAACAAATTGAAAACCTTCACAAAATTATTGAAAAATACAAGATAATAAACAAAAAAAAAGTGAAGAATATTTTATTTATTGTTTTAAAAAATAAAGGCAACATATGCATTTTGTAAGTCATATAGGATGGAAAAAAAATATGCCAAATCATCACTAGAAGCAAACAGCCAACCAACCACTCGTTCATAGTATTCACTTTTTTCCCAAGTTTTTTATTCTTCTATAAGTCAGTTAGACATGTTAGTGAAAAATATCGTTAAAATGACAATAGAGTTAAATAAAAAAACAAATTCAATTGCTTACTTTTACTGTATTGTCTGTCACTCAGTCAGGCATCTCTTACGTACAAAGAGTACCCGAATAGACCTCATGGGGTACACACCTAGAATTTTGTACCTGTCCTATATTAACATATATCTACTCATTTGATTCCTTTCCCCATATATCGTTTAGTTTTTTTTGTACAAATTCAATTGAAATGTGTAGCACAAGACATACAATTTATATAAATTTAAGATGCCTGTATGTGATGGAATAAAAAAAATACTTGTATGTAAGTTAAATTTTTTTTTGGATTTGTTTGGTACCCATATAAATGTTAACGCAACTAACAAAACAGCCACAATTTGACAGCCTACTCAAATGGGTTTGGTTTGAAGTAAGTGAATATACTTATTTTGTATGAAAAAAAAATTAATTTTATAAAACCGAGTGTGCGTAACATATGAAAAGTGTCTAACCTTGCTTAAAAAGGTGGGCGGTTTAGTTGGTAAATATAGATTTTGAAGTAAAACAAAGTTAGTCTAGGAAAAGATAATTGTTAAAAGCATCCTTCGAAGTCAATAGCACCTTATAAGAATAAACTGTAAGTATGGAACATATTTCTAAATTTCCAACATCTATTTCTAAATTTCCAACTAGATCCAACCTGAGCAGTTAAGATAATGGATAAGATCACGCAATTCTACTCCCATTATCACCGACAAGTTGTGAGGCATATGGTCGCCTAAGATCCAGTGAAGCACAACCTGCAGCGCCAGGCAATCAATGAGGAGATGATTCACCGCCTCCTCCTCTCCCGGTAAGCCGCCACAGTGTAAATTGCTTACACGACCGAGTCTGTTACCATGTCTGTCTATCAAACAATTACCGATCAGCACTGTCGTCAGTCTTTAGACGTCCCTCATATGTCGGGCCAGATCATAGTCGGGTTACGTAAGTCTCACGCAAGTTCCCAAACCATGATATTTGTCTCTTGGCAAATGGACGTAGTGCCCGAAGATCTCCCCCTTAATGGTCCCCAGCAGTTTAGTGACTGACACCGCTGCAAAACATTTAAGTCAGATCATATCCTTGCCAACTTGTAATGGGTCAACTCCTACGCCATTTCTGCCTGGAAAGGAAACCGACCCGAAAAGGTCTTCAAAAGTCAATCCTAGGAGTTGTGCGAATCCAGTCCAAATACCGGATTGAGCGAACATTGGTTCCAATCTTCCAAGAAACCGTTTATGCTAGTCCCTTCGCAATACTAACAGACACTGCGATAACATATAAATCAATGGAGACACTTGGATTGAGAGTTTCACAGAAGTAAACCAAACATTCTCATACAGGAGTGCAACGCCTTACTTTCTGACCGTGTGTTTGGTGTTTAGTTTCCATAGTTAGTTTTGAATACAAGATAATGTCAATATACTTTGCATGTCTCGAGAGGGTGAATTTGCAGCCTTTTGCTGCTATAATGTGATGTTTAACAGGGCCGAAATCTGAACCGTTTGAATGTTGTGATATTACCCAGACAATCGTTGACACTACGAGAGTTCAGCATGTCCACTATCCAGTCGCTGACAAAAGTCTCCACTCTCAAATTCACGAGGGCACTCTGTATTGCATCTGTTCTGACGTTGGTATCAGCGCCTTCAATATCAAAAAGAGGCTGTTAAAGTTGGTTGACCAAATTCCAAAGTTCTCTCTACCATTCTCACAACCTCTTGAAGAGCAGTTTTAGTTGAGCGGCCCGTGTTGACTGCCAGACAGCTGCGGCGATCCCACGAGTTTAAGCCTTTTGTTTGCTGGGATAAGGTATTCCAGTGTCTTAAGCGGAAAAGATGACTGACAGATTGGCCTAAAGTCTTTTGCAACCTAATTGACCACTTTTGTAGATCTTAAGTATAAACCCCACTTTTACGTTTCTTCAGCTGATGGGCAAGAAGTTCAAAGAAGGACAAAGTCTGTATATCACGAGCTACCAGGAAGTGATCACATCCACAGCATTCTGTAACATTATCGAAAATTCCAATCCAGACCTGGCGATTTTATCTTTCCGCAGTAATTATATCATTCCCAATTTTATTGCATGCATCTCGAGCAAGGCACTGCATTACCCAAAGTGGGTACATTCATGGAACCAGGAAAATTAGTACTACCAAGGGGACACAATGGGAAACAAATTAATTACGTCTACACTACTGGTTCGATAATAATAAAATTTGTGGGAGATTATTCAGAAGGATCACTGCTGCCACATGGTAGAGAATCACAGTATTCACAACAAAGTGCCAACCATCTAGCCTCTGTTTGAAAAAAAAATTTGAAGGCGTGTCAGATTTGCTTTCGTTTAGCAAAAAAAAAGTAGAAATACACTTTTTTTTGCTATTTAAAATCTCGAATACTGTATAAAGAAATAACATATAAACATGAACCTACATCTTTTACCGTTGAAATATTATTTAACCTCAAACATATTTTCTATTTTCCGAAAAAGGACCAATTTCTCATAAGTTCCAAAACCAATTTCTCATAAGTCGTTGGCAAAAAAAGACTTTGGTTTTTTGAAATATCTTATATTAGAGGTCTTTAAAGATTGCTAGAGCATTTTATAATTTTTCAATTTTTAGCCAAACATTTAAATTTGAAGCAAAAAATATATTCGATGTAGAAATTAAAAAAAAAAAAATTATTTAAATTGGATTTAGGCTAGAGGTAAAGTAAAGGCCTGAGCGCAGGTAGCGGCATGAGATATGTTTATTAATAAAATAAATTTTGTAAACCGCATGTGAATCTTTTATATAATCCCAATAAACCATTTTACTGGAATTCAAGCTAAATTCAAGTGTACTTGATTTACACTGCATTTCAATGGCGTACTCCAGCAAAATGGATTATTGAATTCCAGTCGCACATTCCAGTGCTAATATGCTTTAACTCAAGCCTAGAAATGTAGATTAATTCAAGTTCAAACAACACCTTAAAAAATCGTTGTATTCAAGCCATATTTTCAAGCTTAAATCAAGCGTATTAAAACACAAAAAATATATACAAATTTTGTAAAATTTATTTGCATTAATAAAATTAAAAATCCCTTTGACAAAGTAATATATATTAAGTTTGTAAATTTCGTTTAAGTTATATCCATTTTCAGAGTCCCGAGAAACTGTTTTTCATATTTCTACTCCTTTTCTTAAACTTTGTTCTGCCTTTTTCTGGCAACGTTTTTCTGAGCTAAGAGAAAAGAAGATTGTTAGAAAAAAGTTTGGACCATAACAAATACAACTTAATTACATAATTATTAAAATTCAAGGAAGATATTCAGATTATTTTTAAATCTCTGCAAGCAAATTATTTTTCAGTTGATTTATTTTTTTATTACACAGTGCAGCATTTTTAAGGTCATCGTTTGGTTCCTCCTTCATACCCGTTTTTTTTGAAGTGTATATCGAAACTAAAAAAAATCCGCAAAGGACTTGGCCAGATTACATCGAAATTTTTTTTTTGGACACCCTAAGTTTTTGCACCCAAACATGATTTTTTTAAAAAAGGAAAATTTTTATGGAATCCATATATTATAAACCGTTAGGAATTTTGTTTTTATGTCTTTGGCAAAGTTGTAGATCCAAACCAAAGCAAAAAAATTCTCATATGGACCGACCCAAAAAAAATTGCATCCACTGCATCAAAATTGCAAAAAATTGGGAAAAAATGCTATTTTTTATGATTTTTTCATGATTTTGTCCTGAAATGGCTTAAATACTGGGAATTTAAGAAATCTTTCTTCAGCTAAATTATATCTAACAACAATATAAACAACTCTCTAGTACATGTCATCTTAATACGAACATTCCTTAACCCTAGAAAGCACATCTTTTTGCTCACACCGATTCACCGATTCACTAATCCTTCGATGTCAATGCAGTGGGTAAACGTGTTCGCTGCATCGACGGTGTAAAATGTTTGGAACTCTGTTTGACGGCTCCGGTATGATGAGGCACTAACGGTATGCTCTGTAAGCTTTCGGCGCTTCAAAAATGAGGTTAGAAATTCTGCATTCCGCTGTGATAAGCCCATCTTAGCCACAACATAGTCCATTTCGTTTTGTACGAGCGGTTTTGGTTTATCGTCGTCAATATCAGGCTCATAATCGGCATCTTGGAAATCTGATTGATTTGTGAAAGTCGTAGTGGATGACCGTGTGGACATAACATCCGGACTCGGAGGCTTAGGTGGTTTGACACCATCAGGCATTGTCACCGGGACTATGCCTGTATAAGCGGCCACATATGTTTTGCATTTTAACATATGTTTATTTAACTTAGGGGAGTAATTGATACATGAGTAACACCGGGATTTGTCGTGTGAATTTGGGTCTTTTATCCACACCATTGGCTTCATGAAACTTAAATTTCTACCTCGTCGATGATACCAATCCAAAAGGCGGAAGTAACAAGTGCCACACACTGTATTTGGAGTGTAATCTTCACCGCTGGGATCAACCTCATCGAAATAAGATGCATAGGCTAGCTTAAATTCCGGAGTAGACCTTTTCCTTTGCACACTTGTAGGCACCATATGACCACAAACTAAACAAAAATAATCAATGTTTGGACACCGGCTATTTTCCATATTGCGCAATAGTTGAATTGTAAATTTTGCACAAAACACGGATATAATTAGACTTTTCACTTTCGAATACACTTGTTGAATGACAATGAAACGATACTTGAACTGTTATTTATGCTGCGTGCTAGTCTGATTGTCAAGTGTATTTTATCTTCGTGTTGCACTTTGCAGGGACTGGGTTTTTACAACACCCTTTTTAAAAACTTCTTAAAAAATGTTTCTGAGTGGGTGTGATTGTCATGTGTGTTTTATCTTCGTGTTGCGGTTTTTAGGTGGAACTGGGTTTTTACAACACCTCATCTTCCTAAACAGGATTTTAAAATTGGATTTTAAAGTTTGGCTATTTCCATATTATCATAAAAAAATAGCATTTTTTCCCAATTGTTTGCAATTTTGATGCAGTGGATGCAATTTTTTTGGGTCGGTCCATATGAGAATTTTTTGCTTTGGTTTGGATCTACAACTTTTTTTAGTTCCGATATACACTTCAAAAAAAACCGGGTACGAAAGAGGAACCAATTTATGTGTTGCACTGTGTTATTGACAAAAAAGGAAAACAATTTATTTAGATTTGTATGAACAGAAAAACAACACACTTAAATTAAAGCGCAATTCAAGTAATTTATAAAGCACTTGAATTTTCAGTTTTTTATGGCTATTACAATCCATAAATATAAAATATTCAATTGTTACATTAAAAAATAAAAATTGGTAAATAAATGTCTGTTGTTGGAATAGTATTAAAATTTTATAATAGCGATAGTACGTAGAACCACAAAAATTCGGTTGCCAAAAAATTCGGTTGCAACTACAAAACTGTTTTCTGTTTGAATCATTCAAAAAACTATTTTTGTTTGATTTGCGAGTAATGTGGAATAGTATTCCACGTTTCCCGACTAGCTATTCCATATTTCCCACCATGTTTGAGCATATATACTTTTTGGGTACGCAAAATAACTTTTTGGGTACAAATAGCAGAAAAAGTTACTAGAAATTAGTTAAAAATGACATTGCAGGAAAAATCAGTAAAATTAGCAAAATATTTTTGCTAAATAGTAGTAAAATAAAAACAACAAAAAATTACTGTATAATCTACAAAATTTTAGTTTAATTTTTAGTTGTTTGCATGAAAACTAAGCGCCATCTCTTGCAGAAAAGTTTTTTTATAAATATTAAGACAACTAAAATACAGCTCTGTATTTATAAGATAAATAAAATACAGAGTTGTATCTGTCTTTTATTTGCCACTACTATTTTCTTTGTTCCTTCTGTATGTACATCGGAATGCCATATATCTAAAAAAATGAAAATAATTGAAAAATGAGAAAAATTTAAATAAATTAGCATAGATTTTTTAAGTGTCTCAAATATTTTTTTTTTAATTATTTTATTAATTTTTTAAACATTGTAAATTATGTTATAAACACATAAACCTCTAATTATAGTCCTTCAATTCAGAAAAAAATCTTTTACGTTTTTCCTTTTTATAAAACTATTGAATATTTTTTCTAGTTTTATTTTTTATTAGTTATAATATCGAAATTTGCTTAAATGTTTCTTAAAATTTTTCTAATAGAATTTTCTAAATAAATGTTTCTTAAAATTTTTCACTTCATTTTAAGCTTAAGCAAACATCGCATTACCAACGACCTCTCTTGGTTTTGATTATTAAAATAATATTTTTAGATTTTAGTAAATTCAGAAAAAAATTAGTTAAAAATTAGATTTTTTTTTTATGTTAAGTTTTCTTTGATTTTCTTTTATTTAATTCTTCTTAGTTTAAACTTATTTATAAATTATTTATTTCATCCCCACATTGGGAGAGTTCTTCAGGGAACAATTATTACAATTTGAAAAATTTGTTTTAATAATTAAAAACATATATACATTAGAGCGACTCACCAAAAAAAGTGCTAGATGTACCCTCCTAAAAATGAACCTTGGACTTTTTTTAGATGACATTTAAAATATTTCGGCTCCAGCTTTGACCTCTCGTGAGCTGGACCATTTTGAAAATAGGTCTATTTTTGTATGTTTTGTTAATTTGAGAATCTGTTTCCTTACCAACATATACAATATGGGTACACTCAAAAAAAAAATAAGTTAGCACAAAAGTTACTAAAAAAGTTTGTAAAGTCAGCAAAAAATGTTGCTGAGTCAGCAAAATTTTAGTCAGGAGGGTGCTAGCAAAAAAATTGCTAATGTCAGCAAAATCTTTTGCTGAAAATCAGCGAGCTGATTTTTAGCAACAAAATTAGTAGATTCAGCAAAAGTTTTGCTAACACTTAGTAGACTGAAAAAAACGCAAAAAAATTGTAAAAAAAATTGTAATTTAGTTAATATATTTGCTGAAAATCATAAAACATATTTTTGTGATTCTTTTAAAAATAATTTACAATAATTACGAAATATAAAAATTTTCATTTTCCCACATTGACGACATGAATTAATTTAATATCTGAAAATATATAGAAATAAATATATATAACATAACAAAAATTTTCTTTCAACTACTTACATCAATGGTTGTCTAAATGATGATTTCTTTTAAAGAACGCAACTGCCGAAGATAATTATAGAAACGAAACGAAAAAATAAACAAAAACAAACGAAACGAAAAAAACAACTCTTTTTTTGCAATAAGAAAAAGGAACCATACAAATATACCTAAGATGTGTGTCTTTGTCTTTCGCTTTACTCTGTCTACATGTCTGTATATGTTTGTTTGCAATTTGACCACACTAGATTATTAATCTATTAACATTTATTATAGAAATACATATTAAATTTAAATATTTTCTTTGTATTTTATTTTATTAATACACAATTATTTTCACAAGCCGGTGACAACGCAAAATTTAAGTTGTTTTAATCCTCAATTTGTTTTATATATGAAAAACAGATACAAAAGTCTTCCATGGTGGATTTTTTTATATGTCTTATTAGAGTTGTACTTTTTAGTATAATTTTCCTCTTCTCTACTACATCTTGACATGCCGCGACATCTGCTTCATTGTGCGTATATCTTTCAATCTGGATGTCGTTCACTTTATTAATGTGCTTATCAGCACAATTTTTTTAGCAAAATTAATTAGTAAAACATTAGTATATTAGTAAAGCGTTAGTATAAAACAGTTAAGTGCTGAATAAGTACAACAAAATTTTAGCTGAAAACACGATTTAGCAAAAAAATTTGCTAAAAAATAGTATACCTGATTTACAAGTCGTTTTACTAACTTTTCTACTAACTTATTTTTTTGAGTGTATTTGTTGGTAAGGAAAGAGATTCTCAAATTAACAAAACATGCAAAACTAGACCCATTTTCAAAATGGTCCAGCTCACGAGAGGTCAAAGCTGGAGCCGATATATTTTAAATGTCTACTTAAAAAAGTCCAAGGTTCATTTTTAGGAGGGTACATCGAGCACTTTTTTGGTGAGTCGCTCT
Organism: Delia radicum; assembly: GCA_021234595.1. Classification (NCBI taxonomy): domain Eukaryota; kingdom Metazoa; phylum Arthropoda; class Insecta; order Diptera; family Anthomyiidae; genus Delia; species Delia radicum. The sequence goes on from CM037854.1 coordinate 86,071,607, forward strand.
AATATACATATAACATTTTTTTTTAAAAGTCGGGAAATCACAATATTTTAGATTTCCCGCCTTTTTTTAAAAAATTTGTTATATGTATATAAGTTTTTAAGTATTAAAAAAAGTTTTTCAAATTTTAATAATTGTTCGCCGAAGAAGTCACCCAATGTGGAGACGAAATATTGGAAATAAATAATAAATAAATAAATGATCTTAAGCTGGTTTAAACAAAAAAGAGTTAAACATTTTATATATTAGAAACTGTTTTTAATAATTTTTTAATACAGAATCGTATAATTTTTGAATGTATTTTATATTTGACAATATTTTCGACAAAAGGAGCCGTAACTACTTATTAATTCGAAGAAAATCGTGTTTTTGTAGAATTTTAAAAAAGATATAGATCACGGGATGTTATCACTAGATCCGAAATATTTTAGAAGTCTCATAACACATTTAAATATTTATTATCAGGAGGGTGAATATTGCATTTTTTTTTTTTAAATAATATATATGTATATGTATCATAATTTCGATCTACGAGTGCCCTAGTTTTCACATTTCATATAAAATGAAATATAAAAATTTGTTTATTTAAAAAAGTAGTTTGATATGTAATGAAAGTCCGCTAAATCCTCTATGTCGGGCATATACAATGACTGACAGTTAAAGTGAACCATACAATCAAACATCCTACTTCTGTAGTTACATATGACTATAAAATTTTATAATAAAATAATGAAAAAAAAAAAAAAAACTATGTATGATATGCATAATATTCTATTAATACTAAAAACTACTATTGAAAGAACAGAAGGCGTTATGAAATATTTTTTTTTTTTTCATACATAAACTCTTTAGCTACGCTTCATAATGATTTTTAAGTTTCTTTATTAAATTGATTGACTTTTTTTCAACTCAAGAGTAGAAGAACACAAAAAACTTAACAAAACTATAATTTTGCATTCAGAATTATTGTTTTTCGTACATATTTTAAGAATTATTGAAAATATTTTTTACTTAAGGCTTTTATTCATAAGCCATACAAATATTTTATAAAAAAAAAATTGGAAAAATATTAAAAAAAAACATTTTTATTCGAACTTTTTTTATTGATTTTAAGAAAAAGATAACTTTGAAGCTTTAGCGACCGCCTGCTGTCATTATCAACGCCTCTGTTAAAGCAAAATAAAAAACAACATTTAAAATTTGTTATTAATTTTTTTTTTTTTTTGTTATTATGAATAAAGAATATTTATATTTTTTCAATTTGTATGTTTTTTCTATAGCACCAAAAGCCTTCAAGTAATTTTATAAATATTTTTTTTCAAGTTTTGTAAATAAATGTAAATATTTTTCTGTTTTATGTTGATGCTGTCCTATTGTACTAGAATTGATTAAATATTATGTTTAGTTTTTATGTTTAATCGAATTTGTATACCCGGTTAAAATGGTGTATATATGATCGTATATACTTTTTATATGATCACATATGGTTATCCATTAGAGTGTCACTTAGAGTGTTCTATTAGCTTAAACGTTGGAAATGTTAGTACGGTACCTCCCAATTTTTTTATATTAGACTTGAATATAGCTCATGTGTAGTTTAAGGCCTCTACGACAACGCCTACCCTAAGCGACTAGGCCTTAAAGAGCGAAACATGCGTTTATATGGGGAAAAGACGACGTTTTTTTTTCAGTTTTTGCAATTTTTTAAATGTCTTTATTCTAACTGATAAATTATTCGACATAATGATAATATTATGTATTCAAAAAGGTATAAAAATCCAAAAGCGGTTTATAACCAGCCCAGTAATAAATAAGAGGGTACAGTATCAACATTTCCAACATTTATACTTAAGGGACTCTCTATTATCTATATTCAAATATACTAAAAAAATTAACATAAATTTCCTTATATGGATAAATATGAATATATATTTTCATATATTTTTTTATATGTTCATACATTATACATTTTTTGTATTTTTTTGTATTTGAAAGAAACTGTTTAAAAAAACAATATTATTAAAAAAGCCGAATTGCGACAAAAAAAATTATTTCAAATGCTATAAAACATGTATATTATGTCAGCGCAAACATTCTGCCCTGTAAAAAATGTTCGTGTGTTTAGGTGCAGGATAAAATAAATACGCTAATGTAAGTGCTTACTTATTCTGTTATACACAGAAAAAAAATTCCCTAATTTTTTCAATTAAAACGGTTTGTTGAAAATTTTAAAAGCTGTCAATGAAAAATTAATTGAATCAATTAAATATTTGCTCAAATTCGGAACTTGCTTGACATTTATTTATATTATCCCTCAAAAGCCACCAGCAACACATTGTTGTTGCTTTTTGTAATATTTAGGCAGTTGTTTTTGTTTTTTTTTATATGTATAAATGGTGTTAGTAGTAAATATTTTAAATTCACTTCAATTAGATTAGATAATAATTCTTATTAGGTTTATTACTTTAAGAAGTTGAATAATTTAGTTTTAGTTGTTTAAATCTTAATATTTATTTATTCTAAAACATTATCATAAAATTAAAAATGTAATTTTAATTTCGTAAAAAAAAAATTTAATTTTTTTTTTAACAAAAAATTAATTAAAAGTTACCTGATTTTAACAAAAAGCTAATTTCTCTGTGAATTTGTTCACATGAGTATAAATAAATCTGCTTAATAAATGAGAATTTCATGTTGGTTTAAATTCAATGTTATAAAATTTAAGCTGTTAAAAAACATTTGGTATGGCAACAACACTTCTATAAAAGAAAAACATTTAGTATGGCAACAACAATTTGTTTTTTGGTTTTAGGGAAGGTATACAATATTGATCACTTTTTAATCAAATTAGTTATTATTTAATTGAAAAATAATTCAATTAAAGAGCTATAAATTTTTAATTGAATTAGTAATTTTCGATGTTGGCGGAATTTCAGCTATTAAAGTTATTGAATCGGTGGTTTTCGTGATTGAAATGGGTTTTTATTTTTTTGTACTGAGAAGCAGCAAAAGAAACGAATAATGTTAGAAAGTGTTTTGCAACCATCAGATAATGACAATCGTAATTAATTTTTTATATTAATTACTGTAGAATATTACTTTAGTTAGTCTCTTTACAGGAAGAAGAAGAAGAAAACATTTTTATTGAAAAATTTTACGGACACAAGGGATACACCAAACTGCCGCAGTTTCGTCCCCCTCCTGGGACTCGTCAGTGGTTAATTTATGTGTCAATTGAACAAAGTATTTTATATTGTTTATTTGCTCTATATGAAAAACTTTTTATTTTTGGTGTCGTACTGTGATTTGAACTCACTGCCTTAGCATCAAGCTATGCATCGTAATCTCACCTCTTAACCAGTTGAGCCACGGTCGACACAGCGATGACTGTAGCTAAAGTGGAGTTTGGTCACACTACGTACACACAAGTATTGTTTCGATCATAAGAGACAGAATTAACTAATTCCAATGCACAATTCATTTCTCAACTAGAATGCTTTTTCTTCTTTATCCTATCTCTTTTTCACAAGTAATTATCACGTTTTTATGATGCGCTTTATTCACATACAATAGTTGGATACCAAGTGTAGGTTAGAGATTGAGTCGCCGTTAAGCAAGTTTCTTAAAATTTCATGTAGAAAGTGTTTTGCAACCGTCAGATAATGTTCGTATAAAAATAAACAAAAAAAAAATTGTGCATACTATTTTCCCTAACTAGGATACACGTTGTAAGCAACTTACCCTTTTTAAGAATGCAGGTTGTAATGCAAAAAGTTTCATATCGTGCATTATAAGCGATATTTAACAATTTTCCCGCGTGATTTCCAATTGTGTTTGTGATTTTCGAGTATATAATAATACCAAATTAGTCATTTAACTGTTTCTGAAGAGCTAGCACGTGGAGCGGTAAAAAATTAAAATGATTATATTATATGTCAAAAATTTTAACCACAAAGAATTAATATCTGTAGAATTTTATGTATAATGAATTACACAAGGGAACAATGGTTCTGTTGATTAAGAACTGAATATTGTTTTTAAGGTTATTTGGGACGCTGAATCCAAATCTGCACTTGGTTTTTTTCTATCAGCTCGACTTTTCGAGATATACCGTTATATTCAAAATTAAGGCACTTCCGCTACATATATTGGAATAACTTGAAAACGGTTCACCATATTAAATTAAAAAAAAAAAACCGAAACTCGCAAACAATATTCTCTTTAAGCCGTGCTTACATTGTTTTTAAATTTTCCAAGTAGTTTTAGAGATATCGTTCAAGTTTTGAAAAAAAAATTAAAATTTTTTAAAAAAAAAAAAATTTTTTGTTCTTTAAAAATTCCTAAAAAATAAAAATGGGACAAAAATCACAGTTTTGGTCTAGAAACAGTTAGTTAAATATATTTCGAATGAAATGAGCTTTATTTCATTGCAATCGGTGCACAACTTTTGATTTTGTTCACCATTTACTGAATTGATATAAATCGCGATTTCCATACAAAAATAACAACTTTTGATTTTGTTTATTTCTATCAGCTATACTTTTTAATTTAACACAAAAAGAGAATTTTAAAGAAAAATAAAAAAATTTAATACACAAATATTACAATGTAATTACAACTCATCGAAAAATTTTCTTTTATAAGATTTTCTTAAATAATCTTGTTTAGAGGGATTATTTTTAATGCTCCAGCAATAGTCCGCCATCATATGCTCTGTTACGGTAGTATGAAACTGTTGTACCTTGGGTTAACAGTTTTTTTTGCTTTAATCGAGAAGCAAGAATTTCAGATGCTTTTTTAGAGAGTCCAAGGTCTCTCACTAAATCACTAAGCTCCTCCTGATTAAATTGCTCGCGTTCAGAAGAAATATCTAAATGGAAGTCATCTGATCCACATTCAGAAATTGGTGAAGGAACATTTGTCGTAAGTCGTGAAAATTGTGTGTAGATGTAGATGGTTGTGATTCTGATTCCTCACTAGAGTACAGGACTGGTTGGGTAATAGACAACACGTTAGGATAAATCCATTTAGACCGGTTTGTTTTATTATACCTGTTATGTTGACAGCGCAAAAATAACAATCATCATAATGATTCGAAGGTTCCCGCCAGATCATTGGTGTTTTATACTTGAACTGGGTCCGTTGCTTGTTTGCCCATAACCTTAAATACTCTACACAGTTTTTACATACAGTATTAGGAATCCAGTACTTGTCACGGGTTTCCATGGTAAATCCGAAGTAGTCAAAATAATTTTTTTTAATAAAATCTGACACACTTTTTCTACCACATATGTTACAAAAATATGTTACAAAAATATGTTACAAAATATGTTACAAAAATATGTTACAAAAATAGTTGGGATTGATTTTACAGGTGTTTCTTGACGTAGTCATAGCCCAATTTTGACATATATTTCAAAGTAACACAGTTTTCAATAAATAAAACAAGGGATAAAAATCTAAAGTTTTTTGTGTTCACTGATGAAATGTTCTAGGTTAAAATTTTTTAATATTTTTTGTCGTTATACTTTTCGCTTTCGTAAACACTTGTTGAATGAGAAAAATTGGTTGAATGAACCCATATAAATACTTCGTAGTTTTTTACTGAAGTACCTAGAAAAAATTATATCCACAATTTTATTGACAGTCACTTATGAATGAACACATGTGTTAAGGGGAATTTCTTTAAAAAAATCATCCGTTACCAACGGTAAACCACACATCAATAAAAACAAGTGCACTTTTCTTTTTTCTCTTTAATTGACTGTGAACTGACTAGGTGTCATAAAGGAACAATACAATTTATAGGCGTTATGAGTTTGCTACCGCAACCATAAAATGAAATAATCTTTTTTTATTACTTAATTTTTTTAATTCTTAGAATCATAAAAAACTAACTTATTACATACAAACACTTACACATTAGAAAATGTTATTTTTGTATGGAAATCGCGATTTATATCAATTCAGTAAATCGTGAACAAAATCAAAAGTTGTGCACCGATTGCAATGAAATAAAGCTCATTTCATTCGAAATATATTTAACTAACTGTTTCTAGACCAAAACTGTGATTTTTGTCCCATTTTTATTTTTTTCGGAATTTTTAAAGAACAAAAAAATTTTTTTTTTTAAAAAAAAATTTTAATTTTTTTTTCAAAACTTGAACGATATCTCTAAAACTACTTGGAAAATTTAAAAACAATGTAAGCACGACTTAAAGAGAATATTGTTTGCGAGTTTCGGTTTTTTTTTTTTAATTTAATATGGTGAACCGTTTTCAAGTTATTCCAATATATGTAGCGGAAGTGCCTTAATTTTGAACATAACGGTATATCTCGAAAAGTCGAGCTGATAGAGAAAAACCAAGTGCAGATTTGAAATCAGCGACCTCAAATTAGTAAAAATTTGCTACAAATTTCAAATCAACACAAAAAAAGTTCAATTTTGTTCCCTTGTGTTATGTATATACATATTATTACATGAAATATGATTTTACTGCTAACCATGAAATCACAGCTTTTTATAAGCGCTAAAAGCCGCACTTATTTTTCCCAAAATTAAGGCTTCCAAGTTGTAATTCGTCATATAACATATTGTAAACAACTTTAAAATAAATTTTGCAATCACATTAAATAAGTACATTTTGAACAATATTAATATTATAAATTTTTTAAGCAGGACCTTACAGATACAAATATGAAACACTAAATACTTTAACCCTCTAACTAGCAAACAATGTTTTGCAACGAAAATCATACTATGTGCTCCACTCGAAAAACAAATAATAAGTTCTTCAACAAAATTGTTTATCGTTGCCTAATTTAGGCGATATGAGCCAAAATATTTCAGGGTGCATTTTGAAAACTGAAGCATATAAAAGAGAAGTTTTGAACAAAAATTACTTCTCTTACCAAGATATAACCACACTCCAAAAACTATTTTTTTTCTGCTCCTATTTAAGAGGGATATCACGATGTTTGCTTTTTGAAAAAAAAGAAATTAGGCGAAAAGTATCGAAACTTCAATTTATATTGTTCAAAATTCAAAGCTTTGCTATTAATGCTTAATGTCTTTTTCTGCGAAATTTCATAAAAATCCGTCTATTAGTTTATAAGTTAAGATGATGCCCTTTAGAGGAATCCTGATAAAATCCTGTGAGTCCTTGGGCTAAAGTAAGAACTTATTATTAAAGATAAAACTTCAATCTTACTTATATTTTCTTAAAAGAGTTTTTAGTCAACCTAAATAGGTTTTTTAGATTTTTAAAAACAATGTTTTTTTCAAAAATAATTATTTTCTTAAATTTTAAAAAATTTTAATTATGAACCTTTCTCGCTTCCAAACCGTGGACGGCACTCGAAAAATTTCTTGACAAAATATTTAGCAAATTTAGTTTTCTATCGCTCATTTGACGCATTTGTGGTAAATTTTATGAAGACTGCCCTGAGGCAGATGTACCCGTTAGAGGGTTCAGTCTTTTCTCTTACAATTAACAAAACTTTGAATTTTCTATTTTGTAGTAACGTGTAATTATGATCTTGCAACTTAAAAGTTTTAAATGAAAATGTGTAAGATGTTGATATTCGTTTTCAAAATTTGGTAAATTTAGAAGGGGCAGGGGGGAAAAAGTATACACAAATCAAAAACTTTTTGTCACAACTCACTTTTATATAAATTGACATTTCAGAATAGTATGTACACTTTATATATTTAAAAAAGAAAATATTTATCAGGATGTAAAAGACTGTTCGTACTTTTTGGAAAAAAATTGCTTCTTTTAATTTCTACTGTTAGAAATTTCATTGCAGTCGCACTACTAAGTAAGAAATGGCCAAATTATTGCCAAACATTTTGTAATATATCCCACTGTGCTATGTTTAGTGTACTTTTTTCGGTTTATTTCGTTTTATTAAAAGAAACTACAGACAAATTTGGTATCAAATTAACGGTGTTTTGAACACACATTCAATGGTGTACAAATTGTTCCCGAAAGATTTCCAAGTATTTTTGTTATTAAACAAAATGTGTTTTGAGTAACAATTAATCTGTTGGTTTATTAAGGAATTTGAGTTGTATTAGGCTTAAAATAATGCACAGCAATGCCTTTTTAATTTAATCGAGGAGTTGTCTGAGCTTTTTCCGATATTCGAAACCGTTACCTTTTTAAGCATCCTTTACGTGGCCCAACTACGACCTAGGGCGTACAAACTCTCTCCTGAGCAATAGCAGGACTGATGTCTCGAGGCTGACGGCTGTTCTGACCGGTCACTGGCTGATTGGTAGGCATGGCATTAGACTTGGGATTGTACGCGGTTCGCATTGTCGCAGCTGCGGCATACCGGGCGAGGAGGAGACTGTGGAGCACCTTCTCTGCGATTGTCCGGCGCTCCAGAATATTCGACTCCGGATCTTGGGCGACCATATACTGGATGACCTCTCGGTAATATCACGTGTGGGATTCGGTGATCTCATACGTTATCTTAACCGAACGGGGTGGGTCTAGTAATCCGGATACTAGTTCCTTACGGGTAGTGTGGTCTCTTCAAAACGGAGTCGCTTTTTGACTCTACTTGATGCTCACGAGTAGCGTGAGCTGCCACTTAAACCAACCAACCAACCAAGCATCCTTTAACGAAGAGCCTTTTTCGTCTATATTTCAATTAATTTAAAAATGTGGAAACTCTGGGTCCACTATATAGGCAATATGAGTATCGAAATTTTTGTTTTCTTACGTACTTTAACCCTGCGTAGAAATAAATCTAGTTTTCGTAAACTAAAGAGAAGTTTTCATAATAAAAAACAAATTAAGTGTTACCCTACTTTTTAACCCTTAAACGTGAGATTGGGCAGCTAAAAGAAAAAATACATGTCTCTTTTTTTTTCTCCTTTACACCGCTAAAAAAGAAGTTCATTAAAATCTGCGAGTTCGGGTCGGGAAACCTCCCTTTTATAGTTTTCTTATACGAAATTTTGCATAATGATGAATATACGAGGGTGAATAAATACGGGTGCATGAAGTAACCCCCACTGAAATAACCCCCACCGTCGAAATGAAATAAGCCCCACTGAATTTGTGCCCACCGAAAATGAAATAAGCCCCACCGAATTTGTGCCCATCAAAATGAATTAATCCCAACCAAAATGAATTATTCCCCACCAATGAAAATGAATTAGCCCCCACCAAATTTGGTGGGCATTAAAATGAAATAATACCCACGTATTAAAATAAAACTTTGCCCACCGAAAATGAGATAAGCCCCACTTTACATTATTTATATTTTTATTTTAGATATAAGGGGTCAAAGTTGGCACATTTTGTCAATACGAGTCAAATGATGAAATATGGCTTCGCTCAATAAAGTTTTCCTGCCCGCGACACAAAATAAGAAATAAAATTGATTTATTTCTTTAAATATGACGTAATTAAGGTATATTGTTATTGGTATTTGATCATAGTCCACATTTTAGCTTTCATTTAAGATATAACTTAACCTCTTAACCCTTTAAATAAAGAAGATATAAGGGGTCAAAGTTGGCACATTTTGTCAATACGAGGCAAATAATGAAATATGGCTTCGCAAGCTTAAGTTTTTCTGTGTGGCGGCCTGCGGCCGTTCTTAGGGGTTTATTTCCTCCAGTAGGACGCGGCAGGTTGCTTCGCTCAATAAAGTTTTCCTGCCCCCAACACAAAACAATAAACATTTTTTTTTAAATTTTTTTTTCACGTTGAGATTAAATAAATGGAATATTGATTTAAATGGGATAACACGATATTCTTTAAAAGGAAATATAGCCAACTTGGTTTTATTTCCATTTTTGTTGGAAATAAAGTCAACCTGTGAATTTGACTTCATTTCCAGTTTTGTTTTATTTCAGTTGGTGTTATTGGACCCCACCGTGTCCTTCTAAAATATGGATACACCTTTATGTCAACATTCTGTAAAAACGCAAATTTTTAGTTTTTTACCAACTAAGGAACCTGGTGATATGGGCACGATTGGATTTTTAATAAGAAGAAATGTGTTTTTTTTAATTAAAATAACCTATTCTTTTTTCATACTTTCTAATATCACCTTTACAAAATTAACCTAGTACTGTAAAAGTAGGAATTAATTCACCTTTACAAAATAAAACTAGTACTGTAAAAGTAGGAATTAATTCAAAAACCAAGAATTGATATTAGAATTAAAATGAATTAAACCCCACCAATATGAATTAATCCCCACCAATGAAAATGAATTAACCCCTACCAAATGTGGTGGGTAATAAAATGAAATAATACCCTCGTATTAAAATGAAACTTTGCCCACCAAAAATGAGATAAGCCCCACTTTAAATTTTTTATAAATTTGGGGGGCTTATTTTATTTCGGCGGTGGGGGTTATTTCAGTGGGGGTTATTGCATTCACCCAATAAATACGTCCGTGACTTTTTGAATGAAACACAGTTTTTTTTTTTCAAAAAACAAAATTATTTTTCAACATAATCTTTTTTACCTCAATACACTTAGTCCAACGTTTCTCCACTTTTTGTATCCCTTCCAAAAAAAAAGGATTTTTGAGGTCCCTAAAATAGGCATTTGTTTGATGAATAATTTCATCGTTGGAGCTAACTATAACTATAATTATAACAATCACCGAGCCATTTCTTTAGGTTTGGAAGCAGAAGATAGTCACTGGGGGCTAAATCCGAAGAATATGGCGGATGAGGTACCAATTCGTAGCCCAATTCATGGAATTTTGCCATTGAGACTGCACACATTTTTAAAAAAGTCCACGAGGTTGTATGTTTTGAACAGATGTTAAACGCAAAGTAAATGACAGAACTTGCTCAAAATTTGACAGTAGTCTACTAACAGGTTGTATTTGATGGGAGCAGTGTTGCATTGCATATAACTACGAGAGAAGTTTGTAAAGTCACAGACTTATTGATCCGCCCTCTTATGCTATATTTATAAATATGAGAAAAAAAATATTTAAAAATATCAAGTTTTTACAATTTCCCAAGTTTTTCTCGTCTTCTGAACAATTTACTTTATGGTCTGTATACCCTTACACACAAAATAATAAAAGCTCATTTCTATCACGAAAAGAGCCGATTCAATAATTTTTAGTGTTAAAATTCCGCCAATAACGAAATGTGGTTTATTCAATTAAGAATTGATAGCTCTTTTATTGAATTATTTTTCATTAAATTTTAATACACATTTGATTATGATTATTTTTATATTTGTATATACATTTGATTAAAAATCAATTGATTGGATTAAAAATTGCTCAATATTTTATACCTTTATATTTTTGATCAATAAAAGTTTGTTAAAAAAAATGGCTTAGATTAAAAAGTGATGAATATCGATACAATATGAAGAAATATTTTGTATGACTTAAATATTATAAGATTGATTTTAATGCATATAATTCTCATATAGTTACTAGATTTATTTCGATTGATGTGAAAAATTTGCTCACCCAAATTAGTGTTATTTTTCTATTGAAAGATAGGCACTATGGAAATTTTTTTTTTTTTTATTTGATTTAATTTTTTTTTACATAATTTAGCCCATTTGTTGAAGTCAGAGTTTTTTTTAAATAATTTTTAATTTATTTTTATAATTTTTCTGTTAAAATTACATTATCAATTAATGTTCTAGAGTAAATTAATATTCAGATTTAAACTACTGAAATTTAATTGTTTTACTTAATAAACTAATAAAGCAAATGAGAATTTATAAATATATTTTTGAAATGAATTTAAAGTATGTATATATAAATAATTCATACACATTAATAAAAAAACAACTAAATGCATAAATATTACAAAAACAAAAACAATATGTTGGTGTTATCTTGCTTTGTTTTTATTAAATGCGCTTAAGCGATAATATAAAAAAATGTCAAGCAAGAATCAAATTTTAGCAATTATTTAATTGGTTCAATTAATTTTTAATTGACTGGTTTAAAAATTTTCAAAAAATCAATTTAATTGAAAAAAATTAGGAAATATTTTTTCCTGTGTATTAGCGTCTTTATTTCTTTTATTTTTCAAAATTAAACTAACAATTTTTAAGCTTTTTATTTAAATTATCGGAAAAAAATAAAAAAAAATTTTTAAAATAATTTTCGCTGACCAAAAAAACCAAAAATAATTAGTGAACTGAATATTCAAGTAAATATAAAAATGTTAATGCATGTTGAGTGGTGAATTTTAGACAGCTGAAAGCACAAAATATTTAGACATTATATGAAATGAAAGATCATGGCGTCAACCGCAAATCACAAGACACTTAAGAGTGAAAAATAGTAAAAACAAAAACTAAATTATATTATTAGGAGTCTATACAACAGCTTCCGTTTTATGTTTTTTTCATATATATTTATACTATACACAATTTATGTATGTACTTTTAGTCTACTCATATGAAGAATGTTGTATGTGCGATTACACATCTTAGACCGCCACTGCCACAAACTTAACAATGAATAGTTTTGACACCAAAATGTTAACAAAAATAAAGTTGATTTTTAGTTTTGAAAAAAAAAAAAATAAAATATTTATTTACGTTAGACATGCAAACCAACCACTAAAATACAAGATGATGAAGAAATTTCAAAATTACTTTAGGAACTTTGCTGTCATCTTTTGCTACACTTTTAAATATTTAGACACTAATGACATATTCGTCAGTTAAGTGCCTTGATTGTGTTAATGTTTTGATTTTCAAAATCTAAGGGAGTGTTACCTAATATGGCTTGTTACCTAAAGTTGACCTTTCGTTTTTTTTTTTCGTTTTGTTGCATGAACATAGTCGCGGATCCAGAAAAAAGTTTTGGGGACGGAAATTAGAGTAGTTTTCATAAAATTATCTAATTTCAAGTTTGATATAATTTTTATTAAAAATAAATTTTTTTTTTTCGACCTTTTATTGTGCAATGAAAATGAAAATTATATAATATATATTTATGGCCTCGAACTTGAAAAATTTTCATTATCTAATTCCTTTAACACTTTTGTAGTGAAAATTTTAATTTTGTTGAGGAAATGTCCCCTTTTAACTCTCCCTGAATCCACGCCTACATGAATATATTCAAATTGTCAACCGAGTTTTATTCCAGCTATCATTATTTTAAAAAATTGCGATTTAAATACATTTTAACTACCCAGGCAGAAAAATGCAATCGGCACAGTGTTGACAAAGCATCGGCAACGGTTGGTAGAACGTGGGATTAACACTATTGGCAGTATTGTCCTGTTACCCAAATCATAACAGTGGACAACCGTTAGTTTGAGTGTACTTCCCACCGTTGGCATAACGTTGGTAATTGAAAATATTTAAATAAATATAAAATATTTACTAACCTTGTAGTTCATTTAAAAATAAAACAAACCACATAAAATGACTGTTTTATGATTTTACATTCATTTTTACAGTAGTTTTTTTACTTAAAAAAATTAAAGTAATAAATATTTGTTTATTTTTTTTTTAAATGTGTGGTTCATTTTTACTACAATTGTTAGTTATTTTTTAAACAGTAAAACAAATGGCAAATGTTAGTTTAATTTAATGAAATGTTAGTCCTCCTTTCTTCAAGTGAATTTTTATATGTTGTGCCTACATTTGCTGTCGTCTTTACCTACATAATATCATTAGTGTAGTTGTACATTTGGCAGTGGTTTGCCAGTACTATTTTTTGGTACGATTGGCAATTTCTTGCTGGGAAGTTATGTGGTGCAAATATGAGAAATATCGGAAAGCTTTAACCTTGTTTATTAATTTTAGATATTAAAGCAATTTAATAAAAATTTTGAAAAATCGAAAATTTTGGTCTCAAGATTTCTCAAATTTACACCACATGAGATCTGTTGCTGCAATAATCTGAACACAGAACTAAAATTTTCCGAAAAAAGTATTTTTCACACATATAAAAATGCTCTAATACACTATAACTAAGAAGTTTTAAATAATTTTTAAGTCGGATTTCTGTAAACGGTAAGAATTTTATTCACAATTTTAACAAAAATATTTGATTCCACACACATAGAAAGATACAGCTTTTTGCCAACTGAAATTCAGTTACTACTACACAAATTCAGTTTTTACGAATTTCAGTCGGTTTATATAACTAAACATTAGTTTCTACAACAAAGCTCGGTTAATTCTACTGAATTTTAGTTAAAATACCCAACTACCTGAATTAATAAGTTGTTACCATTAAAATACCCTTTTCAATTCGGTTGGCATTTTATTTCTCTGTGTGCATAATCAATATAATAAAAAAACAAAAAATGTTCAAAATTTAATTCTCATAATATTTCATAAAGTGGAGCTTGATATATTTTCTTATTTTTTGATTTTTTTTTCTCCGAGTTTTAGTCTTGAGGGGTAAACCACACCCCTCAAGCGGCTTTAAGCGACACTCATACATTAAGCGCTTCAATACACAAAATTTAAAAAAATTTTAATTTAAATACAAATTTTTGTCGACTTCATTTAATTTTTTAACAATTTTATATGCTTTTACAAAGTTTTTAATTAAGGTCTAGTTTAGTGTAAATGTTCCCTAATGTGGACCTTTAGAGTTATTTGGATAACTTTTATATAACTTATTTATATTAGCCTCCCAAGAAAATTATCTATAGCAAATAAAATTCCCAAGGAGTTGGTCTTTAAGCTGCTGTTTTTGGATTTGGAGTATTCCACTCAGTTTTTTTGTTTTTAATAGCCCAAATACCAGGTTCTGGTCCACATTATGGAACCTTCCCTTACTAAATCAATTTTAAGCAATTTATGTTTTAGTAAATGTAAAGGAATTTTTTTCTGTTTCGTTTTGATGACGAATTAACTGATTGAGTAAAAATTCTATTGTATAGATTTATTGAATAAAAGGGTATTAAGTTGCTTGTACTATACTTAGAATGTGGCCACAATAATAATCAGCGTCAATAGAGTAGCGGCAATATCATCATCATCATCAACATAATCGTTCAACAACCAAAAGTGTTGAGTAATGAGTTAATCTGCGCTGATTAAGTGTGTGCAAGTTGAGGTATTTAAACATAAATTAGTGGGGTATTGTTGTTAAAATATTTCATTCTCGAAATACAAAAATATATATTAAAAATTCGTTAATAAACAAAGGGGTTTTCACGTGTTTTACTTTCATAAATCTTTAAATATTATTTCTTTTGAAAATTAATAATGTCAAATGTATTATTGTAACCGATTCGAAATAAATTTTTCATCTTAATTTTGGAAAACAAATGTTTTTAAATTTAATATAATTATCAACAAAAAAAAAAATCAAAAATACTTAAACTCGTAAGGAAATGTTCGCTAAAGTGTCCTTACATCTGGTCTTTGGGCTATATAAAAAAAAACTAAAAAGGGGAGTCTTCCGATGGGTTGTCTCCGATCTTAATGAAATTTGGGTATGTAATAAAGAAAAATAAATAAAAAATAAGAGAAATGTACTTTTTTTAACTACCCAATCTCACGTTTAAGGGTTAAAAGGAATGGCCAAAGTTAATACATTTTTTACGGAAACATGCCTGAAACTAATGGAATTCAGATTCTTTTGAAAGTAGTTTGGATGTAGTCGAGAAATATAGAGTATGGCCTCAAACATGAATAATTTTCATTTTCATTAACAAATTTATGAAACTGTTTTATAAATTCTATAAAAGGTCTATTGTCGGAATGATTCATTAATTTTATGAAGATTTTCAATAATTCTACAAACATTGACTTTAAAAAAAACCTGTTTCATAGCTTCTATGAAACGTTTCAATGGAGTAGTTCCTGTGACAATTTTCATTTAAGCTATGAAGAAATTCATTACTGAAGTAAAGATAATTCTCTCAGTGTACTTACGTTGAAATGAGCTATTCAGCTAAAGTTATTAGTAATCTTATTTCACCATAAGAACAAATTACGACTGGATTCAGAGTATTTAAATTAGATTTACCCACTAAGTGTCTTGCTTGTTAAGAAAGTTCTAAATGCAAGCATAGTGTAATTAAATATGGCTAAATTGTTAAAATTTTTTATCAAATTTCCTACTTATACGTAACAGATATTTCGGAACGAATTTTGATTTTAATTAACTTTTTTCCTATGTTATACAAATTGCAACCAAAACAAATACGCCTTATGTATTTTTCGCTACATATTTTTTAATAATTAGTGGCGCTCTAATTCAGATATTTAAAATCAGCAAACAAAAAATGCATTTTATTACAAACTGTCCATTTATATCATTTGCAAATTGCTCATACATATATGAAGCATTCCACATTTAATGATCAGCTTTAAAAACAAAAGAAGCAACAACATATCGCAGTTTCTGTAGGTGATACTCCATTTATATGTTAATGCCTTAATCCTTTAGATTCCTATAAGGAACATAAGGCAACAACAAGATTCTACCAATCATTTCTGTTTTCTGGTGTATCCTGCGCGGTTGAATTTTCTTGGTGGAGCTTCTTTCCCAGGTTTTATTTTTTTTATCTATTTATTATTACTATCATCACAACAATTATAAAATACTTATATTTGAGATTTTACTAAAAAGTATTGCAACAAGTACTTGCCATATTTTTAATTGTAAATGAAAATTTATTTGAAAAGTATACCTTCTTAAGGAAAAAAAGATAGGGAAAGCCTTTTGAAATTTCTAAGAAATTTTTGCATTGGCCCTTTCAGAAGTTGCAGAAAGCAGCAAATTATTATTAAATCAAAATTTGAAGACCTGTTCCTGTCTTCGAATCTGGTTGTTAAATCACTAAAGATGATATTTAACATATCTTGTTTGAAGTTTCTATGCAGGAGTGCAGTAGAGTATAGTCTAGGCAGGTTAAAAATAATTTATAAATTTATATTTTGAATGGCTTGTGATTTTTTAAGATAAGTTTTTGCACATCTCGTTGACCATACTTGGCAGCCATATGTCATTATTGCACATTCAGCAGATTTTGTATAACAAAAGCTTATTTTTACAATTAAGCTTAGACTTTCGACTAAGTAGTTTGAAATACATGATTTTTAAACGTAAATTTTTTATCAAAAATTATCCCTAGGTATTTAGTAGAATCAAGTAAAGGGATTTCACACATTTGGATATATAGGTTTATACGAGGAATTCTTTTTGGTGATATCTTGAACGGAAAGATGGGTGCCTGTGTTTTCACTTGGTTTATCTAAATTTTCCATTTGTTAAAATATTTTCAGCATGAGTTAGGGCTTTTTCACATTTTTAACAATTGCGTTTGATACTTTGCCACTCGTTACTATTGATGTATCATCAGCATACACACAAAAAAAAAATTAAAACCACAGTTTCAATAACTTTACTTTCTGAAATTCCGCCAACAACGAAAATTGCTAATTCAATTAAAAATTTATAGCTCCTTAATTGAATTATTTTTCAATTAAATAATAACTCATTTGATTAAAAAGCGATCATATCGTATACCTTCCCAAAAACCAAAAAACAAATTGTTGTTGCCATACCTAATGTTTTTTTTATGGATGTGTTGTTGCCATACCAAATGTTTTTTAAAAGCTTGAATTTTATAACATTGAATTTAAACTGGCATAAAATTCTCATTTACTTAGCAGATTTATTTATACTCATGTGAACAAATTCACACAGAAATTATTTTTTTTTTTCTTTCTATTGAGGCGTATGGGTAATGGCAAATTTTTTTTTTGGATTTTTTCCTTCCAAAATTAGCCCTTGTGTTAAAATCAGAGTATTTTTTTTTGTTTAAAACAATTTCTAATTTATTTCTGCATTTTCTTTCTGTTTAAAAAAAAAATTAAATTTTTATTAAGCGAAGTTAAACTTTAAAAATTACATTATCAACTTTATGATAATGTTTTAAGAATAATAAATATTCAGATTTAAACAACTGAAACTAAATTATTCAACTTCTTAAAGTAATAAACCTAATATGAATTAATATCTAATCTTATTGAAATTAAAATGAATTTAAAATATTTATGACTAATACCACTAAACATAAACATTAATAAAAACACAACTACATAAATATTACAAAAACAACAAGAATGTGGTGATGTTTGCTTTTTACAGAATATCCTTAAAAAAAGGACATGGATGATCGTCCTTGGACAAATTGTGTATACAGTTGGACGCGCCTTAAAAAAACCTTTCTTATGATACCCATATTGTATATGTAGGTAAGGAAACAGATTCTCAAATTAACAAAACATGCAAAAATAGACCCATTTTCAAAATGGTCCAGCTCACGAGAGGTCAAAGCTGGAGCCGAAATATTTTAAATGTCATCTTAAAAAAGTCCAAGATTCATTTTTAGGAGGGTACATCGAGCACTTTTTTTGGTGAGTCGCTCTAATGTTCATTAACAAATTTTTATTGAAAAATAAAAGTTTGACATTTTAGCAAAAATTAAAAAAAAAAATTTTTGACGCATATCCGAAAAATGTTTCCGGTTCGGTTGAAACTTGGCACATAATATTTAGATTTGATTCCATGAAGATGTGCCAAAGTTGGAGCAAATCGTTTACTATTTAGACATAGTTTACATAACGGTGAACAATTTTTTCCATGTTTACAACTGTGGTTTGTTTTTTTAAATGAACTACAAGGTTAGTAAATATGTAATTTGTTCTACAAATGACTGACATTTACATTAAAAATAAAGAAACTGTATTACAACATAAACAACTACATATTTTTAAAGAAGTTCCCTTAGTGTAGGGAATAAAGATAATAAGCTTCTCAAAAGCCATTTGAGTCACCAAATCCCTTAGAATAATTTTTGAGAAAATTAATCACAAAGTTAAACATTTTCCAAAATTCCCTGCGCTATATCAACTTAAATTTAATATAGCGATTTATAGTAATGATTTCTATCTATTTAACATTGCAACTAAATTTAAAATTCAAAGTATTGCCATAGCTTCAAAATGCAATTGCATTAAAAACAGTTTTGACATTAACGTATAAAACTTCGACAGTGTTTAAAAATAGACACACTAACAAATAAAATAAGATCTCGATCGTGCCGATGCGATAAAAACGGGTTAAAGTTGAACTAGTAGAACATTTAATTACATTTGGCTAATTTATTGAGTAAATTTTTTTTAGGTTTTAGTATTTTTCTCTAGCGCTGATCCCCACTAGAGTTGTTTATCTTCTCTTACATTTATTAACAATTAGCGTTTTCTATTTGTAAACATCTACTTATCACACCTCAATCTCAAACCTGACAATTCAAAATGAAATGCAATTTTAAAAGATCAACAATACATAAAATTTTCAAACCAAACATACAGGTACCATGCAATGTAAAATCTAATAAGAAAACAATCAACTAGAATACCTTGTGTTTAAATATTAATATACATGCCGGATTTCCAGTTCAATCCCAATAATGGTAACATTACCAGTTGTACTGGCAACCCTGTCCATAAGTCTGTGACTTTTGGAACTTTCCTCGTAATTATATGAAATGCAACACTGATCCCATCAAGTACCACCTGTTAGTAGACTACTTTCTACTTTTGAGCAAGTTCCGTCATTTACTTTGGATTTAACATCTGTTCAAAACATGCAACCTCGTGGATTTTTTTAAAAATGAAAAAAGTGAATTTTGAGTGCTCATTAAACATTATTTTTGCAAAAAAAACCGTCAATCAAGCAAGGAAAAGCTTGATAAGTACTATGGGGACTCTGCATCATCGATTTCAATGGTAAAAAACTGGTTTACTGAAATTCGTTGTGGTCGCACAAGTACATATGACGCTAACGTTCTGGTCGACCAATTTAGGTCAATACACTCGAAAATGTTGAAAAAATCCGATCGAAGAGTAAAAGTGCGTGAGATTGTTGATGCCATAGGCAGTGTGGTTTCGATTTTAAATGATCAGTTGGGTTTAAGAAAGCTGTCTGCAAGATGGGTGCCGCGTTTGCTCGCAATTGGCCATAAACGTAATCGTATGACAACTTCAAAGGATTGTTTGGAGTTGTTTTACCGCAATTGGAATGAGAGTTCACGGCGTTTTGTAACTGTTGATGAAACATGGATCCACTACAACACTTCGGAGACCACGCAGCAGTCTAAACAATGGGTTCCTCCCTGTGAACCGGCTCCGAAGAAAGCCAAGTTAAGTTTGTCGGCCAATAAGGTGATGGCACAAATTTTTTGGAATGCACGCGGAATAATCCAAATCGATTACCTTCAAAAGTGAAAAATAATAAACGGCGAATATTATGCCAACTTATTGGACCGATTTAACGAGGATTAAAATAAAACTATCCCATATGGCCAAGAAAAAAAATTATTTTTCATCAAGATAATGCACTGGTGCACACTAGGGCAATAACTTTTTGCATTTTTTGCAAATATCAAATCTCCCCAGACAAAATCGTGTAGGGCATGGACAAATATTAAGAACTGCGTTTTTAGTTTTTCGCTATCGTTAAAAAAGGTTCCGCACCAAACGCGTTAAAGTTTTGAATCAAACAAAGTTAAAAAAAAAACTTTTTTGATGCCTCAACGTCTGACCATCACATCTATATAATTAAGGCATGCTGATATCAATAGTAAAGTCCGTTTTCGAGTCAATGGAATAGTTTTCTTCCAAATTTGCTTACTTACATATGTATAAACAATATTTAAAAAAAATTGTTATTAAAAAAAATTTAAATAAATATATTAAACGCATTTAGAAATCGGTGATAACTTTTTTTGGACAACATTCTCCCGAGGGGTTTTCTAATGGCAAATATTGTATTAATGGTAAAAAAACTATTTCAGTTCAATTTGGTAAAAAAACCTTACGCACCGACAGCGATTTCTAAAATGCCTTTAGTATATTTTTTTAAATTTTTTTAATGACAATTTTTTTAAAATATGGTTTATACATATGTAAGTAAACAAATTTGGAAGAAAACTATTCCATTGACTCGAAAACAGACTTTACTATTGAAATCAGCATGCCTTAATTATATAGATGTGATGGTCAGACGTTGAGGCATCAAAAAAAGTTTTTTTTATCTTTGTTTGATTCAAAACTTTAACGCGTTTGGTGCGTAACCTTTTTTAACGATAGCGAAAAACTAAAAACGCAGTTCTTAATATTTGTCCATGCCCTACATGATTTTGTCTGGGGAGATTTGATATTTGCAAAAAAATGCAAAAAGTTAGTACCCTAGTGTGTTGTGTCAATGGTAAAATTCCATGAATTGGGCTACGAGTTGGACTAAGTGTATTGAGCTAAAGGAGGTTATGTTGAAAAATATATTTTTTTTTTTTTTGCAAAAAAAAAACTGTGTTGCATTCAAAAACTCACGGACTTATTGGTCCGCCCTCGTAGAATAAAGTAAAAGGGATAAAATGGACCCCTGCGGTACACCTGCTGGAATGCATCTCTGAGTCGAATTTTCTTTATTTATGGTGACTATAAAGTTTCTTTCCGATAGAAAACTTTTTATTATTTTTTTTTTTAAATGTATTGGATAACCAAATTCTTAAGTTTAAAAATAACCACATTGTGCCAAATCGAGTCAAAAGCTTCCTCTATATCAAGAAAAACTATACTCATACATTTTCGATTAGTTTCGTTGGTAGTTATCATATTTACAATTCTTTTAACCTAGTGTACAATAGAATGCTCTTTTCTGAAACCAAACTGATCTTTATTTATAATCCTATTTTGTTCCGTAAATTCATTAAGGCCGCTCAGAATATCTTTTGCAAAAATTTTTTCTAAGCAGTTCAATATACTAGTAGGTCGGTGACTTTCGGGTGATTTTACATCATTTCCAGATTTTAATATGGGTATTACCTGGGCGCTTTAAATTGCTTTGGGAAATAACCATACCTGAGGCTCGAGTTAATAATGTTAGTAATAGTATTATAAAATGCATCTGACATTCTTTTTAACATAATCGGCATCATCCCATCTATACCAGGAGCTTAAGAGTTTCTTAGTTTATTGACAAAAAAAACTTTACTTCTTCTTCGTTGGTCAACTCATATGAACCACTGCCCATTATAAGGTGATTTTCTAACCATTTTATATAACTTGAATTCTTTTCCAGGTACTCCATATCATGTATATAAAATGCTTTGATTTTGCGAAAAAGTGAGCAAAGCAGACGGGGTCAAAAATTGATAATAAAAAAATATGTATTTCTTAGTTTAAACGAGTTTAAAATCATTTATTTATTTCCAATATTTCGTCTTAGTTTAAACGAGTTTAAAATCATTTATTTATTTCCAATATTTCGTCTCCACATTGGAAGACTTCTTCAGGGAGCAAATATTTGTTCCCCGAAGAAGTCACCCAATGTGGAGACGAAATATTGGAAAAAATAATTAATAAATAAATGATCTTATGCTCGTTTAAAACTAAGAAGAATAAAATAAAAGATGATCAAAGAAAACTTAACATTTAAAAAAATATATATATATTTGAAACAGTTTATTTAGTTAAAAATTCATTTAATTATTTTATTTCATTAATATTATTTTATTTTATTTCCTGTAGCGAATTAGTTGTTGTGGAATGTCTCACATGTTGTTGCATTCTACATTATGTTGCAAGTATGATTATCATATAAAATAGTTTAGCACATTGTTGTTGTATTTGTTTTTGTAGTTTAAAAGCATATGTACTGCCAATTATTTTATTTGTTTTTAAGTAAATCATGTATTTAGATACTATTGCACACATAAAGTCACTGGTACTAGTGTTTCTAGAAAAAAAAAGGCCTACAACTGACACAATGCTCTTTGTAGTAAAAATTTTTAGATTTTGTTGTTTGTCTGCTTGTTGCATATTTGCATTTATTTTTTTTTTCTCTTGCACTTTTAATTCTAAAAATTTTTGTTTGTTTAAGTTGCAGCAAAAAGTACTTATGCTTTTATTTAAATTTACACTATGTTTATGTATTTTGTTGGCAAGCATTCATTATACAGAGAAAATGGGGATGATTCATAGTGGTTTTTTTTAGAAAAACTTAAATGATTAAATAAATAAATAAAAAAAATTAGTTCAAACGAAATTTTTAGATGACGTATATTTTCATAAGTTAAACAAATTATTGAAATTAAAAATTATGAAAGCTTTAAATCAGATTTAATTTATAATCATGTAGATTAACTTAAATAGGAAATTTACATTGGCAAAGTTAATTTACTAAAAATGGGATTAACTGCTTAATCAAACACTTAACAAGGCAATTAAACCATTTTTTAATCTTTTTCATTAACATTTAATCCAACTTTTTATCTGACTACGATTTCTAAATGACTCTATATTCATACTACTAATTGTGTGCAACTCTGAGTTTTTACATAATTTCGGCTCGCAACGCTAATAAACTCGCATACAAAGTCAGGTAAAAAATAACGTTAAGAGGCTGCCGCAAAAAAAATATTGGAGCTGTCGACAAAATATTTTCTAATGCCGGATCACTATCGGCCCCCCCTTTGTATTTTAAACTGACAAAGTTAATCTTTTAGCTGTCAAGTTAGAATTTCAACTGTCAAAACGTGTGTCACTGGATACCCGATTTTGAGATAGACTTTGATAAAAATAAATATCGATCCATATCTAATAAGTTATGATTTTCTCATTGAGACATACATTTTTTTTTGATCGGCTGCACAAAAATAACTTGATCATTTGCGAAATGGGATAATAAATTGTACAAAAATAGTAAAATATTGTAAAAACTGAGAAAAACCGCGGAGTTACTTGTAAGTGCTTGTATTTTTATGAAACAAATTTGATACGCAACAACGCCATAAAAAATTAAGAGACAATGTCATATTTTGAATATTTGATGTCAAAAATTCGTTAAAACATGCAACAAATCTGGCCTATATATGAAAAAATTGCGTAAGCCATTAAAGTCAGCGTAGCCTAGATATTAACGATCAATGGTCGCTACTATTGTTGTATTTTTAGAGTTGAACCTCGATTATCCGGATGTTGGATTACCTATATTAACCGTGTTTTACCTATAGTACCCATGCTATTCTTTTCTCTTTTATTAACCTTGCTTTACCTCTATTATTTTCTATTAAAGTACATACAAAGAATTAAAATTCGGGGAAAATAAATAACCTCAATAAGCCGTGTTTTCGCTTATGCGAGCTTAGTTCAGTCCCCTGCAACTCCGATAATCGATGAACAACTGTAGGGGAAGGGGCCGCAAGGTACACATGGTTCTGAAATAATGCTCAAGAACACAAACGGAATAAGATATATTAAAATGCTATATACCACAAGAAAGCACACTAGGTTGGGTATCTTTTGGCAACAGAGATACATAATTATTTACACACAAACAAATTTTTGCTAAGAAGACAAGGATGGAGCAAAATTGATAATTAATATAAATTTTGTTAAAGATCTGCCTGTTCTGGATGCTCTAGCTTTTCTAAAACTTCGGGTTCTGATGAGATTTTTAGCCAGATCGAAATACAACTATCAACCTAGCTAACATATTTGATTTTGATTTGTAAATATACGGAGGTTAATAAACTAAAAATAAATTTTATTCATATTTTTAAATTGTCCAAAATGTTGATTTTAAATAAAGTGGCCGCAAGATGAACACTTTTTAAAAATTACCTAAATAAGTGAAACATCAAAAATAAACACAATGTAAAGATTCTATAGCCAATTTTCTATTATTTATTATATTATATAGAGAAATATTATACAAATAACATGCAGAATCATATAAATCCCATTTCGGGCATATATACCAGGGACCAATAATTTCGGCTCCTTTCAAGTGTTCTTATCTCTTGCACTCGCGGCATGCAATCATATTAGATTTGGCGAACTTTGCAAATGTTGATTTTAGTCAAATAATACAAAAATCTTTATCCTCGTCTGATGATATATGATTTTCTGTCGACTTGGATGTTTTTCTAAATACTTTCGCAACGTTGGTTACTCGTTTTTGTTATTTGTTTTTTCTTTGATAAACTTTTTGTCCTTAAACTTTTCCCGTTGCACGTTTATTAAGTTCTGAATCCGCAATATATTATAGGGAAGTGATAGCGCTACTTTTCATACACTCAAAAAAATTTGGATTTGGAATTAACTGAAACTGTAATTTAACATCAATAATAATTCACTTTAAACCGGTTTACTATTTATTTTAAGTATTGTTTAAATAACTACACACAGATAAAAATTTAGCTATTTGTCAACTGAAATTCTGTTACAACGACTTAAAATCGATTGTTACGAATTTCAGTCAGTTGGCACAACTTAAAATTAGTTTTCACAACAAAGTTCAGTTAATTCATCAGAATTTTACTTTGAACACACAAAATATTCAGAAATCGAATGTAAATATCATTGTACTAACTTATTTTATAAGTTGTTACCATTAAGATATACTTTTTCAATTCGGTTGCCACTTTGTTTCTCTATGTGTAGCAAAATCATAAGAACAAATGGATAGTAATCTAAAAATAAATGTTCAAATTTTAACTACAGATCAGTAAAAATAAAAGTTATGTTTAGTTATTTGAAATTATTTCAGTCTTTTGTTTTTGTTTCCATTTTTTTCTACAAAATGTACACTGATAGAATTATCTGCATGATATCAATGAATTTTTGCATTATATCACTGGAACTTGACCATTGAAACTTTTCATTAAATTAATGTAGTTCTCTATAAAATTTAATGAAAAATGTCATATTATTTGCTAAAAATTTCATATGTCTAATGAAGAAGTTTCATGAAAACTATGAAGCTTTTTCAGAAAATTTAAGAAATTGTTCACTGACATTGTGAAGAAAAGTTTAGTGAAAAAATTAACGCAAACAAATAAACGACAATATAAATCAAACTAAAAAAATAATTGGTAAATGGTAGTAAATTATTTTCAACAAATGTATAAAGAAGTTGAAAAAAATGTTAAAATTAAATGCATATTCCTTTATTTTTAACTTAACCGAAAACTTTGTTATTAAACTACAAACTGTAAACTACATAAACATTCTGTGTGTAGCCTTTTGAGCTCTGTTAATGTAAAAAACACCTCTTTGCATTATTCTTCTTCCCTATATTTAATTTTAATTTCCAATAAAATACAAATTTAAATTCACCTTTCAGCACTATTTAAAAAAATGTATGACCATCTAACGGTCTTGGAAATGACCATCTTAAGGCATTTGCAGAAACTTTTTACTAAAATTGATACAAAATCAAAACATTAATAAAATCTTTTTAGAATATCGCTATGCGATAAATAGATATGTATATATTTCTGTGCGAAATAAAATATTTATATAATTTAAATGATGATTTTCATATAAAAACTTATAAAAAAGGCACATTTTGAACCCGACAGTTACATTTTACCTATACAAACTCATTCTCATTTTTAAAAATTGCATTTTCGAAAAATTGTGGGCGAGGCAAGGTATCGAAATATTTGAAAAATGACGGTTATAGGTACCTTCAAGAAGCGATTACTACGGAAGGGCTCAACCGATTTCAAAGTTATTGGTACCATTAGAAAGGTATATAAGTCAGCTTTCATCTGTATATATCAAAAATTATTAATTTTGTTAAGGCCAATATAAGCAATTCAATTACGAAAGTTATCTACGTGTCAGATGGTGCAGGAGCACAATACAAAAAAAAAATACAACTAAATTAATGGAAAATCTGCATGTGATGGTATAGGTGGGACATTAAAAAGAGGTGTTCGGAATTATAGCATTGGAAATAAAAACTAAATTCAAACGGGCGAAAGACCTTTATCATTGGGCTTCACAAACTAATAATACCTCCATAGAAGTTGCTTATTTTGCATAAGCTGACGACTATAACAAAACAAAAGAAGAGCTATTTTCAAGGCATAAAAATGCTAAAACCATTACAGGAACTCAAAGCTTCCATTCTTGTATACCTTTGGATGAAACTTCATTAAAAGTTAGAAAATATTCCGAAAGTCAACAGTTTGAGCTGCGCAAAATTATATATTAAATCAAAAAAAATAAAAATAAAAAAAAACTTACCAAGGTAAGTCCATATTTTGGGGGTGATTATACGATTCTTGTTCTAATCTATTAAAATTACAAAAAATCTGTATAACATCCAAAGTATAGCTACTTTATTCTATTTTTACACACAATGATATCAAAATATAAGGAAGTTAACAAGAAATGCATTTACTTAAAAAAATTAAAAAAAAAAAATGTTTTGGTTTTTAGATATATTTTATATATTAAATAGACCTTTCTAAAAAACATTTCTTTTTGAAAAAAACCACTTGGCCTTTGAAGCATTTTCCCAGTTTAAAGTTTTATTTTTGCCAAATTGCCATATTTTTACAGTGTATGTTTTCGAAAGCTTATTTAAGTACCTTTCTAATAGTACCAAGATCTTTGAAATCGGTTCAGTCATTCCGTAGTAATCACAGCTTGAAAGTACATATTATCGTCATTTTTAAAAACGTCGATACCTAGCCACCATATTTTCCATATTTTCAAAAATGCAATTTCTAAAAATGAGGTTGCGTTTGTACAGGTAAAATGAAACTGTGTGCAAAATTTCACCAAAATCGGAGAGGGTCGGATTCAATGCATATCGGTTTTGATATGAAATTCATCAAATTGCTTATAAAAACTATGTTCAAGAACTTTTCACACAAAAAAATTATTTCATCTTTGCAGTAGAAAAACTTGAAGATATTTTTTCTTCGAGTACACTCAGGGAACTTCTGCTTTAAAAATATATAGTTGTTTTGGTTTGGTAATACAGCTTCATTATTTTTAATGCAAATGTCAGTCATTTGTAAAACAAATAAAATTTTTAACTAACCTTGTAGTTCATTTAAAAAAAACAACTCACATCAAATGACTGTTTTATGATTTTACATTCATTTTTTACAGTTGTTTTTTGTTATCTGAAAAATAAAATAAAATAAATGTTTGTTTATTAAAAAGCAAATGACAATGTTAGTTGAATTTAGTGAAATGTAAGTCGTTCTTTCTCTAAATGAAATTTCATTTGTTTTTGACTACAATTGCTGTCGTTTTTCCAACACAATATCCTTAGTGTATGTATAGAAAACTGCGTCTATGCAAACCACATTAATGATTGAAAGTATCAGGTTCTGCTGCCTTATACAAACATGTTATTCGCAATGTCCATCTTGGGACCCTCTGCCCTACATTAAACAAATTTATAATATTTTTTAATTTGGTTTTCTTCCAATGAAATTACAGATTTTTATGTCCTTAAAACAAATTAACTTTTAATACAATTTTGCGGTTATCTTTTTAAATTTTTATTGGTTTTATTAAACTTAATTAATATTGAAGATTTTTGTTTAAGAAAATATGTTAATGAGATCATTCAGTGGCTTAACAGGTTTACGTTTTATATTATTGCCAATAAATAAGAATTAATATTTTTACGACCAATTCCATATGAAAGCTGATGGTCGGCAGATGTTTGCACTTTAATTCAACAATAATAGTTAACATCATAAATATTTAAATTCAAAGGAATTGTTTGAGTGACGCATAAACAATAAAAATATTTTTTGATCTGTTAATAAAAATTGTAAGAACTTTTTGGAATAAAATTACAACTTGTGATGTACATTATTTTAAACCCGACTAAAAATTACATATTTTAAGATATTTGCTAGCGAACACAAACTTTTGTCGACTAAATAATACTATTTTCGGGTTTAAAAAATGTTTTAATGAATTTAAAAAGGTTGCTGTAAAGTAAAATATGCTTCAAAATCCGGCACTTGAACTCTATCACACAGATGCAGTGTTAAACGTTTCGGAATGCAGTCAACTTTTGAGTCTCAAATCTTAAATTTTAGCAAAGATTTCTTCACTGTGTAATCTAAGAGAAGCGGAAACTACAACCCATTTTATTAGACGATGCCCCGTGCTAACCGAAATAAGACTTAAATATTTTCAATGTATTAGGCTAATAGATGATGGAGTTATTATCCATGTGCTGAATGGCGGTGAAGATGCTTATTGGCCAAGACTGCATAATTTTGTAAAAGAGTCTTTAAATTATAGAAATATGCTAGTTTCAGAATTTAATTTTTAATCTAAAAAAAAACACAGAAAAAAATATAAAAAATCTGGTAACATTGTGAAATAGAGACTGAGGGGGTTAGAAAAATAAACAAAAATCTAAAAATAGAATATTCGTGTTGTTAGTGTTGTCACTTCTGAGTATAATATGCAATAACAGAAAAAGCTAATAGGAAAGAAAACTGCAATTTAGCTGCATTATATTTGGGGCCATACTTGGGTGTAATCGCTAAACGGTCATGACTTGGTATTGTTACGTTTGTAATGTAAGATGAGCGCAGGTTTGATTCTTACAGCCGCAGGTTGTTGAAAAATTTATCATATAGAGACAATCTCACAATTATAAGACACAAATAATAATACCATTTAAAAATGAAAAATCACTGATGAGCCTGTCCATAAAAAGGCAGAAAACTAGTCTAGTCTGATTTAAAATTTAATAGTGTTTATAATTTTAAGAGAAAAAACGTTTATTCTTCTTCTTAACCTCAACATTTCTAAAAAAATATATATATTTAGAACCAATTTTCCGGCTGACGATTAATATATAATCAAGCTGTAAATTCTTTAATGTTTATTCAGTTATTTATAGAACTAAGTATAATTTTGTAAAACAACTTTTGAAAAAACGAATAATTAGATACCTTCATGAATTTGGGATATCATATTTTGTCATAAGTAAGTAGATCTATAAGCCTGAAATTATTTAAGAAAATTATAAATTAAATTTTTGTTCAAAATATACTCATGTCCTTGATATGGTTCTGTTTTAATGAGAAAATGTTATTGCATCATTTCTTTTTTTATATTTGAACAAAAACCTTAACATTAAATTTAATCAAGCATAACTTGGTCTTATTTGTCATGGTTTCCATATTCTATTTGAATGGATCATCTATATTTTTTAAGTACTTTTATTACACATAAAATGACTTCCCATATAACTATTATTGTCACCAGTATGAGCGATTTTATAGCCATGATATTTTTTACATAACACAAAAGGTCAAAATGATACCAAGCCCAATTGTCAAGCACAAAAAAATGACATTAACATCGAAAAATGACAAAATGAAAAAAGGAGATACCCATCAAAAACAAAAATCCACTACAAATGCATAATACAAATTCAAAAGATACGCATTTTATCTGTAACTTTTTCACTGCATTTTTTATTTTCATAATGTTTACTTTCAATAATAAAAAAGGAGGACCTTCATCTTCTGATAGTTTTTTTGTTATTTTTTTTTTTTTTGTTATAACCAGGGCAGCGACTTTCATGCAGTAAAAAATGGAAAAACATTTGCTTCAAATATGCACCTAAATCAAAATATGCACCTAATCAAAATATGCACAAAATACCAAAAAATATCACCGTAACCGATTCGATGCGGGCGGGTAACGATAAGGGTAATGATAATTTAGTTTATTTCGGTAACGGTATTTTCGGGGTAACGATGTTTCAGTTGCCTTGGTAACATGTTTTTAGCGTTATCGATATTTAGCGGTAACTTTATTTTCGCTTATTTCGGTAGCATTACTTTAGGGATAACGTGGTTTCAGTTATTTCGGTTACAGCATTTAAGCTAATCGTTTTTTAAGTAATTCAGGTAATGTCAATGCACATCGATAATTTTAGCCCCGTCATGTCCCAATTCCAATGACTGGCTAGATTATGATCAAGCTTTGGGAAAATATATATCTATTTACAGCGATTATTATTTTCTGATTTTGTCGGATTATTTCGTTAGCGTTATTTTTACTTATTTCGGTAACGGTATTTTAGCGATAACAGTATTTCAGTTATTTCCGTAACGGGTTTTTAAGTGTATTGGTACACTCAAAAAATAAGTTAGTACAAAAGTTAGTAAAACGTCTTGTAAATCAGGTATACTATTTTTTAGCAAATTTTTTTGCTAAACTCGTGTTTTCAGCTAAAATTTTTGTTATACTTATTCAGCACTTAACTGTTTTATACTAATGCTTTACTAATATACTAATGTTTTACTAATTAATTTTGCTAAAAAAAATTGTGCTGATAAGCACATTAATAGTGTGGGCAACAACCAGATTGAAAGATATACGCAGAATGAAGTAGATGTCGCGGCATGTCAAGATGTAGTAGAGAAGAGGAAAATGATACTAAAAAGTACAACTCTAATAAGACATATAAAAAAATCAACCATGGAAGTTTTTGTATCTCTTTTTCATACATAAAACAAAATTGAGGATTAAAACAACTTAAATTTTGCGTTGTCACCGGCTTGTGAAAATAATTGTCTTTTAATTAAATAAAAGACAAAATAAAATATTAAAATTTAATATGTATTTCTAAAATAAATATTTATAGATTTATAATCTAGTGTGGTCAAATTGCAAACAAACAAACATACACAGACATGTAGACAGAGTAATGCGAAAGACAAAGACACACATCTTAGGTAGATTTTTATGGTTCCTTTTTCTTATTGCAAAAAAAGGGTTGTTTTTTTCGTTTCGTTTGTTTTTGTTTATTTTTTCGTTTCGTTTCTATAACTATCTTCGGCAGTTGCGTCCTTTAAAAGAAAGCATCATTTAGACTACCATTGATGTAAGTAGTTGAAAGAAAATTTTTTTTATATTTATTTCTATATATTTTCAGATATTAAATTAATTCATGTCGTCAATGTGGGAAAATGAAAATTTTTATATTTCGTAATTATTGTAAATTATTTTTAAAAGAATCACAAAAATATGTTTTATGATTTTCAGCATATATATTAACTAAATTACAGTTTTTTTAAAATTTTTT
Source organism: Delia radicum (assembly GCA_021234595.1). Taxonomy (NCBI): domain Eukaryota; kingdom Metazoa; phylum Arthropoda; class Insecta; order Diptera; family Anthomyiidae; genus Delia; species Delia radicum. Next base: position 86,103,497 of record CM037854.1, read on the forward strand.
TGCGTTGTTTTCAGTCTACTAAAATTCAGCAAAAAATTTATTAATTTTAGCAAGGCATTTTTATTTCTAATCTACTAAGTGTTAGCAAAACTTTTGCTGAATCTACTAATTTTGTTCCTAAAAATCAGCTCGCTGATTTTCAGCAAAAGATTTTGCTGACATTCGCAATTTTTTTGCTAGCACCCTCCCGACTAATATTTTGCTGACTCAGCAAACATTTTTGCTGACTTTACAAACTTTTTTTTTGAGTGTACTTAAGTTATATCGGCAATTGTATTTTACGGATAACGATATTTCAATTATTTCGGTAACGGCGTTTTAAGGATAATGGTAATCAGTTGAAAGGATTTTGAATCGATAACGATATTTTAGCGGTATTGCCTGTATTTCGATCTTCCAACATAAATTATGACGTAAGCAAGATCATTCAAGTGCAAGATCATTTGTTTTTTGTTAAACAAAAAACCGTGCAATGTTTATTTATTATATAAAATAAGTCTTCATTTGTTTCTAAACAAATATTTAATTGAATCAATAAATATTTTTATTGACTTTTCAATATATAAATACATATTTTATTTTAGACGCAATTAGCATATTATTTTTTCATACACTGTATGCATAAATAGAAAATTTTCAGTATAAAATACCAAATACATTTAAAGTTAACAAACAAAACAAGCACACACACAAACAGCGTTACAAAAAACACATATACCAACGTATAGATCACACATTTTTTTTGTGAGTATCATCTTTTTTTTTTGTAGAAGTTATTTATAACTTTTTTTTTCTTCTTAATTGCCGTGGTAGGTGAAAAATCAATTAAAATATTAATTTATTCAATAAATTTTTTAATTGAAACCCGTTTTTAGTTGTTTCTGTGTATCTACTGACACGTCCTTACATGTTTCATTTCGCTTCACCGAAAATCTCCAGAGGACCAATGTAGAAGGGGTAGAAGATTTACCTAAATTATTATTTTTGAAGTAAAAAGATCACCGCTTTACCCCTATTGTTTTATTTACTTGATGACAACTAAAAAACAAAATTGGAAGAATTGAACTAATTCAATTAACCTAAAATTTATTGATTTTTTATTTATTTATTTTTTTTTTATTTTATTGTTTTGAAAATTAAATCCAATATAAATATCGACCGAATGACAACTGGATGCGCTGTGTTAAGGGTAACAATTGCTTTCTTTTGAATATTTTGAATTAAGTCTTAATTAAAATGTTTACAAAATATATACTTAAATTGAAAATATGCAACAAAGTATGCATTAGTAGCAAAATATGCAAACATATATATTTCTAGCAAAATATGCAATAACATGCAAAAACATGCGGCAACAAATCGATGTCATTTTGTTTCAAATTCTTTGACACGGAAAAGTATTTGGTCAAAATAGATTTTGGGCTACTGACTACAAACATACATTTGCATGAAAGTCACTGCCCTGTTAATACAATTGAAAAGAAACTAAAAGTTGTTGTATATATAGCAAAAGATCATCAAAATCATCATCGATAAAACCATGGGGTGTCGTTTAATCCACACCATGACTTGTTTATTTAAAATAAAAAAAAACTAAACATTCAAGCAGTTTATAATAAAACTGATGATGATTATATGGAGGATGCTGTGGCTGATGAGGACAATAATGTTGAATGAAATCTCTTATTAATAAAAGCGACAATTTTTATTTGTTTCCAACTGTGGGTCTCAAAGGAATTTTGTCTTCTTTTTTTCTGAACTAAATCCTAAAAAATTGTTTATAATTTTAATATTTTCAATTTCTTTTTAATAATAACAACCAGACTTTATGGCTTTGTAAAGATTTGACCTTCTTCACTCGGCACTGTGGTGTGGTGAGAAGATCACAAGTATAACATTACACTACAAGAATTGCGTTTTTTGAGATAAGCTTGACAATTTTCATATTTTGGTTGTACTTGTTGCGTACGAATATACACATTTAGTAACAAGAAATTTGTTGTTTTGTTTATTTTAAAAAATACTATTATTTATTATATCGTATTTTTAATATATTTCATTCAGCGCGTTGTTATATTTTATCTGTTGTCTTGTTTTGAATTTTTGTACCCTATACCCAGCACGATATATAAATTGCTTTCCAAGCCAACTATCCAGCAAAAAAAGTCTATTGCAGCCAGTGGCGTACCCAAGGGGGGCCTGGTGGCCAAAGCCCCCCCCCCCCCCCGAAATATTTTCGATTTTTATTTATTTTTGTTTTGTTTTATTATTACTAATAAATGAATTTATAATATTTTTTGAGACTATAATTTTTCAAACTAATGTTATATTAACTGAAATTGATCTATGGAAACACTACCATAAAGACCATCAAATCCGCTAGATGCTATTCAAGATTGCAACAAGGAGCTTTTTACAAACGTTTACATGTTTTTACATTTACTGATAGTAATTCCTGTTACAACTGCATCCGCGGAGAGAAGTTTTTCCACCCTAAAAAGAGTGAAAACATATTTACGGAATTCTATGGGTGAAGCTAGACTTGGTGCTCTAGCTCTTGCATCAGTGTATCAAGAAAAGGTTGAACCTGACAAAATCATTGACACTTTTAAGAAAAAAAAAATCGTTGAATTAAATTTTAAGAGTTTTGTTAATAGGATCTCAACTAATATGATAGCTCACTTTAAAAATAAAAATAAAATTATTTAATTGATACATAAATTTGTTTAATATTTCAAAAAAAAAAAAAACTTGTTTGTAGATATAAGAAAACTAAAAAAACAAAGACATGTCAAAACATTTTTGCTTCAAAATTGCTATCATAACTGGGTATAACGTCAATCAATGGTAACTTTTCCATCCAAAACTTATTTAACAAATACAAAATATTAGTGTCCGACCGAACTCAATTTTTTCGGCCGAATCCGAACTTTGGCCATTATATCAATGTTCGACTGAAGCTGAACTTTTTGTTTTAATAAAAAAAATTATAAATTGTTTTTTTAGATCAATAAATTTAAACCAAAAAGTTATTAAACAAAATACAAATTTATAGGTATATTTTTTTAAAAAATCATATTTGGAAAATAGTTTTACTATTATAAGTACAAAAAAAGAATAAAATATTTGTGTTGTACTATATTTTATAGTCAAAGAAAAATAGTTGATCGATTTTTAAGTTGATGTAGAGAAAAAAACTTAAACTTTAATATTTAAATTTAAAAAGTTTGATATTGTCATGACAGAAAAGCAATTTTTCCGCATTCACACCATGTGAATTGCTTCGTCTATCAGAATACAGCTGTCCGGCAGCGCTAAAAAGCTGTTCGCTAGCCACACTAGTTGGTGGGGCTGATAAATATTTTATTGCTACAGCTTTTATATTTGTAAATGGACTTGAATTCCAATACTCACATATATTTATATTTCGGAACCTAAAGGCTCCGTAATAAAAATTTTAATTTCTTTTTCAATAAAATTTTCGTTTGGTTCTGCTACTTCTAAGTCTGGTACTGCATCATGTCTATCCCAAATTGATGAACCTGTTATTCTCTATTCAGGATTACTTACCACTCGAATTTTCTTTTTTTATATTTAATTATATCGCATTAAATTTGATTATTCGCTTATAAGTCTTGTAGCTATATTTCTGGAAATTTTTTTTTAAACTCTTTTGGCTTTTTGAAATTTTTTCACACACATTGATGTTTAAATATCGGTGTTTTTTTTTTTTGTATTCTATCATATTCAACGTTGTATTTTTTATGTAGTTTTTTTTGTAAATTCTGAAAAGTAAATATAATCGCAGTTATTATTTATTTGTGCTTTTTATAAATAATCATAAAAAGTTCGGTAGTTCGGCCAAATTCGGCCAAAATTTGGCCAAACACCGAACTAAGCCGAACTTCACTTTTTGGCCGAACTACGAAGCCGAAGCCGAGTACGTGGTCGGACACTACAAAATATTAAATATAGGCTCTCGTATGTAACAAATAATATGCTTTTTAAACAAACAAAATTGCCCCCCCCCCCCCCCCCCGCTGATAGCAGCTATGTCAAATTAACAGTATTTATTCCGCTATATGAGGCAAACTAAAAATGGAACTACCTTGTATTGTAAAATTTCAAAAAAAAAAGAAATGGGCGAGGCAGACGTAGTTAGTTAGATATTGACAAATTTTGAGCTCTTTTTTAGAATATCATTTGTTATTATTTCACCGAATTTGGCAAATGCTAGAAATTTCACTGAATCAATAAATTTTTTATAGAGAATTTAAAAAACATAAAATTAAAAAAGAAATGTAGATCTACAGGGGTATTCCTACTTGTAACTCGTTATGACTTTCATAAGACCATTTTTAAGACTAAAAGTCTTAACTTTCTATACAAAACAATAATAAAATTCAATAAACACAAAATTTTATTTGTCATTTATGATGATGTCAAAGTCTTATTTATTTGTACAAAATATCAAATAAACAAATATTTTGTGACTCTTGCAACAACAAACACATGGATAATACAGTCTTAACAAGAATCACAAACTTTTTTATAAAATTAGGCCTCTTAGTTAAAAAACTCAATTTATCTTAAAATATGCCAAAACATTTTAATTTTTTTTTTATTTAAAAAAAATATATTTAAAAGTTTTTTTATCGACCCAGAAATTTCATCGTATAACTCGTATAAGTTTTGGAGAAAATATTCGTTAAATATTGTTATACATATTTCAATAAATCAGTATTATCTAGTGTCCGACCGAAGACTTCGGCCAGAAAATAATTTTTGTCGGTATTTTAAAGCATCATGGACCAATTTAACAAATAGATAAAGGTTCATTGGTCTTGTTAAATGCAATTTTGGGTGTGCAATTTAAAGAAATGTCCGTAATTAAGTAATTAATTCAATATTCGGCCGCTGAATGATCGGCGAAATCGGAAAAACTTTGGCGGCCGATTACTTCACTGTACAGCTAAACTTCGGCTTTTTCCTTAAATTTCTTACCCAACATCAGAATCAAACATCAAATCAAATATATTTGCAATACCAAAATTTGTCCACATTCTACAAATACCAAAATATTGACCAAATATTGTTTTTTGACCGAAGTGGTAACTCTACATAAGGTACGTAGGCGAATGAGTAATAAATAATACATACAATAAAATTATACTCACAAATAGGGATAGGCTCGTAAGCAGAATTTTTCGTGATAAGCGTGAATTAAGCGCGATCACGCATAAGTGTGAATGATATCTAATTTTACTCACGAAAGCCAGCGTGTGAGTATTAAAAAATTCTTGAGTGTGAGCGAGTCAAATTTTTTAGTGAGTGAGTAAAATTTTACCAAAAAAATTAGCTTTTGTAATTTTTTAAATTTTTTAGCCAATTTAATACATACACGGCCTTACGTATTCGGAACAATTTTGTGGTATACATTCGCAATTTAAAATACATTTTACATATTATTTTTTCCGGTTATATCTTCTTTCGTGAATTTGAGTGATTCACGTGATTTACTCGTAATCACGCGTGAGCGTGAGTAAAATCAAAATAGCATTCAATTCGATTGGTTGTCTTCCAATAAAAAAAACATTTTGTGCGCCCCGGTAGGCTAGTTGATAGCGTGCTGGCTTATCTGTGCGAGGGTTGTGGGTTCCCACCAGAGGCACTGGTCTGTTTTCGCTACAACGCGTCGAAGGCCATAGTAGCTAGTGCTCGGTTAGGGTAATAATATATAATTTGTAATTATATGATTATTAAATAATAAAAAAAAAAAAATTTATTATAAAACAAATTTTTTTTAATGCAAATGCAATTTTAAGATGACTTTTCAAAATTGCTCTCCCCCTTAAAATTTGTTTAACCATGCATCAATCAAAAACTTTACATTTTAACAATTAAATTTAGCTTTTTCTGTGAAAATACCTCTGAAAATATCTGTAAAAATTCTGTGACTCAAATGGCATCTAATTTTATTGTTTCTATAATTTGAAGTTTTTATTTTTTCCACAGGTTTTAAAACATTTCATATTTCAGAACACACTACAGAAACAGAATTTCCTTGGACAAGTTTTAATGAATTTTTTCACTAATATAGTTTTTATTAACAAAATGAATGAAAACTTTCTTAAAACTTATGAAAAAGTTGCACTTTTTTATTAGTCATATGGAATTTTTTATAAAATTTAATGAAAACTGCATAAATTTAACGAAAAGTTTTAATGATCGAATTCCAGTTATACTTTATGATCTAATTTAGAAATTCATTAATATCATGCAGCTTATTTTATCGGTGTATTAACATTTTAAAAGCTTGATTTATATAAGTTTTTCTGTCTAAAAACTTTATATTTGATGCACATACAATTTGTGGATGCGTTTTGCATCAAAAATGCATTTTTTGGATACATGAACCTCAATAAGTCACTTTTTTTTGTAAAGAATGTATTGCGTATTTTGAAACTGTGTATTTTGAAAACGTTATAAAACCTGTTTTTAATATTTTCAGTTAAAATTGTAAAAAAATATTTAGTTGTATGGAAATAATAAAAAAGGTTTAAAAAAAAAATCGACAAAATTTGCGCCACAGAACAAGCTAAATTTAACAATTAGCGGTTTATGATAAACATTTTTGTTTTTTTACATTTGCCTGCAGTTTCGGTTCAGTTTGTATCAGAAAACATGTGGCTTAGGCGATTAAAGTCTAATTGTATTTATAGAAAATTTTTCATAAATTCAACCAAATTTAGGTCGAGACTTGATGTTTTCGCAGCAATTGTACTTATTAGATTGAAGACAAATAAGTTTTTTTTTAGCAAAAAGTTAATATTAATACATAAATATCGCATGTTATGTTTTTTTCGGTCTCCGGTTCGATTCGGTTCTTTGGGTTATAAAGATTCCAAACTTTAAAATTGCGTTTTCTTATAATTGTTTGAGCTTTGATTACTTATTTTAAGATTTTCTGATTTAAAAAGATTTTTTAACTTATAAAATATTATTTATTTCACTAATTTTGAACTTTTTTTTAAAAAAGTGTAGTTTTTTTAAGTTTTTACTTTTGTGTTTTTTTTTTTTTTTTTAATTTTCTTTAGCTATTAATACAATGATTTTTTTGTCTTCTTTGATAATTTTATTTAAAAATTACAGATTTTTTTGTGAATTTCTACCATATAGAAAAGTGATCGAATTTCTCTTTTTAATTTTAACGCATATATTTATAAATAATTATATGTGATGCCATATTTAATTATAATGTTAAAATTATAGAATTTGTTGGGTTTTACTGTTTTGTATATACTTATATATAATTATGCATGTAAGTATTTATGAGCTGATATATAGCTGTATCAATTACATATGATAAGATAAAAAAGGTCAACTTATATAACATAAGATACAAGTATATATGATGATATATAGCGCCATTTTAAAAATTTTTGTGAAATAGGTATGAGATGTAAGTACATATTGTTACATAGGGCCACATATATAATAAGGTACCATAATATCATGCTATATACGACTATATATAAACTTTTTTCGTCGGGTTGTTACCCACTCCAAATCTCTGTTTTTAATTGTTACTTTATTCTATTTGTTATAAAATTTTTTATTCACTTATGTCACATAAAAATATTTACGTTGAAATTTATAAACAAATGTATATATATGATTTATTTTAACTTTTTTCTTTTTCAAGTAATTAATCATTTAATATTTTTAGTTATATACAGCATGTGTGCAACTTACCTAATTTTTGACTTTTTAGTGGAATTCTAGAAATGTTTATTTTTTTTGTTTCTGTTAAATCGTTTATTTATTTTAGCTTTGTTTTACTTATAGAATATAGGTTATTTTTGACACCCAACTTAAGCCCTTTAATTTTGTTGATTCCGTTTTTGGGTTTGTTTGTCCATAGGGTGGGTGACATATATAAATATTGTAAATTTTCTTTTTTCTCATACAGAAATGACAGTTTGTTTTAGTTTTTTTTGGGTTTGTATCTTTAAAAAGATAAATAAATAAAACAAAAAATTTCAAAGCTAAGTTGTAAATTACTAGTGTGTACATTACCAGATAGTATTAAAAATAAAAATATATTTTGACTCATAATGAGAACTTAGATGGTATAAATAAAAATAAGTTAGTTAATGTGAAATTGTTACTGTTTTCTGTATTAAAGAAAATTAAATTAAGAGTTAATTTTAATTATGTCGTGGGCAAATTTATTCAAATTCAAGATCATTTGTTTTTTGTTCAACAAAAAAAACCGTGCAATGTTTATTTATTAACTAAAAATGTCTTCATCCGCTAATTTGATGCAGACTTTATCTAGTGACAGTTGATTACATGTGTTATTTCGCGTCAAAGAATATTGGTCCTATAAAGATTTTCGGCTGAAGACATTTCTAATTAATAAATAACATTACACGGTTTTTTGTTTAACAGAAAATAAATGGTCTTGTACTTGAATAATTTTGCTCACATCATAATTTATGATAAAAGATAGAAAAATAAAGTTTTTGGTTTTAATTTTTTTAGTTTTAAACGTAAATAATTTGTTAATTTTTTTAAAAAATAAAAATAATGGACTTTCCACCATTGTGTAATGCAAATGAAACAATTATTCAAGTTCGAGGCCATATTCTATATTTAATTACTGGGATATTGTCCTAACAAATAATCTATATATTATGTTATTTTCAAATTTTTGAATTGACCGCTTTCAGGAATGTGTTAATAGATCTATTTCGGCAATTTTCCAGGTTCCCATTCTCAGAACAAGTTTTAAAAAAACTGGCAACATCATATCACCCATTTGTCCCACACTCAGGGAACTTTTGCTTTAAAAATATGTAGTTATTCGGGTTGTAAAACAGTTTCTTTATTTGTAATGTAGAACATATAAAATTTTTTACTAACCTAGTAGTTCATTTGAGAAAACAAACCATATTAAATGACTTTTTATGATTTTACATTAATTTTTTGTTATTTACAAAAATAAAAAAAGTGTTTGTTTGTTTATCTTTTACTACCAAGTGGTTACTTTTTACTACAATTGGGGTTCATTTTTTGAACATTAAAATATTAATGACAATGTTATCTCCTGTCCTCTCTTTAAGTGAAATTTCATTTGTTTTTAACTACATTTGCAGTGGTCTTTACCTACATAGTATTCTAAAAGCACTTGATGAGAACTTGTTATATAAGTTCGAAGTTAAAGTTTACCACCAACGATCAAATAATAACTTGAAAAATTGTTTTTATTTCATAAGGGGTAACATTTGAAGATTTTCGGTTAAGGAGTTATAAATATATCATAAAAGTGTTTGGGTAATGTTGGAAAGGAAATTAGCTGTATATTACGGCGTTTTTAAAGACAATCAAATGTAGCACTCTTGTTGGAATAACAACATGGGTAATCGTATTGGGAAGGTAAAAATTGCTAGTTTTGTTAAAATGTAAATTTTCACTAACTATTCAATAAAATATTTATTAAAAGAAATACTAGATTTCGCAATTCGGAATTTGTCCACATCAATGAGCAAGGCTCAACTTAATTTTGCCTTTAAACTTTTATCTTAATTTAAAATGTTCATAAAGATTTTTTTTGAAAAGTTTTACTTTTAATCTTATATTAGCTGATACCAAAAGCATTAGAGTAGTTTGTTATTTATATTTAAGAAGAAAAGGAAATACAAAATTATAAACTCTTTATGAAAATTGTTAAGAAATTAAATTTAATACCAAATAAAGAATAAATGAAAAGAGTTTATTAAAAGACATAATTTTTTTTTTTTTTTTTTTTTTTTTTTTTTTTATTATAAATTCATTCTTTATTTACAATCTATCCGAGGATAATAAGCAAATTTGTTAAATTTTATACATAACAGGGGTTATGTAACTCCAATGAGATACATAACATAAAAAAAAATAAAAATTAACTTAGTCATTTTTATAAGATTAAATTACATTCGTGAAAGAAATTTATTTAAGTAATAATGGATCTTAGTTACGAAAAGGGAGATCTAATACATGATTTCGTTTAAGTCTTCTAGTTTCATTGGTACTGTCCAGCAATGATATCGCCACAGGATTAACGTGGTTACTTAGCCTATGCAAATACCTCTCGCTTATATTTCTGGCTTCATCTCGAACAGATGAAATCGACAAATCTCGTTTGATCACAACATTTCTCACGTACCACGGTGCATCAAGGATTAATCTTAAGGTTTTTGATTGATATCTCTCTAGAATTTCGATATTTGAATTGCTGGCGGTACCCCATAATTGGATACCATATGTCCAGACAGGTTTCAGAATAACTTTGTAGATTCGTAACTTATTATTTAAATTTAACTTAGACTTCGGACCTATAAGCCAGTAAAGTCGTTTGTTTTAATTTTTAGTTGTTCCTGCTTACTCTTTATATGAGACTTCCAGGTAAGTCGTCTATCTAGAATCATTCCTAGATATTTGACTTTATCACGTTTTGGGATTACGTCACCATTTATGATTACATCGGGACAATCACCAGTTCTGAGAGCAAAAGTTGTATGATTGGATTTCTCGGAATTAACCTTAATGTTCCATTTTTTTAGCCAGCATTCAAGATCGTCGAGTTCCGTTTGAAGAAGTAAGGATGCCTCAGCTGGGGATTTACTAGAAGCGATAATTGCCGTGTCATCGGCATATGTAGCCACCATGACATTGTCTCTTGTAGGCATATCTGCTGTGTAAATGGTGTATAAAATGGGACCTAATACACTGCCCTGTGGAATTCCAGCATTAATTTCATATAATTCTGATCTGCTTTCATTTACTTTTACATAAAAATGTCTACTAGATAAATAACTTTTCAAAAAAAGATAATAAGGTGCAGGCAAAAGCTTTTTTATTTTGTAAAATAGACCCAAGTGCCAAACTCTATCGAAGGCTTGCTGGATATCGAGAAAAGCAGCAGAACAGTATTTTTTTTCTTCTAAAGCCTCAGTTATAATATTGACAATTCGATGAATTTGTTCGGGAGTCCCATGCTTATGTCTAAACCCAAATTGATGCTCTGGAATGACGTTTCTACTTTCTAAAACTGGCAATAGTCGTTTCAGAAATATTTTTTCAAATATTTTCGAAAATATTACGAGTAAACTTATTGGTCTGAATGAAGTTACAAGATGTGGTGGTTTGTTTTGTTTCTGAATCATAATTATTTCCGCACATTTCCACTGAGATGGAAAATGATTAAGCCTTATAATTGAGTTGTAAATTAATGTTAAAAATACGACACATTTGTGAGGTAATTTACTGACAACGTTCGCATTAATTAAGTCGTATCCAGGACTTTTTGTTTTATTCAATATCTTGATTTCTTTTTTAACTTCGATTGGTGTGAAAAATTTAATTGGAAGATCCATTTGCAAAGGACTATTTAAAAAATCATTTATTTCTTGTTGTTGCGATTCTGTGTTAAACGAGAATGGCATAAACGTATTTTTTAAATGAGTAGCAAAATTCTCTGCGATGTCTTTGTCAGTTTTACACCACGATTCATCGGATTTTTTTATTACAATGTTTCTTTTTGTTGGTCTTTTTAAATATTTTGTAGCTTTCCACAGAAGGTGCTCATCATATTTTGAGTTGTTGATTTCCTCAATAAATTCAGATGTTTTTTTGTTTTTTTCTTCATATAATAAAAATTTAAGGTCCTTACAAGCCTTATTAAATAAACGTTTGTCATATGAACTTCTACTTATTTGCCATCTTTTTCGCAATCTTCTTTTTTCTCTTATGAGTTGTCTGGTTTCAAATGAAATATTAAAATTGGAGTATTGTTGTTGATGTGGTTCTTCTATAGGAGTTGAAATATACGAGGCTTTATGTATTTCATTCGTAAAATGTTCAACTGCCTCATCAAGCTCGATTTCTGTTTTTAGTCTGATATTAAGTCTAACATTATCACTCAGATATTGTTGAAAAATTTGAATATTTGTATTTGGTGATAAAATTTTATATTTAGTATTTTTTGAATTAGCTGAGATATTCATGTTAACTAAAACAGGGGAATGGTCAGAACTTAGTTCAGTACTACTTTTTACTTCTAATTTGTGACTAGGTATACCAAAATAAACAATAAAATCCAATAAATCCGGAATTTTTCGCGGGTCACTTGGCCAATAAGTTGGTGTTCCAGTGGATAAACTTGAAAGATGTTTGTTTGTTATGCATTTAAGTAGTTCTGTTCCCTTAGGATTCGAAACTCTGGAACCCCACCATGGGTGCTTAGCATTGTAGTCACCTCCAACAAGAAATCGTCTGCCAAGTGTATTAAAAAATGCTTCATATTGATAGCATTTAACGTTATGTCGTGGAGGAAAATATATTGCTGATATCACTAGATCACCATCATCACATTTGAGTTTAATACATGTTGCTTGAAGATACGGCTCTTGAACTCCATTTATAATCTCATAGCTTATAGTTGATTTAATCAAAATACCTGAGCCTGCATGGGCCTTATTGTCTGGGTGATTTGTATGAATTAGATCATAACCGTTAATTTTAAAATAGCTTTTGCTAGTAAAATGAGTCTCAGAAATTAAAAGAATATCAATAAAGTTAGTTTTAAGAAAAATTTCAGTTTCGTTTGAATGATTGGATATGCCATTAGCGTTCCATAATGCTAAACGTAGATTTAGACACATAATTTTGTCATAATGAGTTGCATCATACTTAAAAGTTTGTTTGTAAGTTCGTTTTGTTTTTCCATAAATATTTCAAAACTTTTCAAGATATTTTGTTCTTGATTATTATTGTTGCTGTTTTTAGCCACTTGGGCATATGAGTGATGATGTCCTTCAAAAGAATTGTTGTTTGTGTTATTGAATTTAGGAAAATTATTTGAATTGAACAGGTTGCTTTTTTCAGCAAAATTCGTATTATGTCTGCGATACATATACTTCTTCTTTAAAAGTTCTCTATAAATTCTACAACCCTTATAATTTGCAGTATGATGTTGCAAGCAATTGACGCACTGTGGTGGAGTATTTTCCGGTTTAGGACAATTATCCGTAGGATGATTTAATCCACATTTTACACAATTGTACATCTTTCTACAATATGATTTAGAGTGACCAAATTGCTGGCATCTGTAGCATTGTATGATGTCTTTTGTTTTAATTTGAGGTTCAATTTTAACGATCGCGTTGAATAAATGTTTAATTTCATAAATTTTCTTGTTGTTCAAGTTGGGCTCCAAATCAACAAAAAACATTGACATTGGTTGTTTTGAAACTCTGCTTTTAATGTTCATTACATTTCTTACATGATGGCCAAAGCTTTGGATTTCATCTTTTATTGCAGAAATTGGTGTTGAAAAATGAAGATTTTTTACAACCACTCTATAAGCTCTTTCCTGCTTAAGTTGGTAGGTGTGAAAGTTAATTTTCTTGTCATCAAGATATTTTACTATCACTCTATATGCTTTAACACTTTTTGTCATTACTCTTACCTGACCATCTCTTAAAGATTTATATGAATAATCTTCAGCGCTTATTATTTTTGAAAAATTATTTATCATTGCTTTTATATCAGTTACGTTTGGAACAATTATTGGTGGCGGTTTTGCTTCAGAAGGTTCATTGTTAACATTGTCGTTATAATCATTATCATTATCATCATCATCATTATTTTCTACATCGAGTGCAGCAAACATATTGTTGCTAGTACTTGGTATTTCATCATTGTTGGTAGTTTTTGAAAATTTGTTTTTATGTTTAACTACTTCTGGTGATCGAAGCTGTCGTCGTTTCGTTGTTCTGTTTTCAGCGACTGTCTGCCAGACAACATCGCTTTCATCAGTAGAATCGCTGCTACTATCCATTCTGCTGTAACAGCAGCGGATTAGTAAAGCAGAATGTTAATCCCTTTGTTTACTAATAGATAATAAGTAAATTATTTGTGGTTGATACCAATACACAATGTATTATGTTTTTTTTTTCAAACAATAACAAATGTTATTGATTTAAATTTTTAGCAAAATTAAAGAAGAAAGATTACAATTTACGTCTGCACTTTATCACGGTCAGAAAAAGACATAATTAAATGATTTTTTGGAATTAAATAAACTTAAATTTCAAACAGATGTCAGAATTTATGATTTGCTGTAAATCACAATTCACAAAAACAAAAAAAAATTTAAAGGGGGTTTTTTACATTTTTTGCTGCAAGCGGGGATTGTAAGAGACTTATCTAATAAATTAGGTATATTAGGTACGACCGTTCCACTAGCTAATTTGAGGTGTCCAAATTTTGGAACAGTGGGTTAATATTAGTGTTGTCATTTATTCGCTTTCTTATTTTGATCAATTCAGCGATTAACTTTTTAAAATTGTTCTATTAATCTAATGCATAAAGAACACAAATAATTTTTTAAATAAACAATTAACGTTGTTTAAATTTATTTTATTATATTTGTATTTATTTAAAATTATTTATTTAAATGCATAAAACTCATTTAAAGAAACATATAAAAAAAATCACTTCTAAGCTCAATAATGGAAATATATATATATTTTTTTTTTTTGCAAAATTAGCAAATATCAGTATAATTAGTAAAAAAGTAAAAAAAAACAGATTTTTCTTTTATACTCATGATGCAAAAATTACAGTTTTCTTATAAAATTTTAAAAAATTGCAACTAAAATAACTAAATCAGAAGTATGTTCAATATTTTAAGCTGTTTCGCAGAGAGAATTTTTTCAGTAAAAAACTCTTCAAAAAAATAATTTAAATTATTGGAAACTTTCATACTTTTTATGAAACCAGTTTTTTAATGAAACTTCTTCATTGAGTGTATAAAACTTTTAATTAATAAAATTTTATTTTTCATACAATCTTATAAAAACTTGCATTAACTCAATGAAAAGTTTCAACAGACAAATACCAGTGTAATTTTTGCAAAAATTGATTAATGTCATGCAGATAATTTTTTCAGTGTAAGAAAATTTTAGAAATGTAAAAAATACACAAATTTTTTTCACAAAAAAAAAAACACTTAACACATAATTAAAATTTTAAAAATTGTTTTAAATATGATTTGAAGAAAAGAGGAGCTGTCGTTGTTCAATAGGATGATTTTTGCTTATTTTGATGGTTTAAAATCATGCTACACTAGGGGGAAAAGTATATACAAATCAAAACTATTGTAACACAACTTGGTTTCACATGGGAAACCCTTTCAGAATGGTATGCATGTTTTAAAAGAAAATAGTTACCTAGAGGGCAAAGACTGTTGGTGTTTTTTGGGAAAAATGTCAAAAATTTTTGAGTTGATTAAGATATTGCATTTTTTATATAATCAAGAATTTATTTGGTTAAGTAACTAATATTTTAAGCAAAAAATTATCCTCGATTTCGTCGCGGTATTCGCAAAAAACTGGCCCTGTGTCGGACTAAAATTTCACATTTTCAAATGGGAATATCTCGAGAACTATAGGAGATAACAAACACGAGAAAGCCTGTTTTTGTTAGTCTTAGTTGAAAATCGGCATTTAAACAAAAACATGGCAAGCGCTTAAATATTTTTTTTTTGGCAAAAAGTGTCTTAATTTGTCATATTGCCGCCTCCGGAGGGTCTGGAATTATTTAAAAAAAAAATTGTAATATATCTAACTGTGGAACGGTGGGGTGGAAATCTAGTCCTTGACGGCATGGTCACAGAAACGGCCTGGATAAAGCAAGGAGATTTAAATTTTCTATGTAGTTTTATGATGGCATAGTTTATGGATTTTTGATAAAATCTTGTTAAAAATGGGGCTTAAATAGTAAAATGTTTCAAATTTAACTATCTATTCATATCCGTTAATGTAGAAATCTCAAACTTGAAACTTACACTAGAAGCGGTTAAACAAATTTATGAAAGGAGAAAAAGCGTTAAAGTAATAATTCAAAACTAGCGGTAGCATAGTATCGGGCTACGAAGCTAGTTTATAAATAATTACGTGAATAATTTGTGTTAATTCAGATCCTAGTAAATGTTAATACAATACATTTGTTTGTTAATACAAAACAAAATTCACACAGAAAACATACTCCGTCAAGGCTACCATTTTTGTTGCCAATCGAATGATTGAGTTGTTGCTACAGATTTATTTGGTTGTAATAATAATGTTCAGATTAAAACAACAAAAATTCTAACACGCCAATAGAATTCAGATGTCCTCAACAGAAATTCGATATGACTTAACAAATAATTTATATTTCTTCTTCTTCATTTCCGCTTAACTCCCTGTGGAGCATAGGGCCTCTACAAAATTTCTCCAAGATATTCTGTCATTCGCTAGTAGTTTTAACTCGATCCACCTTCTTCCGCTTTTTTCAATATCTTTGAGCAAGCTTCTTTTCCAGGTGGTCTTTGGCCGAGCTCTTCTTCTGTTACCTTGTGGGTTCCAATCTAGTGCTTGACGGATTATTTCATCAGGGTTCTTCCTAAGCGTGTGACCGATCCATTTCCATTTTCTTCTCTTTATAACAATGGGAATGGGATCAATTTGCCATGTTCTATACAATTCTTCATTGCTTATGACGTTTGACCACCAAATTTTCATTATATAACGCAAGCAACGGTTTATAAAGGCCTGCAGTTTGCAGTTCAGTGCTACTGTTGTCAGCCAGGTTTCGCAGCTGTTAAGCAAAACTGATAGAACGTTTGACTTGAAAATATTTATCTTAGTTTCGACCGATATAATATTGGATTTCCAAATGTTCCGCAGCTGAAAGAACGCACTATTTGCCTTTGCAATTCTGTGTTGGATGTCAGATTTAGCACTTTCTTCTGATGAAACCATGCTTTCCAGATAGCAGAATTTATCAATAAATTCAACCGGTTCGTTGCCGATGAAAAAATGGTTGTTGTTTGTGGCTCTTATTTTCAGTGCCTTCGTTTTTCCAGTATTAATTTTCAGACCAACATTTGCAGAGTGAAAAACAAGATCATTAAGTTTTGATTGCATATCCGAATGCTTGGTGGACAAAAAACATATATCGTCAGCATACAGTGATAGAAAAAAATTAGTAAAAAATTTTGCTAAAACTACCAAAAATTTGTTAAAAATTACGATGCAGGAAAACCAGATTAAATTAGCATATTTTTTTTGCAGAATATTAATAAGATAAGAACAGCAAAAATAAATCTGTTGAATCTACAAATATTTAATTTAATTTTGAGCTAAATTTTAATTTAATCTGCTAAAACCAGAATCAAATTTGGTAAATATTAGTAGACAAAAAAAAAATATCATTAAAACATGTGAAATTTTTAAAGTTTTGTTTTAGATTTTTTTTTAATGCGAATAAAGATCGGCCCTTCGGAAATCAGTTTTTTTGGAACGTCATTTTTAACCAATTTTTTTGGAGCTTTTTCTGCTATTTTTATATGTTTAATTATATGAGTGTACAACTACAATTGCTACAACTGAGTCTGTTTTTTCTTTACTTATTTAAAAGATGTTGGAATATGGCTGTTGTTTAGCTATTTAAAATACTTTTATTAACTAGATTTAAAACCACATGACTTCTAAATTAGTTTAATCCTAATAATTCTTTTAAAATACCGTTGACTTGAAAACTTATCTTTGTATAAGTATTAAATTTCATCAAATGATCTATCTATCATAAATTAGGTCGAAAAGATCTAAACAATGAGATATCAAGACTCAGATAATATTCAATTGTCTTAAATAAAAAATATTTGAACAAAAGAATTATTAAATAATACGGCATAAATAAAAAGAACACACATACGGAAAAGGAAGTTGAAAAAAACATTAGATATACATATTTTAACATTCAAACTAATAATAAAATATATCAAAAAAAAAAAAAAAAACTATGAATAAGACCAACAGCCAGTGTAAAATAATATAACTTTAACGACAAGTATCATCATTATCATAAATACCTTATTTTCCAAAAAAAAAAAAACAAAATCCACCTAAATTACAAAGTACGAATGAAAAAATCATAAGAGAAATGAAATACTAAAATGTATTACTTCAACATAAGTTTTGTCGAATTCACCCAGTCAGAAAAAGACAAACGGACTATCGCCGGCAATGCACAGTAGAAAGTGCTACAAGTGTTGGCAACATGTGCTTTCCCAATTCCAAAATGATAATTATCCAAAAGGTCCGTTTGTTAAAAAAGTGTAGGACAAACAATGGGGGAAAAAAAATCGCAACTTTGGCAAAATGTTGGTGAAACTGTGAAACAGGTGGTCTAAAAATAGATTTTCCATAATAAAATTTAATAAAAAAAGCTCATTTATAATTTTTTTGGTCCAGCCGGGATTTGAACCTCGGCCGCCAGATTGCCAGCCGACAGCTCTAACCACTTAGCCAACGAGACATATAATAGTTGATACCGTACATCGTAAATGAATGATAACTGCTGGATAACAGTTGGCTGCTCAAATACGTCAACACTGTCTTGCTGGATACAACTTGTCAACTTTGAGAAAACAAAATAAAAATTGGTCTTAAAGAGCCTTTCCAGAAACAAAAAAATTAATTTTATATAAAAAAGTATTAAAAAGTATAAAAAATCACACACAATGTTATGCCTGAAACCGGAATCGAACTCGGAACCTTCCGACTACAAAAATGTTTAAACAAAGCATCACCCTTTTTCTTAAACAAATGCTCTACCAGTGTTTAGACTTTTGTTCCATTGGTAATTTCTGACTGGATAGCCCTAGGAAAACACTTTTCCCCAACGTTGGCATTGCGGTGTCAGCCAATTCATTGCCAATGTTTTATTTTGTAGACCACTTGCAAAACGCTTTTTGGAAACGCTGGTAAATCTGGAAACGCTGGCATTAAGCAAATGTTCTGCCAGTAATTAATTTAAAATTCCTCGATTAGGCAGTGGTATGTCAGTGCTTGATTATTTGTACCACTGGCAGTTTCTGACTGGGTAGTGTGTTTAGTGAGGATCACATTTCACATTTTCAGGTGTCAACGATAAGAAATCTTAATACTTCGAAAATATACCAATGCTGAGTAGTTTATGGTATAAGATTTTTTTTGTATATTGCAGGTACTGTGGCGGTATTTTCTTTTTTTTATGTTTGTATAGTTAGTACAGCAAGTATTGTAATCCGGCACTCGGTGTGGTCTATATCAAGTTCTTTATGGTTTGTTTGGGGTATTCTTGCGGGTATTTATTCATTAAAAAGAAATTTCACATAAATACTTTAATCCCGCATTGATATGGAAGATGGAAATATAAATAAATACTTATCAATGGAAAATAAATAAAAAACTAAAATTATAATAATCTTAAATAGTTAGTATGTTTTTTATAAAAAAAAAATCATATTTATTCAAAATTCTCTTTATAAAAGTTACAACTAGAAATTTTAGATTTGTTATTGTATGGAATGTTTTTTAACAAAAAATTCCTAATTAATCTCAAAACTGGTTAAACTAATACACTTAAAAGAAAAATCTTGAGAAAATTTAATAAATTTTTCTTCTAAATATCTTCAAATATTTAAAACTACACTCAAATGAAAAGCTTCATTATGTTTATTAAAAATTACTTAAATATGATAAAGAACTGCATTGATTTTCATCCAACGTAACACTTCATAGATATGATGAAGCTGTTGCATAACGGTTCAAATTGATGACAAACTTCGTCATATTTATGAAATGTTAAATAAATATAAAGTAGTCTTATAGCAGCTTTTTATGAAATATTTCACAAAAGTTATAAGAAGCTTTATAAATTTTTATGAAATGAAAAATTTTCCTTGGTACAAACACAATAAAGGGTACAGCCAATGATGAAAATTTATTTTTAATATATTATATTTACAACCCAATATTTTTGCAACTGTAATTCAGAATATATGTATATTATACCTACTCACGAAAAAAGTTTCTTTTGTCTACACTGAGAGAATTATATGCATGATAGCAATGAAATTTTGTATTAAATGTCACTGAAGCTCGTCCAATGAAAATTTTTTAATGCAGTTTCTCATAAAATTTAATCAAAAATTTAATTTTATTTATTAAAAACTTCATACGTTATAATGATAAAGTTTCATTTAAAATAGTTTAATTAAAATTATGAAGCTTTTTCGTAAAGTTTAAGAAATTTTTCATTCACATTGTGAAGATAACATTACCACTTTAGTGAACAAATTTCATTAAAACTCGTCCAAGATATTCGCTTTCTGCACCCCTCAAAATGTTCTTTGGTCTGTTTTATGCAGATCCCCAAAATATCTAGCATTGAGATACCGTGAGCTGAATCGTTTTGAAAGAATTTTGCACTTTAGCTACAGGCAACGTTTACAATATTAGTATCATATAAAAAAAATTTTAACGCGCGTCCAACATTATATAAACCATGTGAACGCATATCCAGACATATTCTTTTTTCAGGAATATTCTGCTAAAGAATTGGTTTTTATATGTTTTTTGTACGGAGATTTTTATCCATTATATGTCTTATTGACATATTTGAATCCTTAATACGGCCGTATCCTTAATACGGAGTTATAACTCATGTTGTTCGGGGATTCAATTAACATTATCTTTTTTTTGTGGTTGGTTGCTATATATACCTGATCAAAGCCTTGAAGTTCTTGTGGGTGGTGGATTAGAATGAGGCTAAAGATGACCTAGCCGCTTAGGTCGAAAGTGCGGCACTCCCTCTAGCGCTAAACGCCACAATATTTTTTTTTATCTTCTCTTACATTTATTGACAATAAGTGTTTGCTATTTGTAATAGTAATATTTTAATTGTGATCTCAAATCTGACAATTCAAAATGAAATGCTATTATCAAAATTTTAGAAAAAAAGTATTGGCGTCTACAAAACTTAAAATTTTCCAGATTTTCAAAAAGGACATATTTTTAGAAAATTAGTTTACTTAAAAAACCATAAAAATTCGACGTTTTTATAAAGCAGCCTATTAAAAATTTAAAATTCGACTAACGTGGCAGCCTTGATGGTATTAAGTTAAATACCATTGTTTTTAAAGGCAAATATGGTGCCACCGTGGAGCCATTTGTACTCATGTGAGAATAAAATGTTTAATATTTTTTTACACACCAATTAATTCTGTAGTCCCTAAAAAATTTGTTTGTTTAAATTTTTGATTTTAATTAAAATGGTACGAGGGAAAACTTAAAAACTTAACCAATAATTAAAAAAATCGTAGCTGTTTCTTAAAAAAAAAAAAAAAACACAAACAAAAACTTTAAAATGTATCTACGTTATGGACTTAATTTTTTAGTACTCTACAAAAAAAAAAAAACCAAACTGCTTGAAAATCAGCATATCCGTTAACGGACGGCACCCGATTTTAATAAGTTGTTTTGTATTTAAAATTAATAAAGGTTCCGCCAAATAACTTTTTTTTGAAAATGCTATAAAAAAAAATCTACTGAATATTTTCTCAAATTTCTTTTTTTATTTGAAAGTACAATCCTTCCGGTTAATAATGGAAAATAATTTCATTCAAATGGCTGCCTCGGCTGGCCATGCAGTAGCCTACACGATCGGTACAATTTTTAAGCACATTATCGATTGTGTGCAGCTGTATTTCACCAATGGCTTCACGAATATTGTCCTTTAAAGCGTCAATTGTCTCTGGCTTGTTGGCGTAACACTTATCTTTGACGGCACCCCACAAATAATAGTCCAACGGTGTCAAATCGCAGCTCCGAGGTGGCCAAACGACATCAGCTCTGCGGCTGATAATGCGATCTTCAAAAACAGGGCGCAAACCATCGAGTGTAGCTTCGGCTGTGTGGCACGTAGCGCCGTCCTGTTGAAACCAAATGTTGCCAATATCCTCCTCTTCAATTTTTGTGAACAAAAATTCGTTCAACATGGCCCGATAACGATCGCCATTGACTGTAACGGCCACTCCTCGCACACATTTACCGTGATTTTCAAAGTAATGTCGCAATATTTCCCAGCGTTGTTCAAGCGTATACACAACCATATTCGTTCAGCGGAAGGATAAAACTAATTATCTGTCAAATCAGACATGAGCTAAGTGTTACCATTCACGAAATAAGCACTAGTTGAAAAAAAAAGAACGTTAGATGGCGGACCCTTTACATATCACGCAAGTAAAATGTAGGCCAACTTTTTTGTTTAACAAGCTGTAACTTTTTATTTCTTCGAGTTTTTCGCCAAAATTTTCACTGTTTATAAAAATTCATATTTGTTTGCAAACAATTATGAAAGGAACATACGTTTTAAGAAACCACGGTTTTCAAAATGTTCTTGTATTTGAGCGAATATGTACTCGAACTTTGGCTTTTGGTTCCAACTTTGTGTTTTGTTTGAAAATGTGTTTTTTTCATTTCGGAGTGATTTGGAAGAAAAATTCTGGTAAATATTCTATAAACTGCCTCTGTTTCATTTTCTTACAGTTCATTAAAAAAATGTCCACTTTAAAAAAGGCAGATCTTTATATGTTTTTTTTTTTAACATTCTTGTCCCAAATAAAAAAAAAAACAATAGCTGTATTATGTAGAGAAACATGATATACGCCAAATGTTCTATTGTTGAATTTTCTATGTAGTCTATTATAATCTTTCATAAAAAAATATTATGTTGCCAATTTCGGCTTCTTTGTTATTTTATTTTTAGTTACCTGAAATAATCTCCTTAAAAGTGGTGCGAAAAATTAAATCTCATTTCAATTGAATTTCATGTACGATGACACATACTAGATAAGAGTAATTCCAAAAAACAACTCCTGTAAATGGAAGTGAAATGAGTCCCCTAAATTATAAATTTGTTGATTGTAAATTATCACACAAATACACGCATGAATGGAGTCCTTGAATGTTTGCCAAATTAATATTGAACAATTGTTTCAAATTTTTTTCTATTGCTTTGCAATCTCTTGACATAAAATTGCATTGTATTGTTGCACTGTTAAAGCCATTTATCTAAAATGCAATAAAAATTGTAACAAAAACTCCAAAACAGGATCATCATTTTTGAAAACACGACATAAATATTGTAAAGGATCAAAGTTTTTCCACAACATTTATAATCAATGGTTTATGGGTTCAAAGAAAAATTACGTAAAATAATTTAGATTATCAAAAATAAAAATAAAACAAAATCAACTTTTTTTTGTCATCCATCTAGAAAAATATAAAAACTAGTTTTTTTTAACAAAACTCCAAACATCTGTCCCAAAAAACAAACGATCTGTATCAAATGATTTCATATGTGTTAATTGCAGCTTTCACAAAAATTCTCTTCATTTCCTTTTGTTGCCATATTAAAATCCTGAATTTTTTAAATTGTATTTCAAAAATCCTTAACTAATTAATGGTTACGCTTTGGTTGTTTTTATATTTTCAAAAATTTTACTTATTTTGTACTTGAACATTTATGGATTTCAATGTTTACATTTGTCAATCTTTACTTTAGACATGTTTCACTTGAGTATTTGTTTAATTTTAGTGAGAATTATTTAACATTTTTTTTTTAAATGTAATGAATGGCGCTATTTTTAGTATTTGTTAGTATTTTTTTTGTGTGCTTGTTTAAGTAAATGTTTATTTTTCCGAAATAACCATTTAAACCATTGCTATTTATAATACATGTATTTTCAAAGAAATCTAAACGCATGCGCGTGATAATTTCGAAAATTTACTTTTAAACTATCAAGGATTTGTGTTTATTTTACAGATGTTACGTTTCAAATGCATGTGCTTCATGATAATCATGCTTGAAATCCTGAAAAGGAAATTAGAACATGACATATGTCTGTCATATTGTTAATAAATTACTAACGAAATAATTAATAATAATTTTCCGAATTATGTAAGATGTTCTTCGTTCAGTGTAAGTTCGAGAAAATTTTGCTATATGAATTGAAAATCATTAACTCATTTTTGACACAGTGCTTCATTACACATTATATGAAGTAGGGTAGAAGGGGGAGCTTTATACAGTGGGACTTTAAATCCATACCCTATTATTCAAATTTAAGAGAAATAATAAAAAGGCTTTAAAGACAAATTGTTTAGTTTTTGATACCTCCAAGTTTTAGGAGTCTACTATTCAGGTAGTCTCGGACAGTTTCATTTTTGTGTTTTAAGAGGCCTTCAACAATTATATGAAAGTAAGTATATTCGTAGATAACTTTTTCAATAGGTATATTAAAAAATATATTTTTTAGTCAGTTTTTTTAGTATGATGTTCTGTTGACTTCAGTAAAAATGTGTAAGAAAGTTATGATTAAGTAGGAGTGCTTGCACCTGGGGTACATTCGCCATCCTGCAGACATAGCAGTTTCTTTGGAAATATTTCCAATGGAGTTGATTCCCAAATGTTCAACTTTTGCCAAAGACAATAAATACAGTGAAGTATACCAAAAACAGACACTCATACTGCTCATTCTTACCTTAATGAATGTAAATTAAACCGAATAGTTTGGTATTAAAAATGAGCAACATATTTTCATCGGTTCAAAAGCTAGACGTGAAAATGTGAAGATACCTCAAAATATTCTATACAAATTGGGGTAATATACATAGCATAATTTCACATTAGCGTCTGGTATATAAAATATATTGTCAAATTTTTCACCATACTCCTAGAGGTTAATAATATTTTTATATTATTTATTATTTTAAATTTTCGTACACAACTGAATTGGAAATATGTGATATAATTTCACAACTTGATGCTACGAAAAGTTGTGGGCATGATGGAATTTCACCTAAAATGATGATAGTATGTAAGGACGTCATTACTTCATATTTATCCAGACTTTTTAACCAAATGATTGATACTGCAACGTATCCTAATATTCTGAAAATAGCAAAAATTGTTTCAGTACCGAAAGAATCCAATACTACACTCATAGAAAAATTTAGGCCAATAGCTTTATTACCAATAATTGACAAGATATTTGAAAAATGCTACATAAGCAATTGTCGACATATTTAGATGCAAACAATTTGCTATACGATTGCCAATATGGCTTAAAAAAGCGATGTGGCACAGAAGAAGCTGTAATAAACGTTGTAAATAGTATATGGTTTTAGTGGTGTAGCTGGCATATTTTATGACTTCTCCAAAGCGTTTGATCTAGTTGATCATGATATATTGATTCAGAAATTAAAATATTATGGTGTAAATGGAGGAAGCTACTTGGCCAATAGGAAACAGTATGTTGAGTTTAACACCAAAAGAAGTTTTATAGGTCATGTTGAATATGGAGTTCCACAAGGAAGTGTATTGGGCCCATTGTTATTTAAAATTTATCTTAACGATATAATTAATCTCAATTTATTTGGGAAAATATTTAGGTATGCGGATGACATAAGCCTTTTTTATCCTTATAAACACGAAGTTGCCTTAAGAGCTCACATGGCATTGTTGTTGTTGGCATTTTATACAAATTTACAAATAAGTTCAACACAAAACCCAAGTTAGTTATTTATCAAGCCTTAATACATAGTCACCTTAACTATTTGCCAATTATATATGGTCACAGAAAAACACATGAGTTTAAATCGCTGCAAAGAGCTCAAATAGAGCATTGAAAACGGTTTTTAATCTGCCTTTGAATTATTCAACGGTATCTCTGTATAAATATGTATTGTTGACAGTTCTTCCAATATATGGCTTATATAAAATGCAACTTATACTCTACGTCTTTAAATCGTTAAATAATATTGGCCATCATACAGTTCGCTTTTCAAGAAATCAAACAGTTTTTAACACCAGAAATAATATGAACTTGAGAATTGCTAGATGTAGATTGGAGAAAACAAAGCATAGAGTTGAATACACTGGTAGTTTGGAATATAATAATCTTCCGCAATATCTTAAAAATATTGACCGAATTTCTGTGTTTAAGATAAACTTAAAAAAAACATATATTTCAAGATTTGGAAATGCTTCTACTGTAATACATATTTGTATGTAAATATTCTTTTCTTTTTTTTTTTTCTTTTTCTCTCTCTTTTCCTGTTAAATATAACATAAAAGAAACATTTTTTTTTTTATATATTTTTTTGAATTATATATATTATATTGTTAAATTTTTATATTATTTATTGCCAACTCGCCTCAATAATGTCTAACGACGCTGGGGCACAACATATTGTTAAACTTAATATTGTGATGAATAAAATATATCAAAAAAAAAAAAAAAAAATTCCCTCCGAATTTTTCTCCTCAATAAATGTAATTCATAACAAAATTTTTTTTTCACCTTAAACATTGTTCGCACATCCCAAATAGTATTTCATGGAAAAAATATTGAAATTTCGGCTTTATAGCCAAAGGAGAGAATTTTTTCCCCTTTTTTGCATCTTCTTGTAGGAATTTCCCAATGAAAGTCTCTAGTAGAAGAGGATACCACACGCAATAAATCTATTTTGCACCCCACTTGTTAACCATTAAACGTGAAATTGGCACCTACACAAAATAGTTCCTTATCTCTATTTTTACCCCGTACAACATAAAAATTTAATGAAAAAGTTAATTTTTTATTAAAAATTTCATACTACTAATGAAAAAGTTTCATTAAAAATATTTTCATTCAAACTTAAAGCTTTTTCATAAAGTTTAAGAAATTTTTCATTTACATTGTAAAGAAAACATTATCAGTTTAATGAAATAATTTCCTTAAAACTCGTCCAATAAATTATATCTGTGCAGAAACTAGCAAATTGTTTGGTTGTCGCAATTTACTGTACTCCTGAGTCAGTATATTCCCAGCAAAAAATTTCCAAAAAGGTAAGCGGGTTTGTAATCAAGCATTTTGGGCAGAAGGCATTCCTTACTAGATTACCTACTCGATTCTTTTAACAGGGCGTGAGACTAAAATAATTGATTCTTTAGAATTGATTATTTTTTTTTACCGAAGACCCATTTACTTTATGTTTTTAAGAACTACATACATTTTTTAATAAAGAAATAGTTCCCTAGAAAAATAAGAAGTACTTACATTTAAAAAAAAGAAGTAGTTCCATAAGTAAATTCAACTTTTACTCACACATGATTCTCCTAGGTCACTCAAATATAACGATCAAAACACATACGGAAATAAAATCCTAAAAAGTGAAACATCGAATTGTTATGATAACATGGGTTTGTCATAATTTTGGAGCTATTAAACCACGAAAATATAAATTTTTCAAAAAAAAAGAACAATTCAAAATTGAAAAACAAAAATATGACTCACGCACAATCACCCTCGAAATTTTTTTTTTTACACTCACTCACGATAACGTCAGGTAATTTCAACTTCCACTCACAATTTTCTGCTCACGTGCGCTTCCCTAATTTATACCTAACCACAGTTTGACAAAATTTAGGCAACATGCAATTTCTGTTTTTAGTATTATTTTCCTGCAAATAAAAATTTGTTTGAAAAAATATATGAAATAAATTCTTTAAAATTGTAGAACTTCTTTTTTTTAAATTATGAACTACTTCCAATAACGTCCTTTTATTAAGAAAAAGTATATGATTACTTCTTGAGTACAAAAAGTTATACATATAAGTTAATAACATTGTTATTTTCTTTTAAGTAAATGATTACTTTGTTATTGAGTTCATGCCTTTCTGGTTTAAATTTAAAGAATTGATTACAATACTACTTCCTTTTTGACTCTATCGTTGGAATGAGTTTGGTATTGCAGTTACTAAATTTGGCAATGAGATATGTAAGCACGTGTGGGCATCACCTTCTTTTTGGAATGTTTAATTTTTTCCTGGGTAATTATGCAACCGAACCTCACTTGGACAACCTACAGCGCATTTAAAAAATAATAATTGCAAATGTAATACGACAATGAAAATGCTTAAACTATTCTTTGCAAAAATAATAGATCTTAAACTTTAATAAAGTTAAAGCTTTTTGCAGACAATCTAAATTTAAAATCTCAATATATTTCTTCATAACAAAAAAAAAAATAAGTTTACACTCTTGAATTAAATTGTCAGAAAATTAGCGCTTTAATGCTTAAATTAATTACCCCATGTGTTGGGTGCTTATTGCAAGCATTTATTATAGTGTTTTTGTTTCACTTGCAGTATTTTTATCACATAAAAAAATCTCAACACAGTCTGGAAATTAAATAAATTCTTAAGAATTTGGCGTACCAACATCAAGAAAAAATATAACAGAGTACAGTACTCTGTTAATGCTTTTTTTTTTTTGATTCAGTATTTTGGGAGGAATTAATGATCATTGTCTTAATTTGAAAAAAAAAAATAAAAATAAAGAAGGAACAATTGATTAATTTATGGGCTTAATAAACGAGTCAACGCCTTTGTAAAAATTTCAACAGATTAAATTTAAAAGTATTTTCATGTACACAAATTTTTACTTGAAATGTTTTTTTTTTAGTTTTTTGATGACCAGTAACAACCTGATGCAAAAATTAAATAATTATGGAAAGTTTCTTTAAAGGACCATATAAGTATATAAAACAAAAATCATATCTTATCTTAAAAGTCATTGAAATTGTAAAATAAAAAAAAAAACAATCATATATTACACTATAAAACACCAACAATTACCTCCTTTTTCAATACACCATTTCCTTATAATTTTAGCAATCGCACGGTTTGTTTTCAACATCTAGATTTTCATTGAATATTCTGTTTTTAGCCAGTTTTGCTTTAATATCATGGAATTGAATTTAAAATGCTAAACACTTTTTATGGTTTTAAATCTACAGTAGTTATGTTTGTATTTCATTGTAATAATGTTTTTATAATATTCAAACATATTTTCAGAATTTACAAGGAACTTGAAAAATATAATTTTTTAGTTTAATGTATCTTGTTTCAATCGCAGCTAATGACGCACTACGTCAATAAACAAAACTGCCGCATTTGGAGTGATGATAATCCTCAAGTGTATGTTGAGACACCGTTAGATCCAAAAAAAACTGACTGTTTGGTGTTCTTTATGGGCCGGTAGAATCATTGGTCCGTACTTTTTTAAAAACTATGCTGGTCAGAACGCAACAGTCAATGGTTACCGCTATATAGCCATGATTACTGACGTTTTCGTTCATTAATTGAACAACTATGATGTGCAGGAACGGTGGTTTCAACAAGACTGTCGCAACATGCCACACAGCTCGTGCCACAATTGATTTATTGAACGGAAACGCCAATTCACGTTTTGGACCCGTGAATAGGCCTCCAAGATCGTGCGATTTAACGCCACTGGACTATTTTCTGTGGAGACATGTGAAGTCGCTCTACGCCGATAAGCCCGAAACGATTGACCACTTGGAGGACATCATTCGCCGCGCTATTACCAATATACGGCCACAAATGTTGCAAAAAGTCATCGAAAATTAGAGCCAGCCGTGGCGGTCATATGCCAGAAGTCATATTTAAATTATAATGCCAGAAAAAATTGTCGTTACAGTAGGGCGGGTCGATTTAAAAGTCGCTCAACGTACCAGGAAAATTGTGTTCTAGGGATCCAAATAAGAAACTTTGCCGAAGGAATTTAATGTAATGTAATTTATACATTCATCTGCTAGAGCGTCTTCCGGAGAAGAAATAGAGACCCTAAACTTGGAAAGACTCCTCCTACTTTCCGAAATATCTCTATCCCGAGATTTGTACATTTTGCTAGCGATTTTTGTTGAGCGATTTTTTTGCCATCCTACAAATCGACCCGCCCTACTATACAGTGTATAGGGTTTGCAATATTTTAGTACTCTAATTAAGCATCATTTAATAGAATCCTCAATTGCTAAAAAATAATAATGTTCTATATATGATTGCCATCAATTTGGTAGTGCTTAATTCGATGTTGCCATCAAAAATTTTATACCACCTATAAATTTTGCAAAAATAGCTGTTTTCTTAAAAAAAAAAAAAAATAAGAATTCGCTAAAAACTTAAATTGAACGAATTCAACTAATAAATAATACAAATTTTCCGAAAACGATTAAAGTTGTCGTTTGAAAACTACGTCTACAAAATTTAAAAGCGGCATTAATGTGCCATCAAAAACGCTTTATTTATTTTTAATCCTAAATGTTATGGCTATGATATTTAAGCCATTTAAATTTCTGAATTTTAGCAAAATATATATTTTTAGTAATTGTTTTTTTTTTTAATTTTCTTCTTTAAACCGCTATAAATTTCGTGGCCCTAGCTCAAATTGATGCACGCGAACCGACATAAGTTTATTATACAGTTGTTTTTCGATATAACGAACTATATAATGTCAGCCCTGTTCGTTAAATTGAAAAATTCGTTAAACCGAGTACTATTTATGACAAAGTTTGTTTAATCAAAAACTATGGAAATAACAACTCTAAAATTTTTTGGAGAATGCCTTTATTATTATTTTAATTATAAACAGAGTAATAAATAAAATAAATGCAATTCATATGAATTTGTATTGAGATCTTGCATCAGAATCAGAATCAGAACATCGTTGGGGAATCCCCTTTCTCTATATGTATATTGCTTTTGCATATTGTTTGCGGAAATCTTTGTGTTTGCATCTCATTCTATACTTAAGACTCTAATTTTGTATTTGTTATTTATATCGAGTACAAAATTACGGTGTTCGTAATATAAAGTACTCAATTCAAAATTTTTATGAGTTCGTTAAATCCCGAATTCGTTAAACCGATAGTTCGTTAAATCGGAAAACTACTGTATATACCCAGCAAAAAATTTCCAAAAAGGTAAGCGGGTTTGTAATCAAGCATTTTGGGCAGAACGCATTCCTTTAGATTACCTACTCGATTCTTTTAACAGGGCGTGAGACTAAAATAATTGATTCTTTAGAATTGATTATTTTTTTTACCGAAGAACCATTTACTTTATATTTTAAGAACTACATACATTTTTTAATAAAGAAATAGTTCCATTGTAAAACTACGAAGTACTTACACAAAAAAAAAATAAATAGTTCCCTAGAAAAAAGAAGAAGTACTTACATTCAAAAACACGAAGTAGTTCCATAAGTAAATTCAACTTTTACTCACACGTGATTCTCCTAGGTCACTCAAATACAACGATCAAAACTCATACGGAAACAAAATCCTAAAAAGTGAAACATCGAATTGTTATGAATAACAATTCAAAATTGAAAAACAAAAATATGACTCACACACAATCACCCTCGAATTTTTTTTTTTACACTCACTCACGATAACGTCAGTAATTTCAACTTCCGCTCACAATTTTCTGCTCACGTGCGCTTCCCTAATTTATACCTAACCACAGTTTAACAAAATTTAGGCAACATGCAATTTCTGTTTTTAGTATTATTTTCCTGCAAATAAAAATTTGTTTGAAAAAATATATGAGATAAATTCTTTAAAATTGTATAACTTCTTTTTTCAAAATTAGGAACAACTTCCAATAACGTCCTTTATTAAGAAAAAGTATATGATTACTTCTTGAGTACAAAAAGTTATACATATAAGTTAATAACATTTTTATTTTCTTTTAAGTAAATAATTACTTTATTATTGAGTTCATGCTTTCTGGTTTAGTTTTAAAGAATTGATTACAATACTACTTGCTTTTTTGACTCTATCGTTGGAATGAGTGTGGTATTGCAGTTACTAAATTTGGCAATGAGATATGTAAGCAAGTGTGGGCATCACCTTCTTTTTGGAATGTGTAATTTTTTCCTGGGTAGTAATTCAAGTGTTCAAGGTTTCATTGATGTGACATCAAGAAATTAAAATTTGTTTTTATCGCAAATATTAATAATATGACATTCCAACAATTATTATTCCTAAGCCAATTAATTAAAAAAATTGTTTAAATCTCTGTATGGTTCTCAAAATATGATGTATAGTTTTGAAAATTATTATTTAAAAAAAATTATACATAAGGCATAAAAAAACTTTTGGATCCTTAAATCTCTTTTCAGATAAATCACAAATTTAAACGCAGTTTGGTAGACATTAATGATAGGGCATTAATGGTACACAGATTGCTAAAAAATTAAAAAAAAAAGATTTCTGTTAAAAGAAAAACCATATAATTAGCCTACTTTTTAAAGAAAAAAGTAGTTTATATTCATAAAATAGGAGAAAATAAGCAAATATAAAAAATAAGCTAAAAACGCTCATAATTTCATGAGCAGAAGAACGTGTGTTTTGACAAAATAGTTTCATATTTTCAAAGAAAAAACAAGATCTAGCATATTTTTGGTTGGTAATAATAAGCTTAATATATATATCGGCAACAACTTTTAAAATTTATCAACAATTTTTATTTTTAATTTAATTTTATTTTAAAACTTTTAACATCTATAACTTTCGCGGAACTCGCTTAAATTGATGAACGGGTTTAATTTTACTATATATAGCATTTCAAGTGTATAAAGCGTAGTGATTTTAACAACAAAAATTAAAAAAATTAAAAGTTTTTATAAACAAAAAATAAATTAATGTCAGTTTCTATGTAGATACGCAGGCGGAAATGGCCAACCGTACAAAAAAAAAAAATAGTACTGGAAAGGCACTGCTATTTTTGCTATAACCCCAGTGTTAAAAATTTGCAAACGTTAACATAAACTAATATTGTACTAAGAAAACACAATTTGTTTGCAAAATTCCAGAAAAAAAATACAAAATACTATTTGTAATATCAAATATGTCGCGTAAAGAATTTTTGTAAATCCAAATTATTGTATTTAAAATAGCACCGACAATGAGTGCTATTTTAAAATATCCTTTTGTTGATTTTTTGTAATTTTAAATTTTTGTTTCTACACAATTTTCATATGAAAAACCACAATTTAAAAGCATTTCAAAAAAATTATTTGTTGAAAATACATTTGAATTTAAAAATAAGGGTGTTTTAATTTACACATTCGTTGGTGCCTAATATTTTTTTTCTGTATACCAATATTACAAAAACCTAGAAGCAATTTTTTAAAACTATTTTATTATAATGAAAATGAAAATTATCAGGGACCGTAAATAATGATTATTGTTCGTTTTTTTAAATCAAAAAATCAATCACTTAGAAAAGACATAAAAAAAAATTTATTACACCATTATTATTATTTTTTGACAATCTTTGCATATACGTCATGATTTTCAAAATTTTGATTTTTACAGTTTTCTTCAATGGTATTGATTATTTTTGAGTAATAATAAAAAAGAATCAGCTATAATCATTATTTTTGAGCAAAAAAAAAAATAAAACTCAAAAATAATCATTATTTATGATTTTTATTTTTTTCGATCAAAATAAAACTCACTTTCATTGCCCAACTCGTGGTACTATGCCAAAAATTTGGTTATAGCCCTAATATGCATGTATACTGGGCATGAAGAATAGTAAAGCTGGTATGTAAATCTATACCCACTAATGTCACTAAGACTGCAAGCTGTTATAATTCAAATTGAAAGCAAACTAATACTAAATTTTTTCCATATCATTTTTAATGTTACGAATATTTAGTCTTTTTATAGATTGTTGTTTAAATTGGGTACGAGTAAAATACTGTTACTAACTCGGTCAGTTATAAGGAATATTCCAAAGTGAGCACAATATTAAAATTATTAAAATTAATAATAATAATAAATATTAATAATAATAATAACACAGGCCTACAAAAAAAAATTTTTTGTTTGGTGCCGCTAATTCTATGTTATAATTTGGTTAATTAGTCCGCAAGACGTCATGGTTAGCTGTCAAAATCGCGAAGCTACGTTCAGGTTTGTATCGATCGGTCATAACCTAAAAAATGTATTTTATTATACTTAATGTCATTATAGTCAATTAATTTCTTTGATTAAATGATAATATCGATATGCCGTCGTCGAGAAGGTGTTGTGTAAATAATCCAAATACATTTTGTTATATTTGTGGTGAATATGTAGTAAAAAAAATTAAATGTTCTTTTGTTTTTTTAATAAATTTATTAAATGTTATTTAATTTATTTATCCTTGCGAAATCTCGAAAACTACACGTAGCATTAAAAAAGTAAGTATAAATTTGTATCAGGGATACCGAACGTACTTGAAATCTGTTTTATTTTTAGCGGCACCAAAATCATTGTAGGCCTGTGTAATAAATTACCGCAACCAGTGATTGATGTTGCAACTCGTTGGAATTCAATATATCATATGTTGAACACACTCCAAAAGTTCGACGATTTTTGTGAAAGGCACCTTAAAAATTATATGAAAGTGAGTTTTATTTTGAGCGAAAAAAATAAATATCATAAATAATGATTATTTTTGAGTTGTATTTTTTTTTGCTCAAAAATATGGATTATGGCTGATTTTTATTAATATTACTCAAAAATAATCATTACCATTGAAGAAAATCCTTAAAACTCATAATATAATAATTATTGTGTAATTTTTATTATAAAACTCATAATGATTACGGTCCCTGAAAATTATTCAATTTCGAGGCCATACTCTATATTTCGTTATTAGGATATTGTCCTAGCAATTAATCTATAGAGTTCTTTTGTTTTCAAATTTATTATTTGACCCGTTCAGGAATGTGTTGAACACGTTTTGAAAGAGGTAACAATCCCAT
The DNA here is from genome assembly GCA_021234595.1 of Delia radicum. Taxonomy (NCBI): domain Eukaryota; kingdom Metazoa; phylum Arthropoda; class Insecta; order Diptera; family Anthomyiidae; genus Delia; species Delia radicum. The sequence continues at coordinate 86,138,082 of CM037854.1, forward strand.
GCCAAACATCAAACATTCATATAAACTAGTTTACTCACTACATGAGAACTAATATATATATGAGGTCGAAGTAAAAGATTATCACCATTGATCAAAAAATAAATTGAAAACTTGTTTGTTATGTGCAAGGTCCAATTATGGTGGATATTCAATACACGTTTTTTTGTTTTTTTCTCTTTTTTATTTTTTGTTTTGTCTATAAACCAAAAATAGGGTGAGCAAACTAGACTGTACTTTGTCTTTAATACAAGTTTGATATAATTTTTATTAAAAATAAAAATTATGTTTTTTTCGTCCTTTAATTGTGCTTTGAAAATGAAAATTATTCAAGTTCGAGCTCATATATATATATTAGTTCTCATGTAGTGAGTAAACTAGTTTATATAAGGTGGCGCAAAAATAACCTTTCGATGTTTTTTTTTTTATTATGTATTTATTATGTATAGCATTTTCTGATAGGAGGATTACTTTTGCGCCACCTACGCTTTGCCACCACTGTGCCGATTGTATTTTTCTGCCTGGGTAATTTATGAATTAAATTTTAAACAAGAAATATTTTTTTAACTTAGATTTATAGATTGCTAATTGTTGCCCATTCCAAAATTTGTATATTTAACCCTTCATTGCATGCATTTGCTTTGTACAACAACTATTTTAATTGTCAAAATTTCAATTTTGTTTTGCAAACACTTCAATAAATATTCGGTGTTTTTCAACATTAATAAAAATAATTTCTTATTAAAATGCCTAGTTTAGGTGTTATTAAAAAAAAAAATCGAAATCCGAGAGATGAGTTAAAAGCTAGAGGTCTTAAACTAAAAAAATTAGATATTTCCAAACCCTTTGAATTAATGAAATGAAAGCTTAACTTCCGTATATTATAAAACTTTAAACAATTTTTAACATTTTAAGGTCGATTCCACGATATTGAGAAAGCGATAATGAGAAAGCGATATTGAGAAAGCGGTGTACACTCAAAATCAAAAAGTTAAAATATCTCGAAAACTAGCCGTGCGATTTAAAAATTGTGTGCATTATTTGTGTGCAGCTTGCAAAAATTAAGTCATAAATTATGCATTGCTAGAGGAGCTTTTTCCAAAAATTTAAGTTTGTCGAATAGTGTTATTTGTAAATAATAAATGTAATAAAACTACCCAAAAACTACTGAATAATATCTACAACTTAAGGTTTTTAAAAACCGAAATTTTATTACCTCATATCAATGATGTGCAGGAGCAATTGAAAAATACATATAAAATAAAATCCACCACTTCATCTACTAATACAAACACACATAAAAAGGTTTAAAGGTTTCTTAAGATTTCCTGTTTCTTTGCAATATAAAAAAACTCTTACCTCCTGTTTTCTTACTGCTCTCATTTGGGATAATAATACAAAAACAAAAATGTCAACTGAAAAAAAACCAAAAAAATGTCACATAAACCTAATGTGTTGGCGCCAAATGATATCTTATCAATGGCGTCACACAGCACCACCAAGACTTTTTCAAGAGCCATGAAAGTACGAGAAAAACCAAAAAAAAATGATATCAAGAGTAAAATGTCAGGCCATCAATTGTTGTCTTTAGATGAGCTCTGTACGTGTGCATTGGGATGTTGTGTACTGTGACAGAAACAAATGCACTTGAATGACACTTGCAAGTAAAAGAAAGATTGCCATCAGTATTCCTTTTGAAAGATGCAAGGAAGAGCAACTGCAATGTATCCTTAAAAGGATATTGATGTTTTTTTTTTTTTCTTTCTTTCTTTTGTTACGTGTTATTGTGTACATTTATTTTAAAGTATAATCATGTGTATAAGATGTATGTCAAGAGTTCAATTATTTAAAAAGAAAAATACAGAGATAAAAGATCGACCCATAATGACATTAATTGCGTAAATGTTACATTTAAAATTCAGATATTATCAAATATTCAGTACATTATTTCAATAGTTAGGAATCGAAATTTGTAAAAAAATAAAAATTATTTGATTTATTTTTGCATATCCTTGAAAATAAATGAATGGCTTAAAAGGTTTTTTATGGATAAAGTTTTGCCCAAATTTTGAGTTTTCTTACCAGATTAAAAAACGAATTTATTAAGAAAAAAAAAACCATGAAAATTTTCTACCTGTGCCTTAGCCAGGATTTAACTTAGGTGGTGGATGTGTCCTTCCGAAACAAAATTTTTTGAACTGTTAACAAAAAGGATAATGGTTGTTTCAGCTAAATTCAGCATTTATTGTGCCTGGCAAAATTACATTACATTTTGTAAAGTCTTGAAAAAATATTAACGGATGACAACATTTTTTACAGGTATAAACGACGTAATATTAAGCTTAAGTTTTGATGTTGAACCTCACATACCCCAAGGGGGCTTCAATATGATCCCCCAAGTGGGGCACTTTTAGCATACAGAAGTTTGAGTGCTCGCCTTTTTTGGTTTCTTATCCGATTTTTATAGAATTAATATAATTCAAATATGCTAGTAGGGACAAACAAAAACATCCTTACACGTCATTTAGTTCCCTAGATATTCCCTTTTTATATGGTAGAATTCCGAATTTTGTCCGACTCATGTAATAGAGAGAGAGATGTAATAGAGAGACCTAATCAAGGAAAAACTTTTTTTTAAAATAATTGATTATTAAGCCAAATAAATTCTCGAATAAATAAAAAAATACAATGTCTTGTTCTACTCAAAAACCAAATTCGTTAATAGTCAAAAAAACAATTTGCATTTGTTTCCACAAAAAGCACCAAAAGTAGGGCTACAACTTTTTTGTATTAAAATGTTTACCTATAACCACGTAATAAATACTACTCTATTAATAGTAAATACCGCTTTTCGGCAAAAGCTAAATTGACACGGGATGCGTATTAATGAAATTATTGTTTATTATATGTACATAAAAGTGTTATAAATTAAGTAAAAGGGATAAAAAAGTGTTTTATACTTAAATTAGTTGTACTCATTAAAAATTTATTGTAAACAAAAAAAAATTATGAAATATGAAATTTTAATAAAACACATGTATTTTTAAGTCTGTAGTACGATGTAAACATAATATGTCGCAATAATCATAATTTGGTAATAAATGTCTACGGAACTCTTTTCCATGATCATAATATGATAACTAGGACTATAATATTGTTATAGTGCAAATATTATGATTGCTACATACATGTTATGCTCATTATAAATGTATTGTGAAATTTTCAGTATTTTATTTTTCCTGACAAAATAAGATTTGTCCTGAAAAAGAGAAAGTTTAGTTTTGCTTTTTTAGATACTAAAATAAAAAAATTTTTCTAAACATCGCATAGCGACAAAATAATGATGTATGTTACTCCTTAATAACACAAATTTTATTTGTCAAAGCAAAGACAATTTGATTACTTACATTATTTAAAAATAAGTTTATTTAAATAGGTAAAATATTAAACAAATAAATAAACGATTGTACTATTATAAAAAACATGCATAGCTTTTAAGTCCAACTTCAACAGAATACTGGGAGAATAATGTAGGAATCATAATATGATAATTTATAAACATTTTCATAACCATAATATGATAGTATTGATATTAATTGGGAATCATCATATGGTAATCTAATTATCATATTTTGATAAAGAAAAAGATAAGAGTATGGTAACATGGTTGTCACAATCAATAATCAAAAAATGTATGAGCTATTTGAGTATGTCCCAAGCCATGTTTTCTCTTTCCGTGTTTAGTTGTTTAAAATTTTAGCAAAATGTTAATTTTTAGTTTAATTAAACAAAAAAAATTGTGTCGAACTTCAAAAAGGTTTATGCAGATTTCTTTATAATTTTGAATTTAATTTACCTTTAGGTTAGCTAAAATTTTATATTTCAAAATTTATAACCCTAACCAATAGTATTTTACCTACAGATAAATATTTTTTTTTTAAACATATCAATTATGCCTTATCATTCAAGCTGAATCCAAGCGGCCAAGTGTCCTCTGGAAACGATCGATATCTCAATGATATTTTAAAAATATCTTTAGAAACTGCCAACAAATTTGATATTTTTCTGTGCGGGACGATTTTTCTTTAAAATTGCCAAAGAAAAATTAGTACGGTATTTGCCACACATGGTGCAATTAAAAAAGTTATACCCCTACTAAGCAAATATAATATGTAAATTAAAACGGTAACTGACACATTACCTCTATTTTATAAAAAATTCTCTTTATATTTTTTTCTTTAAAAATGCAGTTTTTACCCAATTTAGCTTAAAATTAGCAGACTGTAGTGTAGCAGACGTTATACTTTTAAACTTTGAAGATGTCAATTCACTTATTGCAAAATGTAAAGCAGTATTTCTTAAGGTAAGTTTAACATTTAAGGCATAGTTTTTGTGATGTCAGTTAAACTTCATTTAGCTAAACCGACAACGAAGTTTGTCCACCATTTCCAATTTTATTAATAAACATTTGCCGAAACAACTCTTTCTAGTTCAGAATTTCGGTCTTTACTGAAATAAAGCAAAATAAACGAAATTCAAATAGCAGTATTCCAGTTACAAAAGACGTTAAAGTAGGCATAAGGGGCGTGTTATCTAGTTTATAATTTTTATACATTTTTCGGCTCCATCTCGCCAAAATTTGTTACAACCAATGTATCCGAATTTAAGTAAACCTTGAATTAAGTCTGAAAATATTGTTGTGATAATATCATTGAAATTTGTGACTTATTAAATATGCTCAGTGGCGGTGATGCAGAGTCTATACGCAATGCAAAAGTGATATTTCAAAAACCTTAAATTTCATAATGTTTTCAATCGAAATAATGGCTTACAAACTTTGACTTAAATAAAAATATATATTTTTTTAAAAAGATTGAAAAAGATTCATACATCGAAAACTAGTCCCCTTAGGAAATATATGCTTTCAAATATGCTGCAGTTACCCAGTAAAATAGTAAAATCCAAATAACAGGTTGCAGAAAAACTTATAGTATAATATAACAGGTTCTAATTACTGTTCTAAAACCGATTCTCTTTGTATCGAGTTTATCCTATTTGCAATAGGTTCTTTACCTTCAAACTAGAACCAGAACCAGAACTTTAGAACCAGTTATAGAACTGGTTCTGGGGCAGTGAAACCTTACATTTCGACACACAGGAACCTGTTATAGAAGCTGTTCCATATAACCGCTGATAAAAGAAGCTGTTCTAGAACAGGTTGAAAGGTAATCTGTTATATAAAATTTTGCTCGTATTTTCAGTAAACTCAACTGCTTTATGTGACAATAGTAGATCGTTTATTTTTGATAACTTGAAAAAGCTCATGATTGTACTATGCATTCAAAATTTAATAAAGGAAAATTTAATAAAACTTTAATATTAACTTTTTATTTTTTACCCATTTTGATTTGCTATCTTGCCATTTCTTGTGCCATTTTTAATGGGTTTACCTGCCATTTTTAACTTCTTTCGTGCCAAAAAAGACCTGCCATTATAATAATATACCAACATATGTTTTCAATTTATAACGAGCTTTCAACCTCCGTATATTTACAAAAATAAAGCAAATCAAACATATTAGCTAGGTTGATACTAGTATATTGATCCGGCTAAAGATCTCACCAGAACCCGAAGTTTTAGAAAAGCTAGAGCCCCATAATAGGCAAAACTTTAACAAAAACCCTATTAATCATCAATTTTGCTCCATTCTTGTCTTCTTAGTAATCTTGCTATTTTGCCATTTCTTGTGCCATTTTTAATGGGTTTTGTGCTATTTTACCTGCCATTTTAACTTCTTTCGTGCCAAAAAAAGACCTGCCATTATAATAATATACCAACATATATGTATGTTACCACATAAGAAATAATAATATATGGATATGTATGACACTATATATAATCACATTTTATAATATATTTTAAGATGAAAGAAGATACACTCAGGAAATATTTGTAGTTGTTTGAGCTGCAATACAATATCTTTATTTTTAAGTGAAAAACAGTCAATTGTTGAATAAATTTCAGTATTAACTACAATTACAGTGCATTAAAAAAAAAAACAAACCACATAAAATTACTGTATTATAATTTTATAATAGGTTTTTTTTATTTGAGTGATAAAAGAAATAAATGCTTGTTTATTTTTTACTGCATATGGGCAATTATTGGGCGAAGGACGCGACATTCGCACACAAAGATGCGGTATATATCCGCAGTGTATTGAAGCAAGGAAGAGTACTAAATTTGAGTATAAACATTGGGCAGAATCAATAATGTAGTAAAGAGATATTAACGAATATCAGCGAGAAACGGACGCGACAATAACTTCAATATTTGTAGCGTAACAAATGTGCTAAATTTAGAAGCTGTTTCTGCTTTGTAATTTTTAACTTGGTTTTAGTAGTCATTTCTAATATTTTTACAGGTTTGTTTCCAAGAATGTACTCTTTACTTATATTCCCGGTTATAAATATGAACCTGACTCTGGTAAGATCGGGAAATGTATTTTTTGCAGAAATATTCTGTGGATTCAGCTTACAAATTTTGTTGATTTAGCTTAATTTTTTTTTTGCAAATTTAACTACAACTGTCAACTCAAATTCAGTTCTTTTAAAATTAAGGTCACCTAAATATAGCAAACTGTGATTCTCAATTTTGCTGGCGCAAATTCAGATAATATTTTCTGTTGTCGTCGCAGAATTTTCAACTACTGGCTTTTTTACGAGTGTTGGATCGTCTTCTTAAAAAATATAATATATCTTAACCATTTTCTTTATTTGTGTTAATTTTTTTTAATTCAGAAATTTTCATTTAATGACAAACTACTAATGAAATTCCATAAAACTTGTTGTATAAATTAACCTTACCTTAATTTATGATCTTAATATTCTGCAATAATTGACCATATAAACACTTTATCATTAATAATCTTGTTTCTTATAGTGAACATATTCTCTCGAAAATAAAATGATTCACATTATAAAACTCCCCAGCAAAAAACTTTGTGCCAAAGAATTATTATAAATGAGCATTTTCATCGATGAATATAATATTGACTTGCCACAGGAAGGACTCATTCTTATAATGCTGCAAAACAACTTCCTGGGAATCATATTTTGAATGCTTCCTTCCTATGCCAGGCCAATTTCAAATTCATCGATGAAAATGCCAAATTAGGAGAGATCAAATGTTTGCTGGGTTCTCATAAACACATTAAAGTCACCAAAATTTGCCATATTCTAGACTATTGCTAAGAAGATAATTTTTGAAAAATTAGGGAAGTTCCCATCAGAGTCACATCATTATAAAAAGTTGCGAGATTATTTGTACAGAGCAAATATTTCTTAATATAGATGAAACTTTTTATAAATACTTCCAAATATATTATAAATAATAAATTATTTCCTAATTCTAATTTAAAGTTACGAAAAAATTAAGTTTCAATTAAATGCAAATTTATAAATATATATTTCATTTGCTGTATGAGGATTCCTCATTGAGGAAAATATTGTCAAAAATTTATCTTGTATGTCATGGTTAACGCCTAGCCGTTATGTAAGCTTGCTAAATCCATCTGCGTTAATTACACTAGTTTACACCGAAAATGTGCATTTGATGAGAGGTGATTTTTCTTATGTATTTTCTCCCGCTGAATTCGAAAATCAATGTTAAATTTTTTTATGGAACAGTTTTTGTGATATTGTAATTTTTAAATTTTTTCGACCTTTTTCCACTTGACAAATCATATATTGAGCTAAACTAAAACTAAAAATTAAATATGTCTTCATAGAAAAAACTAAAATTGAGCTTCAATTAAAATATTTGTTTATTCAGTAAGAAGTTTAATTAAATTCGGTCCTATTGAGGAAATTGTAATAATAATTAAAATAATTTGTAACTATTAAATTGATATTATTTTCAAATCTAGTTTTACTCATATCTAAAAAATTGACAAAATTGTGGAAAAACTTGCTTAAATTAAAAACAAATCGCAAATAGTACAAAATTTTTTACAAAAAATGCCAAAATTTAAAAACAAAGTCCTCAAAATAGCCAAAATTAAAAAAACGTCAAAAGTCGAAAAAATCTCTTAAATTAAAACAAAACTGCTAAAATTGAAAAAAATATCGCCAAAATTTAAAAAGCGCGAATTTTTTGTTTTAATAGATTTTTTAATTTGGCTATTTTTTTAAATTTTTTGCATTTGTTTTTATGTTGTTATTATAGGTTATAAAAACTGGAAATTTTGTTAAACCAAATTCATTTTCAATTAAGCAGTTAATACATATTATTAAACATTTAATTGAAAGTGAGTTTGAAATCGAACAAAAGTTGAATTAACTTTTTTTTGACAATACTTTTTTCTGTGTATTTTGACATAATCTTTTAAAACGGAGGTACCACTACAGTCCAGTAGTACCCAAACTTAAGTTTAAATGTTCCGTAGTGTGTATTTTAAAAAGTTGATACTTTACTTAAAGTGCAATCTTTTTATTTTAATTTGGTGTGCTACGCACGCATCTGGTATTTTTGAGTATTTTTTTGCTATATATATTACGATATCTTAAAATCCAATTAAAGCGACTCGTATTCAACACACAGAGACCATTTTTTCGAAATACATTTAAGCCTCTAACTTTAATCGATATGCATCATGTGTTAATGTGGTGCAATTTGAATAAAATTTTCACAATTTTTTTTTTAGACTAAATTTGAACAAATTCCGATCGGCGCTCCTTGAAATGAGACATTTTAAAATTAAGTAGCTAAACTAGGCTTTGTGTTATAACGATGTTTTCTTTTTTTCGAAATTTTAAAGCGCTTTTATTTAAAAAATTGATTAAAGAAAATTGTAATTATTAACGAAATAGTTGAAATGAAGGGTAAACACACAAAACCGCTTGAAAGGCATCTGAAATCGTACAAAATATAAATCAAAGTGAATTGGAAAACATAATTTAGTTTAAATAAGACCTGGTCAGGTTTTTTTTTTTTAATTTTTCCAATTGTATATTATTTCTTTATCATTATTTCTTTCATATTACAATCACACTAGTAAGCTCAAACGCTTCCTTGGAAAATTTACGATTTTATTAATACAAGACATGGAGTATAGCCCCTATGAGCTCCTTCCGATCTCAAAGAAGTCGAATATATGAAAAAGGAGAAAAAGTAGTAAATAATTTGTTCACCAATATTTAAATAATTCAAATAAGTGGCAGCCTGGATCCACGACAGTGTCAAAATGGCTTTTAAAAAGTGTGTTTTCTCTAGTATTTTAACGCTGTTTTCAAATAAGTCTAAATTTCATAAACTTTAAACATATTTTCATACAAAGATGTGTTAAATTTCACCGCTACTTTTAAACCCCAAAACATGTGATTGGGCGGCTGAAAAATACGTTTATCATATTTTGTTGGCTCCTTTAGCACCTATCCAAATTTTATTAAGTTCAAAGGGAATCCATCGGAAAAGCTTTCTTTTAAGTGTCAGGAAATTTATATTGGATATCTGCCTTTTAATTTGTCTGCAAAATCTGAAACTTTTGAGTTCACGAATAATATATACGTAGTTTTTTGGCCGGTTATAAATCTTTAATTTCCCGTGTCGTTTGCATTGATTTCTTTCTAGTTCTCAAATTTCTACCCCTTATACACAAAATATGTAGGAACCCTAAAAAAGAACTTGTTTAATTTGTAACATAAGGAGTATTTAATTTAGTTTTAGATTTTTTTCAATGTAAAATGTCAAATTAAGTTTCAACGTTTTTCAGTGTTTTTTACTAAATTCCATAAAATCTTCATTTTCAAAGTTTTTTTCTCGAACAATTTTGTTTTAGGTAATTTCAAGAGAATTTTTTTAATAAAATAAAATGTCAAAATGGAAAGGTTTCCTCATAATCCTCTACAAACCTTTTCAAATTTGACCTGTTTCGCAGATTTTGATAAGACAGATTAAAACGTTGTTTCGCGATATAGATATCAAAATTCGCAAAACAACGAACAGAGTAAGTAAAATGTTATTTAAAATATGATGTGCCATATTATTGGTCAACTATTACAACTTTAATGTTAAAAACTGGACAAAAAATTAATTTTAAGGAAATGCACTCCCACATAAGCGGGAGGTTTTTGTTTCAAAATGACCTGAAAAAACGATTTCTATTATTAATACATTATTGCTCGGTAAGTGCTGATAGGCAAAAATTTAGCACAAAAAAAAGTTGTAACCTTAGTGGGGACATATTTTTACAAGCTTCACCGGGTTAAAAAAAAAAATACATAACCAAAATATAAATCGAAAATATCATCTTTACGTACATGAAGAGAAACCAGATGTTTTTTTTTTATAACGATTTGTACTTATCCGTCGGCACAGAATCACTGTAAAATATGATTTTTTTGAAAATGTGCCCTATTTTCATCGATATATTTTGAACCGATTTACCAATCAAAGATCCGATTATATATATTTGTTCATCATCTTAATACCTTGCTTACCCAGAACGACCCAATCGGACATTTATAGCTTGAGATAAAAAAGGTCGAAAAAATGAAAAAATTACAATATCTCAAAAACTACCATAAAAAAAATTTAACCTTGATTTTCGAATTCAGCGGGAGAAAATACATAAGAAAATCTAGCTCTCATCAAATGTGTATGAACAAAATTTCATTTTGTAAACTAGTGTTATTTATTTTTAATGGCGCAACAATTTTAATTTCAAAGCAAATAAAAAATATTTAAATTACAGTTTTTGCTTGTTTTATTTAAATTCGTAGATCTCATTTAGTGAATGCATCTAGTGCTTTTCCGTCCTGGGAAACTAAGAATTTTTTTCTGTTCCCGCAATCATAAAAAGTTTTCAATTGATTTTAAAAATTTATAAAATTTGTCCTAAACACTTGAACGTCCCTAATATTTGAACTAATGATATGCATTTGTTTAACAAACAAACCAAAAATTTAACCAGTTATTCTTTTTAAGTTTTTTTTTTTTAACCAAAAAAAGGTGTCAATAATGTTTTTCAACGTTAATCCTCTCGACAACATTGATTCATTTTGAATTATTTAATGACACACATTAATTAACGACTTTTGTATATGTTTGCGTTTTTTTTTCGGTAGACTTCATAAATAATTCTTAACTCTTGATTTTTGGCACGATACATGGTTGGTTTTATAGTGGCTTCTTTATTTTTTTCAAAGATTTTTTTTTTTCTTTCTTAATTTGCTAAGAATTTTAAGATTATATTTTTTTTTTGTTTTTTATTGTTTGATTTCATGCAAAATTTTCTTAAAAATTTAGGAACACGTAAATGTTCAGATGATTTAAGGTTTTATTGTGTTCTGATATTTAAATGGAGGAAAAAAACTGAAAACAAATCAAACAAAATTTTTGTTAGCAAAATTATTGTAGAAGAGGAATTTTAGAGAAAACCACTTAATATCGAATTTAAATTTTGCTGAATTAATTAAAAATTTCTAAAATTTACAAAGATTTGTAGCATCAATTTAAATGATTTGTGGACATTTAAAATTCATTGAATATTTAAGCAAATTATAAATAAATTTGTAAGGGAATGTTCGATAATGTGGCTAGCTTTAAACAATATATAACAAGTTTTTATAAACAAAACTAAAATAAATGAGGAATAAAATTTTAAGGGAATGTTCGCTTTAAACAATACATAAATGTTTTAATAGAATCAAAAATATGAAATCGATACCTATGTAACCACTTACCAATAGTTCATTATTTTACAATTACATATAAGTACATATATAACCCATTATCAAGAAGTCATTATTTTGTATTTAAATGTAATGTATTAGGCAATGACCTATCATTACTTGGTTATCTGTTTTGCTGGGTACTTTATATGGTTAGAAAGAAAGAATTTATTTTTGGTAAAATGCCGTTGGTACCTTTTGGAGGAAAAATCGCATACAATTTATTTTTTTAATTCATATATTAAACTAATGTAGTTTTCTCAATGCAAAAATATAGTGCATTGATTTGTTTATTTAATATAGAATTTATTTTGTTAAATGAACAAAAATTTTAAAAAAATTTGCCTCGATTTGTATTTAATTAAATAGCCAAAATTAAAAAAAAAATATTGGCCTTGGCAAAAAACTAGACCTGATCCGAACCAAAATTGGGTTCTCACATTTTGTAATGGGAATATCTCGGGAGTTTAAGAGATAAAATTCAAGTATATGTTACTTTCCAATCAAACTGTCCAGCTTAAAAAAAAAAATAAATCGCAGCAATGCCAAACAAAAATATTTGTTCTTCTATAAGAGACTAAAGTAAAATCGAACCACTTTTTACATTTTTCCAAAAAATTAATTAAATTATGTACTTAGAGATTTATATGCATGATATTATTATTAAGAAAAAATTTCAATTAAACTCTTTTAAAAAAATTCTTTCAGTGTATCATGTTAAGGCCATTTAAGAAAAATATGTTTCAACAACGGTTTCTTTTCGAAGAACACTTAAATTCTAAGAATTTTAATAAAGGAAACATTTTTTTATGGTATCGTTTGAAAAATATGCAGACTTACTTTTAGTCCTGAAAATTTGTTTTCCTTAAAACAACCAATAGTTATAGCTATTAATATATCAACCGTTTCACATTCCACTACAATTAGTACAAGTTTTCAAAGATCAGTACAAAAAAGTACTTGATTTGCTCATCAGTACACGTGACCAAAAATCAGTACATGTACCGATCAAATTTGTACGAATAGTCACCATACGAATGAGCAATAAATAACACACTGTCACAAATAAGAAACAGTCGATTTGGTTTGAACCGCGATAAATATTTTTATTAGATTTTATTCCGCTAATTCCAAATCGGTTTTCAAAATTTTCCCAACACGTTACAATTTTGAGAAAACCTCGATTAAAAATGCGAAAAAACAGTGTTTTTTTACAATTTTTGATCTTGTGTACACACCACATCCGAACAGCTAAAGCATTTCTATTGCGATGGGAGACATATTTTACTTTTTTCTCTATGAGTTAAGAAACTATAAAACATTTGTGTATTATTATAGGAATAAATTGCATTTGAAAAATATTCTATCAAAATATTGCATTTGCAAAAGTTGCCTAGGTCATACATTCGATCACCTTAAATTTATATAAGGGTCACGAACTTTGAACTTTCCTGTTTTTAATGTAGGTGAAAAACGTGACAATTATTACATCAACTCTGTTTAAATTGTATTTCAAATATAAGCTAACTTCAAAATTGTATTTATATGTTTTTGTAGAAGGCATCAGAGAAGGCAAGGTAGAAATGAATCTTTCCGCTATTTTTGCAATCAGTTTTAGAAAACATCATTACGGTATCTTCAAGGATACAGTGTATTCTGACGCCCGTATGTATAAAAATCTTAATTCATATTTAAAATACGTTTAAGTTAAAACACATTTTAAGCCCTAAAGCTGTATTCATAAACAAATATAGCAAAAACAGCAGTGGTTTGACAGTACTATTATTTTGGAACGGTTGACAATTTCTACCTGGGTAGTAACTTAAAATACCTATTTAAAACCTTGTGTAAAAGTTAATATTAATTTATGAATACAGTTTCAAGGCTAAAACTTGTGTTTTAATTAAAAAGAATTTGAAATTACTATTTAACATTATTATGAATACGGGGGTAATAAATATTTATCTTTATTTTGAATTAGAAAACATCAAAAGTGAAATAAAAGGCTTCAAAAAGTACCAAAAATAGCCATTTTGGCTAATTTAACCGCCGTTTTTTAAAAATTGTGACGTAATCGAAAAATGTTGATGCCGGATTGTAATCATGGAATTAAAAAGGATATAAATAGCATATCGGCATTCAAACCAAGTAAGCTTGTCGAGGTGCGTAATTCATATAATAAAATTACACGGACTTATTGAATTACAATATTTAATGAATATTTTCTCCAAAACTAATACTAGTTACACTTTAAAACTTTCTCGGGCGATAAAAAAAACATCTAGAAAATTTTAGAAATGAACTAGTTTTGTTTTTTTTTTTAAATATTTATTTTTTTTTTTTTAAATTCTCCATAAAAAATATATTTATATAGTCCAATTTTTAGGATTTTCGAATTCAGTTAAATAATAATAAACTAAAATAATAGCAAACTTTGTCAATATTTAACATTGCCACCGTCCATTTTCTTAAAAAAATTTTACAAATAGTTGCATTTTTCTTTAGTCTCTTATAGAAAAACAAATACTTTTTCCTATAGCGGAGAAATTGACTTGGAAAGCAACATATACGTGTTTTTTTAAGAATCTACTGGCATATTTAACATATGCAAGTTTTATGAAAATCGGATAAAAAACAAAATAAAAACCTTGGCGAGTACTCAAAATTGTTGGTGCAATAAGTACCCTTCTATGGAAGAAAGCTTAATAATTCGCATCCCACTGAGCGACTACAAAGCTCTTAAAGGAAAAGACCTAAGCTTACTTAAAAAAAGTCAAAACAATTTCAGACTTTACAAAATAAATTCAAAGTTTTTTTCAAAAATAAATTTAAGAGAAAGCTATCGAAAACATTTGGACAAAATTTTCTATCTTCAATAGTTAATTACACAGGCAGAGAAATACAATCTGCACAGTGTTGGTTGGCGTTGGTCGGTTATGCGTTGGCAGAATTGACAGTATTTTCCTGTTATCTGATTAAAAACAATGGCGAACCATTAGTTTGAGAGAACTTGCCACCGTTGGCATAACGTTGGTAATTCAAACAATTTGGTGCTTTTGAGATAGCTTAAGTTAAATTATTTTTGCGATTTATGTAAATATAAAACACATTTAAAAAGCCTTAATACAGTTTGATCTAAATCTTATTCATTCTATTTAAATGTGTGAAATGTAATAAAATATTAAAAAAAAATGCTTCTAATTGTTTGTTATATTGGTAATAACAATATTGGCAAAGAATTTTTCTGGTGGCACTGGAAAAACACATGCTTTGAAAACAAAATTGTGGTTGCCAGTACTATTTCTTTGGTACGGTTGACCATTTATACCTGGGCAGTTATATGTATCCGAAAAAAGAGCTGTTTATCTAAAATGACAAAATTCAACACACTCTGACATGGGGAGTCCTTAACCGATTCCGCGTAAAATTTTGTGTCATAACTTCTATCCAATAAGACTCAACTTGTGGCAGAAACATCCACATCAAATTCAAAACTTCGGATTGAATTGAATTCCCAAATATATAAATGGTGCCAGGATATGTAGAAAATAATTGGTGCCAACGCTAGGGTTAATCAAACATATTTTTTTGATATAAAATTAGCAAATTTGTTACATTCCATATAACTTTTGCAGTTTCACTAAAAATAACCTAACATTATTTGAAATAAACTCCCCATAAACATTAAAAAAATAAATGCAATTTTGATCCTTAAATAAAAATAAAACTCCCCAACGGAAAATAAACAAACCACATTTACAAGAAAGACACATTCAACAATGACAACAAAATATAAACAATGCAACATCAACGATACCACCACCACACCACGTATGATATGCACAATTAAAATTTGTACTTCAACATTTTCCCCAACTACAACTAGGGTAAAAAGGAAGGTGGTGGGGGAACAAGAGGAAAAGCAAAAGCATTAACTACAATTCAAGTGTAAAAATATAGAGCAGTTGTTGTGTCATATCTTTTAATTGCCACTTTCAATTAACACTTTATGTAGCTATAGACACATAGGCAGGCAGACATACCGACCGAACGACACACATTATAAATATATATAAACACACATGATTTTATACCAAAAATAAAAATATTCAATTTGATTAATAGACAACAATTTTCAAAACTGAATATTAGTTAAAAATAAATATTTTAGCACCCTCTTAAATATTTGAAAATGCATCAACATTAAATAAAGACTATGGAAGAAGTCAAATGTAGCCAATAAAATAAGAAGAGAAAACATTTTCAAATTAATGAGTTAATTTGTTATTAATTCAAATGAGGGGGAGTCAATCATATCAAAAATTTGAAACACTTTATGAAACTTCAAATATATATTTTTGTAAATGAAAGTCTTTTGCATCGATAGGGTCACAGATCAATGCATATACAAATTGTATGAGCAATTAAAGCACTATGGGCCATGACATTAATAACAGATATTTAACTACAGAAATATATTTAATATGATCAAATATGAAATATTTCAAATTAATATTTGTACTATGTGAACTACTTCTAACATATCTTTTGAATTCTCTTTTGTTATAATAACTACACTGAAAAAAAGTGTGTAAAGTCAGAAACATTTTTGATGACTTAACTGCCTTTTTTTGAGTGCCAGTCGTGCCACGCAAATGAATTTTAGGTTACACGCTACGTTTTTAGTTTTTTTTAAAACACTTATTTTATAATTATACTAACCACAAATTCTGCGAAAATCATTATACAAAGCTTTGGTATTTATTTTCGGAACAGAAGTACATGATTTAAACGGGTATTGGTGGAATTTTTTATAAAGATTATAAAATACCATATAAAATTATCATAAAAGTCTCTCAAAATTATTGAAATTTCACTGCGATAGATATATAAAATTTTAAAGTAAATGAAGTTTAAAAACAAAATTCTGTAAAAATTTCAGATTGATAGATTTCTACATAATTTAAGGGCAAATGGCTTCAGAATCGATTAGATAATTGGACAATAGAGGAAAACAAAAAATTATGTTGAAACAAAACTACTGTAGAAAGTGAATATAAAATCATAAAACATTAATTTGATGTGGGTTGTTTTTCTAAATGAACTACAAATGTAGTCAAAAATTACATTTCTTCTACAAACGACTGTTTTTTTTTTTTTTCAAAAAGATTTTTATTACAACTCAAACAACTACAAATAATTACAGCAGGGAACTTCTGCTGTAGAAGAAATGTAGAATAAATGTTATTTTTGACTGCATTCGTAGTTCATTTAGAAAAACAAACCACATCAAATTACTGTTTTATGAATTTAAATTAGTTTTATACAGTAGTTTTTTTTCTATTTAAAAAAAATAAAACAAATAAATGCTTGTTCATTTTTAATGGTTAATTTTCAAACAATAAAACGCAATGACAATGTTAGTTGAATTTAATGAAATGTAAGTCCCACTTTTTTCAAGTGACGTTTCATTTTTTTAACTTAATTTGCAGTGGGGTTTACCTACATAATATTTTCCCTAAACCTTGGATATGATGCTGCTACGATTTATTAAGTTTCAGCAAACACGCGTTTTCTTCATATTTAAGCTAGTTCGATCCTTATCAAAAATGCAATAATATTGTGTTAAGAAAAGTTTTAAATTTTTTAAAGTTTTCAATGAAAATATGGAATAGAAATTTATTTAAGGTGGTACGCGGAATTTTTTTCAACTAAATTTTACTTTTTTTGGCACTTGACGAAAAAACATTTGCCACTCCTGAACTAGGGTGTTTATTAAATTAGATTTGTCATTACACCCTCCAATTTTTGCAAATGGTACATTCAAAAAAGGCACATTTTTCAAAAAAGTGTATTTTCATAAAAAATTACCAAAATGTGATATTTGAAAAAACTATTTTTTTTATTTCATTTATGCTTTAAATTCTATATGTACTCAAAATAATTCAGATATGGTATTCTGACTTTATCGGATATCATTAACGTACTTCAGCCAGGAATCAAAAATTACCCACGAATTTGCAAAAATGTGTTTTTTGTATTTAATTGTAAATATTTTTAATGTTTAATTCGGAGATGTCGATTGCTATTATTATAAAATAATAGCTGTTATTAAAGAAACAAAAATAAACAAATAAATTGAAAAATATATAATTCGTGTTTGTGTGTGGAGTGACATTTTTATAGGACATTCGATGAAAATTGATTATTTTGTCAAAAATTTAACAAACTTTACATGTTTTCATCAAACTTGGCATACATTGTGAAAAAATATCACTTAAGTTTGATTAGACTATAATTATGTTTACTTTTATTTCAAAAATCGTTAATAGATAGTGGTCTGGGGACGAAAAAGAACCTTAAAAAATCATTTATATTTTGACTACAAGTGTGTAAAACTTTTAAATTGATAAAAAAATTATACATATAATTATTTTATGCAATTTGAACCATGTAGGGTTAAATATTTCACTTTCTAACCAAACTAGGAAATTTACAGAATGTCTTCTTTAAGATTTGATTATTGATATACTAACGCATAAGAGCCAATTCCTTATCGAACTAATCTTTCTTTTAAGGGCTTTAAAGTTGGGCCAAAAAATGAGATCATTTTACGTATTGTTTTCCTTTTTGTAACATGCATTCGAAAGAGACTGTACTGGGTACAAAATTAAAGATTTTTTAACAATTTAACAAAAAAATTTAAATTAATATTTTTTTATTTGATTTTCTGGGCCCATTTTGGATACCACATTTTTAAACCTTAAATGTAAGATTGGTACGATAAATAATTGCGCTTGTCAGTTAGTTTATTATCATTTTTCACATATAAAAATTTAATGAAAATTCATTTTATGACCTACCTTTTTAACACCTACACAGAGAGATAACCTTGCACGTGATTTAATGAAATTTCTTTACTAAACTAATGAAGCTTTCTTCACAATGTCAAAGAAAAATTAATGAAAAAGATTCATAGTTTTAATGAAACAATTTTTAATTAATTATGAAATTTTTAATAACTAATAACAAATTTTTCAATAAATTTTTTGAAAAACTTCAATAATTTAAAGAAAAGTTTCCATGGACGAGTTCCAGTGACAATTCATAGATATAATGCAAAAATGCATTGATAGGAGCATTTTATGAAAATGCGAACTTTAATTTTGTTTATTTAATTTTGTTTATTTATCTATTTGTTTTAATTACAACTATTATGTTATGAAAAATAGCAATTGAAATATTCAAATTAGACATTTTAAAAAATCTTTAAAATTAATTAAAAAACATTTTTTTTTTGCATTTTTATTAAATTTGTGCATACACTGATAATAATCCATGCATGAAAATAGCAACAATGTCAAAATAACAAAAATTTCGTAAAATAAACCAATATTTGTTAATTTTACGAAAGTTTTTGTTGTTTTGACATTATTTTCGTATTTTTACCATGGATTATTATGAGTGTAATATCTAATTCCAGGCTGAATTGCGATATTGATATCTAGGGTTTTTCTTTTACCGGAATTTATCATTTCCCAGGATAGCGGGATTTATTTTTAAATTTAATGTGATCACGGGAATTCATCATCAATTATAAAATAATTAAAGTTTCATATTAAGTAACAAAGTTTCCTTTAAAACTACTCATTTAAAATTATAGTCTTGAGTCCAAAATCACGAAAAAAAATTACCAAAAATATCATTATTTCCTGTTTATTGGCAAATTTTAATAATGCTTTGATGCAGAAACCAAAATTTTTAAATATTTTAACATTATAATTTGTTGATAATATTAATTTATTAAAAAATTAATATTATTATTTTTGTTAATACCATTGCTAGATTTTTTCATCAAAAACTATATGAAAACTCATCTATACACACAGGGAAATAAAGTGCCAACCGAATCGAAAAGTGCATTTTAATGGTAACAACTTATAAAATCAGTTAGTACAACGATATTTACATTAAAAATTCTAAATAATTTGGGTGTTGCAACTAAGCCTCAGTTGAATTAACCGAACTTTATTGTGAAAACTAATGTTCTGTTGTACGATACTGAAATTCGTAATACCCGAATTTAAATCGTAGTAAATGAATTTCAATTGGTAAATGGGAAATTTTTTTTTGTGTGCATGTATACCTAAAAGTCTATTCTTAAAATCGGTTACCAATAGCAATGTCAGAGAAAATGGTCGAATAATTTCAACAGAAGTTTATCGTATCAAATAATATGCGTACGATTGGTATCAATAAGGATCCATTATTCTGACTTCAGTCTATCGTTATGGAGTGACTTTAAGTTTGAGATTGCATTTTCATTAAATATTGTCCATTGCTACGTGGGCAGATCAAACAGTTTGGTGACTTTTTTAATGAAACACATTTCTTTTAGTGTAAAAAGATGTTATTTTTGAACATAATATATATTTAGCTCAATACAGAACTTAGTCCAACGTTTCTCCAATTTTTATATTCCTTCCAAAAAAATAGGATTTTTCGAGATCCTTAAAATAGCAATAAATGCATAAAATATTAATAATAATATAATAATAATAAAATAGGGCGTTAATCTCCCTAAGATACCTTTGGTTTTGTGCTCTCCACCTTAATTTACTCAAAATTGCGGTTAAATTTGTTCCGTCGCTTATTTTTCGCCACAATTTGCAACTAAATATCGCTATTTTCTAAAAGCCGAAAATTTGGTGTTTTTTGAGTTCATTAAGTTATTTGCGGCATGTCGTTTTGTTTAAAAAATAAATATGGAAGCTAATTTAACAAAACAAGCTTTATATTTGATTTCGAAACTTCGATTTGAACTCGTTATAATGTATTAACACTAAGAAAGACATTTATATGCTGTGTTTCGTAAATTTCTAAAGTTGGTGGTTCGACTTCGCATAAACCAAAGTACCTTTATAACACTTTAAGAAACCGCAATATGTTTCATTAAATTATTTGTTAAACTTAAATATGACGAAAAAAGTGGTGAGGCTATAGTTCCTCAATTGTGAGATAACTTTTGATCTCAGTTAATCCAGTAATATGTTTGAGTGATATAATTGGATCCTATAATAACTGGGCTACTATAATTTTGAAAATAACTTCTGTAAGATTAAATATCGATCTACATAAAATGGGATATATAAAATAAAATATAAAATCTATTTGATATATAATTTTTTTTATCGGTGTTTTCAAAACTTTAGATTTTAGGCAAATTTAGTAAAAATACACTTTTTTTTTCGAAAATATCGCCATATTCGGCCCAAATCGTTTTCAAAAAAACAAAAATCGATTTTTTATACTTGAAACCATTGCAATTGGAGTGCAATGAACAAAAATCGACAAACCGTTTTTTTAATATGATATCCTAATACTTAGATAGTGTGTAGGTAAAGACCACTACAAATGAAATTTCACTTAAAGAAAGGACGACTTACATTTAAGTAAATTCAACTAGCATTGCCATTTGTTTTTTAATGTTCAAAAAATGAAACACAATTTTAGTAAAAATTAAATAAACATATGCAGTAAAAAATAAGCAAACTTGTATTTGTTTAATTTTTTAAATAAAGAAAAACTATTGCATAAAATGAATGTAAAATCATAATACAGTAATTTGATATGGTTTGTTTTTTTAAATAAACTACATATGTAGTCAAAAATTAAATTTCAACAAATGATCGTTTTTTCACTTAAAAACAAATATTACTGTATTACAACTCAAAGAACTACGCATATTTGCAGCAAAATTTCCCTGAGTGTAGTAAATTCCTATCCTAAACCTATAGTGATTTTTTTTTTTTTTACATTTGCCCGTCTGCCATGTAAAGTTATGTATTTTATAATTTTATATACATATGTAAGTATCAAAATAAACAAATTGTTATTAAATGAAAATATGTTAAAGAAAGAGAAATTAAATTTTTAAGGGGCTTTTAACTGAAATATGGGTCATTTTGTTAAGAGCTTTTTTATTTGGAAACTTTACATCTTTGGAATCTAACAAGTGCGTGTGGTCGTTTTGTAATGTGTTACAAAGACGACCAGTTTTATATATTTTTTTATTTACATTGTAATTTATTCTTTTAAAAGACAATATTTTGTCAGTTTTTAAGAGTCTTGTTAGAAATTTTTTGTTTTTAACTTAAAAGCTTTTAGATTATTTATATTAAAAATTAGCACTTTTATCAATTTTAAAGACCCACCATCTAATGCTTATTAAATTGATGTGGTGTGATGGCGGGTAGTTGGTGGTTGTTGTAGGAAAACACTTTAGGTAAATATATTGGGGAGTATTTTTTAATTAAAATTAAATTTGACATTAAAAATATCTTACAAATTGTTAAGCAAAATTCTCACAATACAAAATTTATTTTTAAAATACTCAGTATAACGTCAGCAAAAATAAGTGAAAAAATCGATGTACACTAAAAAAAAAAAGCTACTTAAAAATGTTGTTAAGCGTTTATTTAAAATATTTAACTAACTTCCAGCAATTTTGTTTGCGTACATCCCGTTTTCAGCTAGAATATTAGTTAAACGCTTTTACCAAAAAACTAATGTTGAACTAATGTTTAACTTATTTACATTGCTACGAATATTGTGCTGCTAAATTGCATGGAGAACATGTAAAAAAACTAGATGTAAATGTCGCAGCTTGCATGGACGAAAAAATATACAAACCAACACAACATTTATAAGACTTACACAAAATGCAAACGAGAATGATTTCGTTCATTAGTTTTTTCTTTAGTATACTACACTTCAAACAAGGGCACGCAGGTGCACATAAAAAATTGTGAATATTAAAAAATATAAATAAAATAATAAATAAATCAAATAGACCAATTTAAAAAAAATATTAAAGGAATGATAATGGAAGATGCTATACAAAATAATATTTTTAAATATAACAGGCATCCAAAACATAAAATTTAAACTGGATTCTATTAAATTTTTGTTTCAATTTAACCTATTTATATTACGTAACTTTTTGCCTATTAACATTGCTCCATGTGCGTAATAATACACACAATGTGTGTGATTTTAATGAACACAAAGTGTGTAATTGTACCATTATTTTGTGAGTATAAAAACTATTTTAATGAGTAAAAACACAAATAAAATGCATGAAAATGCACATTAAAATGCTTAAATATACAAATATAATGTGATTATTTAAATTTTAATAAAAAAGCATAACATTTTTGTTATTAAATAACAATTTACTTATTTTATAATTTATAATTTAACAGTCAATATTCTGATTCAGAAATATCATTACTATTTTTTAGACTCTGTTATTTTTTTTATGAAAATCTGAATATTATTCATGAATATCTGAAAACCTGTAATTTTTTAAACGAAAAAAAAAACTTAGAATCCAAACACTCCTCTTAGGAAAACATATATGTACTTGTTTCGACTTTCTAAGCAAAAATGCTAAGGCGCTGAGGTTTTTCTATAAAAAATACTTTAGAATCTGTTGTTTTTCCTAAAGAAAACTACCTGAGAATAAGAGCGTTTTTATATGCGAAGATTACCTTGGAATAAAAGAATAATGCTTCAGATTCTGAGGACTTTCCTGTAGGAAAATACCTCTAAATCCGAAAGTTTTTCCATAGAACCAATATGTAGGAATCCAATAGTTTTTTCTGCAAAAACCGTCACTCAGAATCTCTTTTAAGAAAATTCCACAGAATCTGTGTATTTTACTTTGGTCTTGAGAAATAAAAAAAAATCCACAGCTTTTAAAAGCATTATCTGATCTGCAAATCTAACAAGTAACCTACACCGTGGTAAATCCGCAGATTTTAATGATACTTGAAAATATTGTGTATACACGTTTATTTTAAGTGTGCAATCGCACATTTAGGGGTTAAAAAAGGTGAGTCAAAAATTACAATATTTTTGTATGAAAACAGGACTTGAGAGAACAAAATAATTAATTTGAAATATTAAAAATATGGGTTATAAACCAAACGATTTTGAAAATTAAAAAAAAAAGCCTAGACACCCCCTCTGTAAAATTAAATAAGCTTTATTATAAATACGTTAATTTGCGTTCCAACCAAAACAATTTGCCATATGAATGTGATATTCGAAAAATGCTTTTTGGAATAACAAAAATATTATGACAAGAAATATATAAAAAATACATCAAATTGTTTAATTTTTGACCCCAAATTTAAGAATGTCTAACATACATCCGTTGATTCACCACTGTGTAGTTTTCTTCTAAGAGTAACATTGATTATCTTCTGCTTTATATCATTCACGGATTTGTCCCATAAAAAAAAACATTTCAATTTATTGAAAATCTCTAAGTTAAATTAATACATCTGAAATAAGAAGGAACTTTTCTTCTTAAAAGTTGGACAATTAAAACTGTTTATTACTTATGTTACATTTTTGGGATTGATGTTTACATCGTGGTCCAACTTTAAGCTGTATTTAAAAAAAAAAAAACCAAATTACTCAAAAAAATAAAAGAAAAACACTTACACTTACTGTTAGATTTCGGAGTAAAGCTTGATTTTTAACTCTTAACAATCAGTCATATTTTATTCAAATATGTTTGATTTATTGTTTGAAATTATTTTTAAGTTTTTGTTATTTTATTTTTAAAAAATTAATAAATGACAAACTCATTGCTACCATAAAATGCTTGTATATTTACACACATTATGCCTATTTATTTTTTATTTAGACACAAAATTTTTTATTTTATATATACATAATATGTACTTCTAAATCAAAAATGCATACTACACATTAAATGTGTATTTATGTAATAAAAAATGCGTACATATTATATTTACACATTTGATGTCTAAATTTAGGCACTTTGTGTAATATTACATATAAACAGGGACCCGAAATAACTGTTATTTTTTTTTTTTTAAATATGCAATAGGTTATAGAAAAAAAACCAAAAAAAAAAAATCTGTCCTGTAATAACAATTATAAATCACTCAAAAAAGTGTAGTCGAGCCATAAACGTTATGAAAGATTATTATTTTTTTGGCCTTTGATAACCGTTTTGAAATATTAATATTTTTTGGGTCTTTAATAACCAATACAAAAGATTTTTATTTTTTTGGTCTTCTATGATCGTTATAAAAGATTTTTATTTTTTCGGTCTTCTGTAAGCATTATGATTTTTTTTTTTTTGATGTCTATGTATATATTTTCCATGCGGCCAAATAACTTTTTGGTTACTCATAATGATTATAGAAGACAGAAAAAAAAAATCTTTCATAATGGTTACAAAAGACCGACAAAAATAAAAATCTTTTATAACGATTATAGAAGACCAAAAATAATAAAAGTATTTTGTAGTGGCTATGAAAGACCAAAAAAAAAATCTTTGGTAATGGTTATGGAAAATCAAAACAAAACAAAATATTATGGTTATCGAAGACCAAAAAATAATTGGTTATTTGTAACTGTTATCCAGAAAACAGTTTTTAAAAACTCTTGAAAAATTATTATTTCAGAATTTTTTTTCAATATTGGTTATAACAGTTATGTCCCTGCATATAAATATTAAATATTTGTTAAAGATGCCTTTGTAGGTTATGAAAACTTTGTTTTGCTCCATAAAGTCCTTAACATATTTAGATGCCTTTTCGATTTTAGTATTAAGTATTATCAATAAATCTCTTATTCGAAGTATTTCATTTTATTTCAGTATTAAGCTCATTAAAATTTGTTATTTTATGTATGTTTTGGCGGAATTGATACAACGCTTTAGTTGTCACAAAGTGAAAGAATTAAACCAGAATGAACAAATTTAAAATTGTGTGCGCTTTATCCAGTTAGTCAGTCATTAAAAATCAGCCAAGACAGCTAACTATGCTCACAACACATGTTTTTATAACAAAAAATTAATTTTTTAAAAACCATAAAATGCCTTTTTGACTCGAAGGTGCTGTTTACTAAGAAACTCAGTTCACGTAATACGCTAACCAATTTCAAATAAAATGGTAATTAATATAAGGCACAAAAAATAAAATTGAACATTTTCAAAAATTAATGGTACTCTCTTATCCCGTTATTGGTGTGCTAAACTTATGGATGACAAGCGGAACATCCCGGATTTTCAAGATCTAAATACCTGGTTTTTTCGGAAATTTTGGTAATTTTGCGGGGATTTGTTTTATTTTTAAATTTTGGATAAATTACGTTTTTTCTTAAGTTTTCTCATATTTTTTAAATGTTTACGATTCTGACTAACACTCATATTTTTTGCGATTATACTTTTAATAATTCCAATGTGCTCATTGCGAAATGGTAAAAAAATTTTTGTTTTTTAGATAAAATTTTAAATAAATACGCGATTATAGTGAAATATTTAGTGGTCCGTAATAACAAAAATTATTGTTTTCGTATCACAAGTACTTTCCGTTCGAGATAAGCTGATGAGGACCGGGGCAGGCAAAACTTAAGTAAATTAGATGACTAGGGAAAATGTTATCAGAAGTTCTAAAAACGAAATGCAAAATATGAAAAGATGCACAACGAAAACATATTCGTATTGGCAATCGAATTTCTTGCTAATTGAATGGTTTTGTTGTGTTTACCGATTTTTTTTGTTAACATAAATAAATATTTATATTCAGGATTGGGATATGCGAAATCCGGAATTCCGCGAAATCCCGAATCCGAATCAGGATTAGGATATGCATAATTCCGAATCCCGGGGTTTTCAATCCTGATTGGAATCAATAGCTGACATGAACATGGTGTACCTCAAACTTAATAGAAATACTACTTATTTTAAATACTGTTCTCAAAACTCCATTACATTAAACGGAGAAAAACCGTGTGAAAAAAGCTGCGAAAGTTTTTAAAAATTGGGAAATTTTGGTTTTTCACTTGTAAAACACAATACAACATTTCACCAATCAGTGATATGCAAATTCATTTTTTTAGTAAATGTATCTCCCAAGTCGTCAGCTAGAAAACAAACTCCATATAGCAACAACATTTGTTGCCCATCGAATGTTTGGGTTGTAGGTGTCGAGGTTTGTGGTAGTTATCACCGAATTTCTATTAAGGCAATTGAAATTCTATTGTCGCACCAAAATTTCTGTTATTGTTATCACAACCGAAAAATTGAGTAACAAATACGGTTGTTATTACCGAGTATGCTTTCTGGCTGTAGTGGCTCCATTTTGTATTGGTGTGGAACTGAAAGTTAGAAGCTATGAGGAAAAATAATAAAAAAAAAAATTAATAAGTTTCAAGTAATTTTTATCGAATTATTCTAATTTTTAATGGTCATCAATTCGTTTGGTGAAGATTTTTTCAACGCCTCTCAGTTAAAAAATCCTTGAGAAATAAAGCCAGTTTCAACAGGTGTCAAAAATGTCTGATATACATAGCTCATATATAATTTTGTATTGTTTGTAATTTTATTACTGGAGCCACTAGGCGGCCTAGAAAGTTCAAATTTGCACACTTATAACAAGAAAGAACCTAAAGTAGCCCTAGTTTCGATATTCGGTCTTGGGGCTAGTGGTCGTGACTAAAACCATTTTTGACAATATTACATATTTTAAGCTTATAATACGGTGTTTAATCCTTTACCCGTCCTTTTTGAAATTTTAGGCTCTTCATAATTAAATGTGTGTTTATGTTGTCTGATCAGACTTTCTAAAGCTCTCTGGTGACATCAAATTTGGAAAACTTTCTTAAAATTTTGAAACAGTATTAAAAATGTTTTTGAATTTTCCGACTTTGAATTTGGGCCTTTTGAACTAGCTGTTTTATAAAATATCTTATAAGAGTGTTTTTTTTTTTTAATATTATTTGCCTAATCTGTACTATATCTTATCTATCTGGTTTGTTGTTTACTCTATAAAATGAATATCAGTACAATTTTGATAGCAAAATAAATTAGTAAAACATTAGTTCAATATTAATTAAAAATTTTTTTATTACAGAATAATTATTGAAATTATTGAAAATATAATTAAACTTTAGCTGAAACTTAATTTTAACAATTAAGGAATAACAAAATTTAATCCACATAAAGCAAATTTAGTGAACGAATAACAATGCAAATCTGCATTATAAACTAATTTTGTCACAAAGTGAACTAAAATTTTCTTAAAATTATTGAAAAATTTCATATTTTTATAAAACTAGTATTTTGATTACACTTTGCATTGAGTGATTAGAAAGAGCCTTTTAAAAATATTTTTTTTATTTTTCATATAATTTATGAAAACCTGCATTAAATTAATGAAAATGCAGCTTGTCGCTACCCCAATTCTTTTTGAATCCAATTTGTTTTTATATTTCTAGGTGTATAATCAATTACATTTTCTAAATCTATTGTGTAAACCACAAATAAATATCACAAACATTTTTGCATATTTATTTATTTACATATCATTTAACATAAAAATACACAGCTGCCCATAAAAACTACAGTTTTTGTCCCAAATGATCGCATTTTCCTATAAAATCATACACACACTCAATCAATCTGTATGGACCATGACCATAACAGATAAGTAGCAGCAATTAAAATAAATGATCGGTTGTTATGAAATTGGATTTGCATATGTCTAAACAATAGCTTTTTATATTTTGGAAAAGAAAATGAACCAAATGTTTACTTTAAATAATGATTCGTATTTAACAGGGTTACTTTGATGTAATATAAAATAATAGTTCTCATAGAAAGCGTTCAAACAGAATAGGGGATTAATGAACTTTTTTTTTTAACATGCAAAAGAACAATTAGGTAATAAAGTAAGGTTTAAAGATAATGGTGAGAAAGTATATTTATAAATAGGGCAAGTAATTTCATGCAACTAAAAATAGGCGCTTATATAAATGCAGCTAAAAAGGCTAAATATGCTTTAAAAACAGGAAAAATATGAACCGTTTGCAATAATCCAATCCTAAAATTATAAAAAAGAAATTTGGCATTATAATTTAAAGAAAAGAACTGAACGTAACACTTTTTCTGCGGTTTAGCAAGATTTTAAATGTAAAAACGATTCTTCTAAAACCATTAGATACACTTAGAATACGTTGTAGGTAAAGACACTACAAATGTAGTTAAAAACAAATGAAATTTCATTTAAGAAAGGACGACTTACATTTCATTAAATTCAACTAACATTGTCATTTGTTGTTTAATATTCCAAAACTGACTATCAATTGTAATAAAAATTATCCACATGATAGTAAAAAATAAACAAACATTTATTTTTTTAAATAACAAAAACTACTGTAAAAATTGAATGTACAACCATAAAACAGTCATTTGATTGTGGTTGTTTTTTAAAATGAACTACAATGTAAGTAAAAAATTTGATTTGTTCTACAAATGACTGACATTTACATTTAAAAGTATTTTTTTTTTATTTTTTTTTTTTTATTATATTAATTAATAATCATATAATTACAAATTATATACTATTACCATAACCGAGCAATAGATACTATGTCCTTCGCGCGTTGTGTAGCGAACACAGACCAGTGCCTTTGGTGAGAATCGAACCCACGACTACCTCACTGATAAGCCAGCACGCTACCAACTAGTCTACCGGTGCGCACTTACATATAATAGAAACTGTATTACAACCTAAACAACTACATATTTTTAAAGCAGAGGTTCCCTGAGTGTACAAATATATCCAAATTTTATATTTTTTAACAAATTTATGAAAAACTAATTGAAACTAAATGACCCATATGCACAAATATGCATTAAAATGTATAAACTATGCATTTAAAGTAAAAATATTAAAAAAAAAAAATGCAAAAATATGGACTTTTTCAAAATATGCTAATAAAAAACCGAATGATTCCGATAAATATTTAGTCCACCATGCAACCATGGATTTGCATGAAATTACTTGCTCTATTAATAAATTATGAATATCTAGCTGCTTATATTAATTGATATTTTATAAAAAAGAATCTGCATGGGTTCAAAGAAATTGTAGTTAAAAAAAAAAATCCCAAAACATACCGAATAGACATTAATAAACCTTTAATATACTAACATTGTTGAGCCCCTTTTTTATGTTGACGTGTTTTAAATTAACGATTAGTGGCACATGCTGTTTGTTTTTTATATTTTCTTTCAAAACTATTTACATTTCAGTAACATTTATAAACCCTATCAAAACATTACCTTCATCTTATACATGACATAATACAAAGGACTTTAGAATTAAAGTAATAGAAAACAAACACAATTCTCTTGTGACAACATAAATAAAAGCATGATTTAATATTGTGTCAAGGATCAACGTTTAAAGGATCAGCAGGAAATTTACAACTGGGATTACATTCATTTTGTTACTGCTACAACTATTCAGTCAGTCAAACATAAAAAGATCGTTTAGAGCAAATAAAAAATAATATGAAAAAAAATTTATGCACATACATGCTACTAGATGTATGCAATGGCACGAGTATTACCTAAAAAAAATGCTAAGTACACATACAAAATGCTTGGCTGATATGTCTAAAAATTCGTTTTTTTCCACAAATAAGGAATGTAAGAGGGTTAAAAAGGTCAAAAATGCTAGATGAAAAAAAAAAAATGTTCAACCCGAATAAAAATAATAATTGTATAATATGATCCAGCTTTGTAAAATTTAATAATAGTTACGTATAATATCATGTAAGATGCAATTTCAGTTGCCACTGTAATTGTTCGTAAAACGACATACTTAGTATCTTATAATTTTGGCATACCACACGTTATAGGTTGGCAATATATAATTGGTTTGGCAGAAAAAACATTCAACATTTTTGTTTTGAAATCCATAACATTCTATACGATTACAGAATATTATTATACAATCTTATATAAAGTGATCCAGTTTCGTAAAATTTAATATATGTAAGTATCACATCATATATAGTAAGGTACAAGTTTACTTCCCACTGCAATTTTTCATAAAACGGCATATTTAATTGTATCTTAGAATGTGTTATACCATAACATTATTTCACGAAAATTACATAATTGGATTTGAAGAATTAAATTAGTATATGGAATTCAACAAAAAAATAAATGTATTGCCCCATATAAAAAAAAAAAAAAATTTTAATATGTGGAAAAGTGACGCTCGAAATTCTTAATATTCAATATCAATTCAAAAATGGTCATGAAAATTATTTTAAATTAACATCATAATTTTAAATATCAAACTCGAAAAATTTAACTTTTACATAAAAATTATTGATTGTTAAGCATATGAAATTAAAATTTTACTGTACGTTAAATTTAAATTGGGCCCTTCATAATCGGATCATAATATTTAGCCCCTTACATTCAATTTATTTTCACTGGATTGAACCAATTGAAAGTATATCAAACTTAGTGTATTATAATCTCTTTATATACAATACGATCCACCATTATTTGGATGGAATTGTATTTCAATTAGATATAAGGCTATATCAAATTTCATATATTTATTTGTTGCATCATGTAATGTTTTTTTAATCGGGTACTCAAATTTTAATATCAACTCGAAAATTTTCATTGAAAAAATCTATTGAAATTATCACAATTTAAAATATCAAACTCCAAAAATTGTATACAGTTTTATTAGTTTTTTGTTTTTATATACATTGAGATTATTTTTACACACAGAGAAATAAAATACCAAGCAAATTAAAATGTATATTTTAATGGTAACATCTTATAAATTCAGTTAGTGCAAAGATATTAACATTCGATTTCTGAATATTTTGGGTGTTGCAACTAAAATTCAGTTGAATTAGTCGAACTTTGTTGTGAAAACTAATGTTCTGTTGTACCACCGACTAAAGTTCGTAATAACCGAATTTAATTAGTAGTAACCAACTTTCAGTTGGATAAATTGCTAAATTTTTATCTGTGTATGTTATTTTCAATTTATAAATAATACAAAAATAAAGCAAATCAAACATATTAGCTAGGTTGATACTAGTATTTCGATCTGGCTAAATATCTCATCAGAAGCCGATGTTTTAGAAAAGCTAGAGCCTCTATTAAAGGCAGAACTTTAACAAAAAACCTATTAATCATTAATTTTGCTCCATTCTTGTCTTCTTAGTAATTTTAAGTTTGACATACAAATTTTTATTGTAAAGCAACCATGTGAAAATAATCATATATTTCCATGTATGAAGTGTCCTATATGTTCGTATTCGAAAATTTAGGGTATATGGCCTCATATGGCTCATACCTGACCATATATTTTAGGCCATATATGTTCTTAATTTAATATTTCGAATATTTTTTTTTTCATAAATTTATATGACTCAATAAATATAAAAAATAATTGAATTCTTATTAGAAACAGAAAAAAAAATAATTTTTCTAACTTTTCTTGTTTTGTTTTGACAGAAATTTCAAACCATTTTTATTTGAATTGCAAATAAATGGCACGCCCTTGCTCGAGTGTGGCATTTATTTGCAATTCAATTTTTTAAAAATTCACAAATCACTAGAAATTATTTAAACTTCTGAAACGTCATTTTAATATTATTTGGAGATGTTCATAATTTTAAATAGAATTTTATGAATATAATTTAAATTTCGGAATTTTAATGTTTTTTACATAGTAAATTATATTTTTAATTTCAAATGGAAACTTTTCAAATTGAATTTGTGTTCTTAACTTCTATTGATGTAAAAAATTCTACACATAAAAATATTTTTTTAAATTTCATGGCAACAAAAAAATCAGAAACATTTCCTTATTTGTTCTTTTTCAGTAAATTTAGAATTGTTAGTTTTTACCTGAAATAGCCTTATTGCCAATAGAAGACAAAAAACACATGTATGCTATACATTTTTCACACTCTAATAAAAAATGCAAACCTATTTTGAAGTCTTCAAAACAGATTTACATTTGAAGCCAAGAAAGAAAATTCTAGCTTTATTTGTGTTATCACCGAAAAAGAAGGAGCGTGAGTGACAGAAAAAAAAAAATATTTGAAAATTGCGTGTGCATTTTTATTTTTTTTAAAGCAAAAATGATTTTGTTTTGTTATGTGGTTTGCAAATTTTATACAATAAAACACCGATGCTTTTTAGAAATGGTGTAAAAAGCCCGTCAAAACGCTATAATTAGATTCCATAATTAATAATTGCTTGTTGTTGCATCAAATTTTGTTAATGAATATCTTTATTTGTGATATTTATTTTTTACAAAATTTCTTGTTGGTATGATTATTATTATCAGGTGATGATTTAATCTGTTGCTTACTTTACGGAATACTTCATGTCATTTACTTATCATTTTAAATCCGTAAAGGTTTGCGGGCCTTGGTGTGTACGCTGTCTCCACGTTACGGGAACGAGCCATCTCGGTTCTCTCGGTTCGTATAAAAAAATATATCTTTCAGAAAAAAATAACAAATTTTCAACAAAAAACTTATTAAATTCTCTAATCAAAGTGATGAGTTTTTATTCCTTGTTGTACTTGTTCAATTTCCATATAATTTCGATATAACTTAATAAATTTTCATTAAAAATTAAAATTAATGTCATTAAAAATTAACCAGCATCATCTAAAATAAAATGTGTTTGTTTTTCTTTAATTTTGATTCCAATTTTGTATCATAAGAATATATTTTTTATAAAATATTTAATTTTAAGTAAGTAACGGGGTTTTCAATGATTTCTTGACAACTTTTTTTGGTTTAAATAAAACGCAAACGCAAATTTGAGATATTTCCAAAATTTTATTATCGACTTGAAATATTATCAAAACATTTATGAATGGAACTCGACTTCGTTCATATGGGCACCGTTGGGCACGTCGGCAGCGGTCGATTCATTAGACGAATTTTCGATGACTCGGTCACATATTCGACCGTAAAGGCCACTATTTCGCGTTCAATGTTGGCTCTGAGGTTCTTCCAACGTCGTCGGCTTGTTGGCATAGCCCAATGATTTGACGTAGCTCCAAAGAAAAAAGTCTAGAGGCGTTAAATTGCACGAACGAGGCGGCCAATTGACTGGTCCATTTCTTGAGATAACACGCTCACGAAACTTACTCTTCCATAAATCGATTGTAAACGTGTGATGTGTTGCTAGTGGCACCGTCCTGTTGAAACCACATGTCGTCCATGTCCATTAGCGTGTCCCGATAGAAAAAATTTTTCGGTAATAGCACTCAAACGATGCGTATTAACGCCCTGAACAATAAAAGTTCAGCATCAAAACTTTTTAAGTTGATCTTCAGTTCCCTACCAGCGATTAAAATTAGCGATTCTAGTACATTTTGACAAAAAAAAAAGTTTCGACGATTTGTTGCAAATGTGGCTCAAACGTTTCGTATTTTAGTCCTTTTTAAGAAAAAATAATTTAAAGTTTTTGATAGAGTAATTTTGGTCCACTGGAAGATGTTTTAATTTTTATCAAGTAAATTTCCTTACAATATTTTCTTTAACTTTTTGCATTAAAACACTAAAAATCTTTTCATATATGACCTGTATTTCCAAAACGTTTATTGTAAGATTAAAAATGTTTTTTTTTTTTCGCTAAACGCGAGAAAAAATCTGTAAAATTCAAGATATTACCTTTTTTTTTTTCAAGATATTACATTTTTAATCTTACAATACATGTTTTTGAAATACAGGTCATAATATGAAAAGATTTTGAGTGTTTTAATGCAAAAATTTAAAGAAAATATTGTAAGAAAATTAGCTTGATGAAAACTAAAACATCTTCCAGTGGTCCAAAATTACTCTACCAAAATTTTAAATTATTTTTTTCTTAAAAAGGGCTAAAATACGAAACTTTTGAGACACATTTGAAAAAAATCGTCGAAACTTTTTTTTAGGCAAAATGTACTAGAACCGCAAATTTAAATCGCTGGTAGGGAACTGAAGATCAACTTCAAAAATTTTTATGCTGAAACTATTATTGTTAAGGGCTTTAATAAGCGTCGTTCGAGTGCTGTTACTACAACGAAATCGCAAAAAACGCTGTTTAACGGGACAAGCTAATGTCCATGTATTCCAATTCGGGCCAAAAATAATCGGTAATCATTGCGCGATAACGGTCACCATTCACAGTAATCGTCACGTTAATGTGAATGGCGATCGTTATTGTAGACGAAAAATAAGGCCCAATGACTCCGCCGGCATGCAAACCGCAACAAACAGTTATTTTTTGTGGATGAAGTGGTGATTCATGAAGCACATGAGGATTTTTACCAAACCAATAACGCATATTTTGCTTATTGACGAACCATTGAGCCCAAAAGGAGCTTCGAATAGTGCGTTCACAAATTAAATTAAAGTTGTCAAGTACCTATTGGAAAACCCTTTATATGATAATATGTAAAATGTGTAATATTGTATTTATTTACTCATGTTTAGTGTTAATAGTAATAAATAAAATTAATAAAAAGAATAAAATAGGTCGCATTGTGTTTTTAATTTATATAGAGAAATTTAGGGAACAAATTTAAAAATTTATATAATAATTACATACTATTTATGAAAACGTTACTTAATATTTATGAAACCTTTCATTGTATCTTATGCAATAGCTTCATCCTATTTACGAAATGTTTCATAAAATATATGAAGCAATTCATAAAAAGTTATGAAACTCCCTCATCATAGTTATGAAATATTTCATAAATATGAAGAAACCTGTCATCAATTTGTTCTTTTATAAAATAGTTTCATCATATTTATGAAGTGTTAGACGAAATCAATGAAGTCTTTCGTTGTATTTATGATGTTTTTCATAAATATGATGAAACGTTTTCCCTGAGTGTAATACAACAAAAACTAAAAATTTTACATATATCAACCATTCGTCGTCAAAAGGATAATGTAATTTTTATTTTTCTGTAAAATGAGCTTTAGGAATGTATAAAGTTTTTTTCAAAACCTTAAAGGAGGGCGTACAAAAAAAAATACTATATGACCCTTTTTTCTGTGTTAATAATAATTTTAACAATTCTCGATTAACTTTGTAAAATAACTTCAGTTTTTGATATTTATTTCGACTAATTTCAAAAAACTATTCACCATAAATTTTTTTAAGTGTATAAACGTTTCAAAATAAAAGTAATTTACGTCTTGCAGTTTTTTTCAGTTTTTTACGCTTTTCATATGACAAAAAAAGCAGGGTGTTGATTTAAAAAAAATATCCAAAATGATTATTAGCCTGCTGTAAATAAAGCGGAAGTGGGTTGTAACAATGTTCACTGCCCCGAGTAAAAAACAATATATCGTGGCATATCTAATTACATAGGGTCCAATAACTAACCAAATTCAATTTATCCAAAAAAACGGTGAACCAAAATATATACGTGGGTCATATGGATTTCATGTTTATTGGAGTTGATCAATTGTATACAATTGAATTCGAATTTTGACCAGATATTATTGTTCTTAATAATTTTGTTTTAAACTCATTTATTTTTAAATAAAAATAATTATAGAACATTTGTTTTGGAATTAATAAAGAAGAATGAAATAATGGATGAATGTTATTTAAAAGTTTCAAACCGTATCGAAAAAAGCTTCAACCACAATTGACTTACCTTTTGTAAATTTGGTTCAAATTTTTGTTTGAGTTTTAAAACGACCATATCACACTATTTGAATTTCAAAATTTTGCCAGATTTTGCGAATACGTTCTATGTTTTTAAGTTTTTCTGTTTTTATTAATTCTTTATTTTTTATTTTGTATTTGTTATTTTTTAAATGTCTTTTGCTATATTGAAATTGTTGTTAATTTGATACCATGAGTTTCGACTATAAATTAACCAAATTGTTAGAGAAAGAACTTTACGAAAGTTGACTTAGCTAAATATGGGTACTTCAATATATTTTCATACAATCGCTCAGTCCCTTAATTTAACTTCGCTAATATACGAGTAGTTAGGTCTTAAATGTTGTTTCAAGAAAAATTCAACTGAAATTATGTGTTCATATTAACTATCATTATAATTGTTTTAACGAGGGCGAATCAATAAGATCGTGACTTTTGAATAAAACAAGTTTTTTTTTGCAAAAAAAAAAAAAAATATATTTTAAACATAATCTCTTTTTAGCTCAATACATTTTGGTCCAATTGTTCTCAATTTTTGTATCCCTTCCAAAAAATTGTATTCTTCGAGGTCCATAAAATATACATTTCTTGGCCATATGTCGTTTTTTTTGTTTAATCCTCGTTAAAAAATCGGTCCAATAAGTTGGCATAAATATTCGCCGTTTATTGTTTTTTTCCCTTTTGAAGGTAATCGATGTGGATTATCCCGCGTGCATCCCAAAAAACTGTTGCCATCACCTTACTGGCCACGATTATGGTCATTGAGAGCAAACGCGGCACCCATCTTGCAGACAGATTTCTTAAACCCAACTGATCATTTAAAATAGAAATGCCATATGAAATGCCAATGTCATCAACAATCCCACGCACTTTTACTCTTCGATCGCCAACATCATATAGTGGATTTTTTCGACATTTTTGGGTGTATTGACCTCAATAGGCCGTCCAGAACGTCCAGCGTCATTTGTACTTGTGCAAGCATAGCGAAAGTCTGTAAACCATTTTTTTACCATTGAAATCAATGATGCAGAGTCCCTATGTATTTATCAAGCTTTTTCCTTGGCTTGTTTGACGGGTTTTTTTTCGCAAAAAATTATGTTTAATGAGCACTTGAATTCACTTTTTTACATTTTTAAAAAAATCCACGAGGTTGTTTTTAGAACAGCTGTTAAACGCAAAGTAAATGACGGAACTTGCTCAAATTTGACAGTAGTCTATTAACAGGTGGTACTTGATGGGAGTCGTGATGCATTTAATATTACTACGAGGGAAGTTCGAAAAAGTCACGGACTTATTGATCCGCCCTTGTAATTTCCCACAAAGTCTTTGAAAATTCAAATTTTTATTAGTATGCTACAGAAAATTGAAGTGAACTTTATATGAAAATTTCAAACTACATTTATTAATTAAAATTGGGATTTAGAATAAAAGCATAACTTAAAATTGTATATGGAACTGTATTAAATTTGATCTACAATTAAAACTTCTGGTGATAGATCTGATTAAATATGGTAGCATAAGTAAAAAGATACATTCAGATATAGGGCAATATAAAATTTGTTCGAAAAACAAACACATCAATTTATGTATTGTGCCATAACAATATACAACGAGATGTAGTCGCATTAAATAATATAAAAAAATAATATAATTTTTTTCACTCGGGGTATGTACAAATTTTGGCAACAATTTTGTTAGAGTTAATTTTTTACTACAATTTCACAAAACAATAGTTCATTGTTTGTATATGTTTTTTTATTTTAGGTCTAACTAATCATAAATATTTTTTTCTATAACATTTGAATAACAAACCCATAAATTATTTATAAACTACAACGCACATTTTTGTAACCCATAATTACAAATTTAACATGGTTTTTAACAATACTTCAATATATCAAATCAATTTTTTTTTTTTTTTGATTTTAGTAAAATTTTGCTTTCATTTATGTCTTTAAGCTATATAATACCTCAAGTACAAGAGCAAATAACTGACATGTCCTTAATATTTAATACCATCTCTGAGCATACCACCCAACTATTACTATTTGTATGTATGTCGTCTAGTTTTAACATCTTTAATCTTTTGCAAATCACTTTGTATAATATACATTGTAGAATGGTGTTGGTACCCTCAACATTTTCATAGTTTAAAACTACTAATCCTTTTTAAGGGCACAATGTTGCAAACAGATAAATTGTAGAAAACACTCGTTTAAACTAAGGATTTAACTCCCTATTTTTCACACACTTACATTTGTAGGCTGTGTTGTGTGAATGTAATATTGGAGCAAATGGTTTAAGTATTGCTATGGGTGCATTAATATTGCATTGATTTTATTTGGTCTTTGGTAGCAGTATGCAGCTAGAGTTGCCAGATTGTGCAAAATAATATTATTAAATCCTGATTGACGCAGTCGATATTCTGTAGACTACATGTTGACCGAAGCATTTTCATTTCTTAAAATTTTCCCGTATACATTTATTCAAAGACAGCATATTACTTTGGGAAATCCCCCCCCCCCCACCACGCCCCTTTCAAAATGATATTTATCAATACAAAAAATATAAAAAATTTATTAAAAATACTCTAAGATCACAAAAAAATTCTTAGTTTTTTCAAAATATGTTAATTTTTTAGGGGACACTGATTTGGTGGACTCAAAAACTTCCTTGCATTTAATTTTCTATTAAAATAGCTAAAATTTTTTATAAAACGTTCGTTTGTAACATCCGTGGACAACTTTATACTTCCAGCTAGGAGGTGTACAATGTACACGCAGAGAAAAATATGGTTGTCACATGATTACAATAGCTTTATAGATGATTGCTTAAATTAACTTATTATTGTATAAATCAAAGTTCGACAATAATATGGTAGTTTTAATAATTTTCTTGTAAAAATCTATCGTATTATTTTCTTGTTTACTATAATATATTTTCTTTATAACCATATTAATTTCTTTAATATCAATGATATTATTGTCTGAATTGGGGCATATCATGTTATTAATAATCTATATAGTTTTAAATTTGTTGCAACCATTGTTTAGTTTTGGTTGATTTTTTAGAATTCTGGCGACTTTTTCAAATATTAGCGATGTTTCAAGTTGGTTGATTTCTAAAATGTTAGCTTTTTTTAAATTTTAGCAATTTTTAAATTGAAAACTTTTTTTACATTTTTTTTTTTTTTTAATTTTTGTGACTTTTTATCTTTATCCCGCTGAAAAATAACTTCTCTGGTAGCGCATCTCTTTGAATATTTTGGGTCATATTCGCTTTCAATATATATTTAAATTCAAAAATTATTTTCACAAACATTTATCTGACACTTAATGTTTCTTGTCTTTACGGTGGCTTTAAAAAGTTTCGACAAACTGTTGAGATAAAATTCTTTCAAAATTTATTGACGTTGGTATAAATATTCTAATGGTAAATATGGTGTTTACTGATTGTTTCTTCCAAAATTGGTTATAGTTCGCGCTTAGTCGCTGACCAAACTTGGAAATTTTAACAAATAACGTTTTAGCCATTGTATCTATTTTGCTCAGTTCTCAATACCGAATTACTCATCGGAATGTCCGTTAGTAAACGCAATTTTGACAGAAAAATATACGGACAGGACATCGTTTGATGGCCTTAAAATTGGGCAAGGATCAAAAGTATATGAGGATTTTAAAAAAATTTCGACACTGAGCCAAAATATTTTAAAAAAATTTTTTGTTTGACATGAATAATTTTTTGTGTATATCTTACAAGGGAACACGCAGATTTTATTTTTTATTTTTTGTACACCAGTGAATGTAATTTCAAAAACCTTTCATTTGATACAAAATTTTTCTATAGAACGAAATAAACCGGAAAGACCTAAATGGGGGCAAGTTTTTTACCCACAAAGTAATACTGTGTTTTCATGTTGTATTTCAAACACATTTAATGGAAACGTAGTATAACCCCTAAACATAAGATTAGGCAGTTAAAAAAAAATACGGGTGCCTAAAATTTGTATTCTTTACAACATATCCGAAGTATATTAAGATCTGGAGGTATGGGTCGAATTATATAAATAGCTGCAGGGGTTGTTAGCCAATGTTTAGGCATGCTAAGCCCATTCGCGTTAATAATTAATATTTTTTTAATATTTCTTTTTCGGAAATTATAAAAAACTTTATTCGGAATTTTTCTGACTTAAATGTGAATAATAATATAATATTAATGACCTCCATTTTATGTTAACAAATAATGTTTCTTTTACATGGATTTTACAATTTGAACGGTATTTTCTTTGTTTTGTTGCAATTGCTCATCAAGAAATATTATAAAATTCAATTATTTTGACTCATTCTTGCACTTGGTATATTAAAAAAAGTCTGTAAAGTCAGCAACATTACTTCTGGGGGATTCTTGCAGAAGAATTGCTAATATCAGCAAAAAAAAAATTAGTAAATTCAGCAAAATTTTGTAGATATGAGCAATTTTTCTGCAAGCATCCTCCCAGAAAAAATGTTGCTGAATTTACTGTAAAAAATATAATGTTATTAAAAACGCAATAACTTCGTGGATTAAAAAAAAAACAACTATATCATGTTTGCATATCATTTGAAAGATGTTTAAAATATATTTAATTTGATATATAAGCCATTATTTGGATCTATCAAAAGTTATTCATCTTTTTGTTACTTGCTTTTTTGAACTTTGGAGGTCTTTGTAGTTCTTTTTATGTAAACTAAGAACATTTTGATCTTATGAAGCTTATTATCCTTTACAACTCTTGCATTATATATAAAGGATCCGCCATCTTTTTTCAACTAGTGCTTATTTCGTGAATGGTAACACTTAGCTCATGTCTGATTTGACAGAT
Source organism: Delia radicum (assembly GCA_021234595.1). Lineage (NCBI taxonomy): Eukaryota > Metazoa > Arthropoda > Insecta > Diptera > Anthomyiidae > Delia > Delia radicum. The sequence continues at coordinate 86,179,237 of CM037854.1, forward strand.
AATTAGTTTTATCCTTCCACTGAACGAATATGGTTGTGTATACGCTTGAACAACGCTGGGAAATATTGCGACATTACTTTAAAAATCATGGCAATGTTGCAGAATGTGTGCGATAATTGCCATTTTTCCTCGAAAATGAGCAAGGAGTGGCCGTTACAGTATATGGCGATCGTTATCGGGCCATGTTGAACGAATTTTTGTTCACAAAATGGAAGAGGAGGATATTGTCAACATTTGGTTTCAACAGCACGGAACAGGAAGCCATTGGTGAAATACAGCTGCACACAATCGATAATGTGCTTAAAAATTGGACCGATCGTGTAGGCTACTGCATGGCCAGCCGAGGCACCCATTTGAATGAAATTATTTTCCATTATACCGGAAGGATTGTACTTTCAAATAAAAAAAGAAATTTGAGAAAATATTCAGTAGTTTTTTTTATAGCATTTTCAAAAAAAAAAAGTTATTTGGCTAACCCTTTAGTTTTTTTTTTATCTAAAAATATAGGAAATTTCGACCCACTTCGTCATCTTATTGGATCGCGTCGCAAGTTCTTCCCATCGTACTAGTTTTTTGAAATTTAGTCGATGTATGTAAAATGACGCCATTATCATAATTTTTAAGAGCACCCGGCATATTCCACCAAGTGGTCAAAATGGGCCCCCCTAGTATACAACCAAAATAAAAAACAACTTTGAAATATATTTTAAAAACCTCTGAGCTCTAAACTTGACTGTGATTCTCAAATTGTTTAAAAGAGAATTATGAGTAATGAGTTATTTTATCGCATTCAGTTTATTTGTTAAAATTACATTTTTGACTAATAAAATCTACTAAATACTGATAAATTTATATTTTATCCTTCCATTTCTTTAAAAAAATGCTATGTACTTAAAAACTTTTCTAACTTACAAATAATATTTTCTGAAAATACGGTCGAATTTTCGTCAAAATCGGATATTAAATACCGTACCAAATCATAATTTTTCAAATATGTTTTAAAAATAAATTGTTCTGCATACCCTTTTTCCATATTTTGCTTTTTTTTTAAATTCAAATTATTGCATTTTCCAGTTTATTTTTTTATACAAATTTTCCATATTGCTGGGTGTATTCTATATTTATAGATATGCTAAAAAAATATTTAAAAATATCAAAATTGGACCATTTACAAAGTTTCTCAGGTCTCCAGAACAATTTACTTTATGAACTGTATACCCTTATTCGCATCCGCTCTTTAATTGATAAAAATCTAAAGATGAACAAAAAATTCATCTCAATTGAACAAATCAGAGCAAATTTTGGCATTGCGTTTTTTTTAACAAAGTAAATATTATTTAAATATGATTATTTTAAAAATCAAATAAATATTTGATAAAATGTGGGTACTAATATTTTTATTCAAAATTGTTAGGCAATGTGACAAATGGCAACTCTGTAATATCATACGTTTACATTTGTCATTAATACATAACAATAGTTTTATATGTTTGTGGAATATTATAGTTTCAAGGGTATTTACTATACGTATGTATCAATTTGTACTTGTAATTTAGGGTGTCCTGAATAAAAACAAACATTACGAATACCACTCAATCGATGCGTAATAGCTAAATAAGTAATAGCTAAATAAGTGAAAAATAAGTAAAAAATTTATGAACTTCAATCGCTACTAGCGCTTGAAGTTCATCGGTTTTAAATTTTTTTCGAAATAGGGCTCAAAAATTTCGTAATTTTTGGCCTATTAATGAAGAAATATACCGGAGAGGATTTTTTAGTTTTGAGCAAGCACAATTGAAGGGCTAATTGTAAAAGCATGATTAGGCACATTTGTTGTTTTATGAATTTTCGCTGTTTTTTAGACATCCATTGATTAATATTTGATAGATGTCTTGCTTAATCAATTATTAAAAGTGCCTAGAATATAAACGTCTTGCAAAAAATCCTAGTTTCACATTTTTTCAACCTTTAAAAGCCGAAAACATACTAAACATAAATGTGGCTTATCAAGTTTTTACAATTAGCGCTTAAATTGTTTTATGTCCAATTCCAAAAAAATATAAAATATATAAATTGTACTTAGTCTACATTAAAAAATACTCTGGTTGGACCAAAATTACTCTATAGAAAATATTAAAATGTTTTTCCGGTAATGAGCTAAATTTAATAAACTTTTGAGCACTATTTGTAAAAAAAAAAATCGAAATTATTTTTTGGTAAAAGTGCAGCACAGGCGGTAGATTCAATCGCTGGTACACTGATAATAATCCATGCGTAAAATTACGAAAGAATGTCAAAATAACCAAAATATTTGTAGTTTTGACAAAAATTTCGTATTTTTATGCATGGATTATTATGAGTGTAGGGAACTGAAGACCCACTTCAATTTTTTTTACTTATTTCATATTCAGCTCTTTAATATGCATCGAATGAGTGGTATTTCTTCAACCAATTCGAAAAAGTTCCCTATTCGGGACACCCAATTGTATATGTTTATTAGTGTGTCTCGATATATAGCTTTCTGGAGATATAATTCATGTAATAAAAATCAAACGATGCTTAGTAATGCCCTAATTACGGATATAAGCATACAAATTTTAGGGGGATTCTTTGTTCCCTATCAGCGATTGAATATATTAATTAATGTATTTTAGCAAAAGTAATTTAAGGACGTGCTATCTTCTTCTTCATTTCCGCTTAACTCCCTGTGGAGCATAGGGCCTCCCAGGAAAAACTTGCTATTACCATAGAATGGGAAATGGAAGAAGAAAACAAGAATCAGAAGTACTTATAGTTGAGGCCAAGAACACCTGATTTTAACATGGGGGGTGTCATAGGAGGCAAGGCCTTGCCTTGTGCTTACATATAGGGACAAAAATAAGACGTCACAAAATATGTAGTGAAATCACCAGTTACACATAAGTACTTATTTCATTTCTTATTTGTAGCATCAAAAGTAATGTTTGAAGCCATTATATGACGTATTACTTGTAAGGATGTTAATAAGTAGTTATATATAGGTGCAAAAATAAGTACGTATTAACATGTACCTAAATAAGAAGGTATTAATAGGCTAAAATAACTAGTTATTAATAAGGACAATTATAACTAGTTATTAATATGTCCTAAAATAACTACTGATTTTAGTCATTACAAGGAAGGACTATAATAACTGCTTACCAGGAAGAAGTGTAATAAGTGGTGAACAGCGATTAATATTTCTCAAGAAAAAATTAAAAGACTTTGTTTATTATTTTCTAATAACATTTATTAAACATAAAAAGAACAAAAAAATTCACTTTAAAAAGTAAAAATCTTATATACTAGTACACCCAAAAAAAAGTTTGTAATATTAGCAACTCGTTTGCTGGGAGGATCCTAGCAGACAAAGTTGCTAACATCAGCAAACAAGTTGCTAAACTCAGCAAAAAAAATTGCGAGTACGAGTTGCTAACATTACAAACTTTTTTTTTTGGTGTAGGAACTTAAATGCCTTATACATATTTAAAATTTGGCTGGTTTTTAAAAAAAAGTACTTTAAAAATGTTTATTAATTAATAAACTACAAAAAAAGGATTAACAAAACTGAATTGACAAAAATAATTGCAATTAAAAAAGAATTATTCTTGTCGAGGCCAAAATTTGTACTTATATGAATTATATATGAACTAACATACTCAATAGAATTTTTGTTTTTCAAAATGTTCTATACCTTCAGGAATGATAAGACGCGTTTCCGGGGATTTTCCAATTACCCTTTCATCAGTTATCTTTAGAAGGTGGGAATACTGCAAATAATAAACATCAAAAGTTCATATTATCTACCATCTACTACACCACCAACTAAGTGATAAGTAGTAGAATAGTTAATAAGCCTTTTCAAAATGTTTGTAGTATGTATTTCAAAAACTTCGAAGGCATATTAACATATTAAGTGAGGAAGAATTTCTAGCAAAAAGATTTTCAAACTTACGAAGTTTTTTTCAACGATCCCATGGATTCATTGGATTTAAATATTGCTTTGGTTGACGAACATGATGGCTCAGAAGAACAATTATTTAAAATAGAAAACATTCTGGCTAAAGTGCTTGAAATGTCATACAATAATGAATATATATTGATTCCGGAAATTCATTCCATTCATGAAAAATTAAACGTACGTAATATATAATACATATTTTCAAAAGCCAATTTCTTTTTTAATAAAAGTTTTTTTTTCATATTTTAGACAACAAATTTTTAAATCTTCAAAGGAAAATACTCGGTTATTCTTCGAAAATAAGAAAATTATTACCAAAAAACTCTTAATGTATTAATAAATAAAATTTAATAATTTCTACTTAATATCAATTATCTTAATTTTGTTATTTACTAAATAAACTTTTGTTTTGTGAGAGTCGTTTATGTATAACTATATATTTGTTTGCTTAAATAAATTGCATTTAAATTATTAATTATGATATATTATGAGTCTTTATAAATATACCTTACAAAAAAGTAGTTACTTATTACCTTACAAGTACCTTATTTCTTTGGCCCTTCCTAATAAGCAGGTATATAACACAATATTAGTAAGACGTAATTGTTTAGCTTCCAAAATAAGTAGTGATGTATGTTCACATCAGTAAGGTATTATTTCAGACCTTCAAAATAACAACAAATGTAATGGATAGTCATTACTACGAAAGGTCTGAAATAAGTGATAATAAGTAACTTATTATTTTTGCTATTCCAAATAAGCAGATATTTAACACAATATTAGTAAGGCGTTGTTTTTTATCTTACAAATAAGCTGTTACATATATTCATATTAGTAAGGTATTATTTCAGACCTTCAAAATACGCAAAATTTTAGACCACATTTGGCTTTATAACTTTAGAAAGAAACAAAAAACAACATGTATGGGACATGTTTTTAATCAAAAAAGAAGAATTAGAAGAACAAACTTAGTCAAACAAAACATATTTTTTGTAACATCCTCGTTATTACGTAAACTTTTGTACCATTTCAATTTAACCCTTTGACGACGAATGGTTGATATGTCCCCATTTTACTTTAGGCCATTTAAGGGAAGCCTGCAGGATTATTTTAACAAAACTTATTGTGATCGATAATAGACAGATGTGGCTGTTTAGCAATACCTATATATTGTAGCCTAATAGCCTTGCAAGGTCAACCCGAAGTCAAAAATTAGTTTTTTTTGTTTTTTTTTTAATGATTTGTTTACGTTTTTGTTTTTAGTTTTTATAATGTTAAAAATTTAGTTATAAATTTATACAAAAATGGTTATTATTTTAGGATTCGGCATAACTCAAAGCAAGATACAAAATTAAATCGTAGACATAATCTTAACCCGTTAAGAAGCTAGAGCCCTTTAATGATTTAGATTTAGTACTATATTTCTCACATAGGGAGAGCAGTAAAGCTCCAAAAGCAGCACAAAATTTATTTTTATTCATAGACCCAAGTCTCCATAAAGTTTCGTCAACAAATCTTCAGCGGTTTAAGTTCGGTCGACAAAGCTTACAAAATTTTAATTTTTTTAAACGCTGGTAAGTTACTAAAGATCCACAAAAAAAGGTGTTTACTTATTTCGTCCATATTCAGCTGATCAATACACAGCGCTTGAGTGATGTTACTTACATTTTTTTATCGGGATACCCTAATGCATACATACATAAATGTATGTGTATGTTTATTGAACATAAAATTTCATGTAATCTTTATAAAATACAATCAGCGTTACAAACAACAATAATTCGGTTTTCATAGTAGGTGTTGCCATAAAATCATCTCTTTTCAAACACATGCAATATACCCGAGTGTGTCCCATAAGTAGCTGGCTAAATATTCCCATATGGATTTTTTGCAAAAGTAGTATAAAATAAATTATAATTGTAACGATTATGGGGACTTGGAATTGACCTTAATGTATATAACGCAAAAAAAAAGATAAAATTGAATTTGAAATGATAATAACGTGGGAAAATAATCTATAAATTGCAGAATAAAAAGAGCTTTACAAAATTGTTTCAGGAACATAAAAAAATTGAATACAACATTTTTAAAACTATAATCTTAGCTAAATTTTTTTTAATTTTCAAACTATTTAAAAGCCATAACAAATTTAATGTATCTTGTTATAAAAAAAAAACAGATAATAAAAAAAGAAGCCATAACTTTTAATTTAAGATCATATGATATCCTAAACTTGATTTTATATATTTTTTTTTAAAGTTCTAATAAATTATTCCCCAAAGACTGTTTATTTTCATATGAAATTTAAATTTTTCCAACTTTTTCTATAAAATAAAATTATTTTATGGGAATTTAATTGTTTGTTTAGTTTAGTAGTTCGTATTCATTTTTCTATTTAATAAAGAAACAATAAATAGATAATATGTTAATGATAAGAAAAATCTTAAAAAAAAAAAATACTATAAAAAAATATTTTGAATTATGTGTAATATGAGTTGTAGACTGTATGACTTTTTTTGGTGTGTTTGGAATAGTATCAGTTATCAGCTTTAAAATTTTATTTAATTGACAGAAATATTTAAAAAAAATTGTTTATTTTGAATGAAGAAATACCACAAGACTTTAATATGTTATGATTTAAGTTCCAATTTAGTTCAAAAGGTTAAAAATTCTAAGATTTAGGGGAGAAATCATAAATGTAATAATTCATTATAAAAAAAATATACTTTCCCAGTCAGAAACTGCCAGTGGTACAAAAAATCAAGCACTGGCACACCACTGGGCAACCGAGTAATTGTAAATATATTACTGGCAGAACACTTGTTTAAGACTCCTTACCAGCGTTTCCCAAAAAGCGCTTCTCCAGTATTTGTTTTACAATGATTTGAGTGGTTCAGATAAAAAAATTATTGGCAAAGAATTGCCTGAGACTACTGGGATAACGTTGATGAAAAAGGGTTTCCCAGTGCTATTCTGTAAGAAATTGCCAACGGCTTAAAAATCCAACAACTGCACTGACAATATGCATAAAATTACAAAAAAATGTCAAAATAACAAAATTTTTCGTAAAATAAACGAAAATTTGTACATTTTACTAAAGTTTTTGTAGTTTTGACAATAATTTCGTATTTTTATTCATAGATTATTAAGAGTGTGTGGTTAAGCATTTATTTTATAAAAATGATGATGCTTTGTTTAACAAAAGTTCTAAACGGAAGATTCCGAGCCATATCCTGGGGAATAATTCTCTCAGTCGTGATCGAATTTATTTCGTATCGAATTTAAAATCAATTGTTCGAATATTTCTGATGATGGGACCCGTTAGGTATCGTATCGATTTTATTTTTCAGTGTTATAAAATAAAATACTAAAAATGTTGTTCAACACAAAAAACATATGATTGACAAGTTGAATTTTGAGCGTAGACTTATAGTAGAATTTTATGGTAAGTATTTTTGTGGGTCATTTTAACCCGTTATATCCCTGTTTTAAGGGTATTTTTGACCTTTTTCACAAAAGGGTTAGAGGGTTAAAATTTAAAAAAAAATTTTCCTCGTAGTAGTTTACATAAATCTTAATGTTAATGTAAGGGTCACATGGTGTCAAATTTAAAAAAGTAAACACTTTTTAAGTTTTGACGCATTTCTGGCGTTCAAGTTGAATTTTCAGCTTTGGTGTATTCATAGACTTATAGTAGAACTTTATGGTCATTTTTTTGTCTGAAATTTAAACCCGTTTTATCACTGCCTTTCACGAGAGGGACAAAAAAGACCTATACATAAAAATATGATACAATATTCATTGTGAAGAGTTTGGCATAATTCCTTTGGCAAAATCAGTGTGTTCTGCCATGAATTCGGCAAGAATCGCTTGTTGTCTGTAATTTATTTTCGTTATGGTTGCCCTAATATGAAAGAAAATTAGTAATTTCTAAAAAAAAAACAAAAAATGCTTACAATTTCTTTTTCTTCAAACTTTAGAAACTAGGGAATACACCAGAAACGTAATTTCGAAAGCACTTTTGTTATCGAGTGAAAAATGGCACGATTGCATTGGAACACTCACGCGATATCGAATGCCATCATTAGAAATTTCGATTCAGTTTACTCAATATCGAATGACAGAATCCCAAAAGCAGAAACTTTTGAACGTTCGATAAGCAACTCGGTAGCTCACGACTGCGAGAATTAGCCTCCTGGTTTTGTGATTTTTTTTTACTTTTTTTAATAAAAAATAATTTTCTTGTTTTTGGAAAAGCTCTTTTAAGACCAACTTTTTTTTTTGTTTTTCCAACATTGCCAAGTTGATTTCCACAAAACTTATTATATGTCTCGTTAGCTCCGTGAATAGAGCTGTATGCTGATAATCTGGCGTCCAGTGTTCGAATCTCGGCGGGACCAAAATAAATGGAAATAAACCTATTTAAAACAAATATTCTAACTAAATACATGTGAACATTTTTTATTTTCGAAAATATATGTTCAGACCATAAAATTCATGGTTTTACCACCATTTTGACAACGTTGGTCATTTTGTTTCCCCAGTGCTTGTCCGCCATTTTTTGAACAAACGAACCTCTTGTCTAATGATGCTATCATTTTGTGGGTGGGACCACCAATTAACTGTGCCTTGCCAGGGGTCGTCCATTTGTCTTTTTCTGACTGGGTTAATCAAAAATAAGGATACACATTACAGTTGGTAGGGGGGGGGGGGGGGGGGGGGGGGGTCTTCTAAAAAACATTTTTGGAAGTACATTCGAGTGGGACGAATATAAAAAAATATATTTAAAAAATTATGGTTTTTGAAATTTAATTGAATGTTTATTTTAACCCATTAACGCCCAAATTAAAACTGACTGAGATAATTAAATAACATAAGATTTATATGATGGCAAAGTTTTAAAATAGGATAAGGTAAAATCAGAATTGCAAATAGTTATATGTTTTTTTTTACCCTCAGAGAAAATATTTAGTAGAAATATTTGTGAAGCCGTTAGTAATCCAAATTTGAAAGCTTTAAACTATTTTTTTAGTTCAAATTGAGATTTCAGTTGAAAATTTTGCTATTTTGACTTGATGAAATACAAAATTCTAAAAATATTATTTTAATAATCAAAACCAGCATATGACGTTGCAAGGCGATGTTGACGTTTCAGTATTTGTGTATTTTTTTATATTGTGCATGCTTTTGTCTAACTAGAAGGACTATAATAAGTAGTGTTGGTTTTTATAAAATAATTTATTATGTTTAATAAAATTAATAAAATAATTTTAATAATATGTTTCTTTTAACAATGAATACATATGGAAAGAATTGCAAAAATCAATGCTAATTTAAAAATTTGTTTACTTATTTTTCTATTATTTTAATAGATGTACATTAGAGCGACTCACAAAAAAAAGGGCACCATGTACCCTCCTAAAAATGAACCTTGGACTTTTTTAAGATGACATTTAAAATATTTCGGATCTAGCTTTGACCTCTCGTGAGCTGGACCATTTTGAAAATGAGTCTATTTTTGCATGTTTTGTTAATTTGAGAATCTTTCCTTACCAACATATACAATATGGGTATCATTAGGCGTGTCCAACTGTGTATAAAATTTGTCCAAGGACGATCATCCATGTCCTTTTTTTAAGGATATTCTGTAAAAAAACGGTTTTTGAATTTTTTGTTCAGGATTGTTTGTAATAAAAATGCCAGATTAACATATTTTCACCTTTAGTCGATTTAATTAAATACGGGTCTCAGCTTTTTTTGAAATTCGTGCTTGTTCGCGTTTTGACTAAAATGCAATGGGGTGGTAACTCTTCGTTTTAAATAGGGCAATATGGGTGTCAAATTTTTTCTTTTGCCAAGTACATCATCTTTGTATGTAAATAATTTAGATTTTTGCAAATTAGATGCATTTTACACGGTGCTCGGGAATATATATAAATGCAATTTTGTGGTAACTCTAATATGATAGCGTATTTAGTTTCTAGATCATGTATGGATGAAAATAGGACTAAAGAAAGAAAAAAAAAAAGATCCACGACTTTTTGGCGGCATATTTTTTCGCAAATTAATAAAAGTTATTATTTGTCCTTGGACAAATTTTATATACAGTTGGACGCGCCTTAAAAAAACTTTTCTTATGATACCCATATTGTGTATGTTGGTAAGGATACAGATTCTCTAATTAACAAAACATGCAAAAATAGAACCATTTTCAAAATGGTCCAGCTCACGAGAGGTCAAAACTGGAGCCGAAATATTTAAGATGTCATCATAAAAAATACAAATGTTCATTTCGAGGTGGGTACACCTTGCACGAATTTCGCTTCCATACAACTTGAGTAGCTCTAATGTACATACAAAAGGAACAAATTAAATAATAAAGACAAATAAGAGACCGATACAACTCTGTATTTAAAAATGTATGAATATTTCAAAGACAGATTCTCCAAAAAGTTGAAATTTGTTGAGTATTGTTATTTGAATGAATGTGCAGTATATTATTTCTATGTAAAATTGAAAGATCAAATCAAGAAAATTGTAAAAACTTTACTTCATTTGTTTTCTAATTACCTATTTTCTTCCATAAAACCAAAAAGATGGAAATTGATTCTCCAGCGTTGACACAGTCCAAATTATTTATTACACAGAACAAATTATCAACCTAAAATATCTAATGAAAGATTTTATTTAAACTTAATTTTTTTCTAAACAAATATTTAATTGAAGCAATTAATATTCTAATTTACTTTTAAATTTATAAACATATATTTTATTTTTGACATTAAATATAATTAAATAGAAAATTTTCAGTACAAAATACCAAATGAATTTGTAGTTTACAAATAAAACAAGCACACACACAAATACGCAAACAGACACAGCATTACTAAAATCACATATACATACAAACGTGTCCTTCACACACTTTTTTTTTTTGAGTATCATACTTTTTTTGTAGATAATTATTTATAGCTTTTTTTCTCTTTAATTCTCAATTAAAGTTTTAATTAATATTATCATTGCAGTGATAGCTGCAAAATCAATTATTATATTAATTTATTCAATAAATTTTTTAATTGAAACCCGTTTTTAATTATTTCTGTGTTGAGTTTGATAGATTTGCTTTAGCAATAAATAAAAAATGATATTTTAAGAAAATCTTATCCCATAAAGTACATACAAAGCCTCAAAGTTAGAATTTGAATTAAGAATGCAACCGGTTAAGGACACAGTTGGTGTAGCAAAAGCTTAGACAAAGCTTATTGCATAGTTCTACTAAATTTTGTCAAAAGCTCCCAACGGTATCGATGGTTATTAGTCAAATTTTCTATACTTTTAATAAAATTCCGCGTTTAATATTACGCATTTATTCTATGACTACGAAAATCGAATTACTATTTTAAAATAATCTTGAATATCCATCATATGTATAAAGTAAACCCAGAACCCTTGTGTTAGAAAAAGAAACTAATTTATTAAAAATTTTAATTTAAATACAATATGGCACAATTTTTTATTCACCCTTACTTAGTTGACAGTGACATAGTGAAAACTTTAAAAAAGCAACTCTTACTCAAAGCACATTTCAACCTTGGAAAATAGCAACTGTTTTCAAATTAAACATGATACAATAATAAACTGCAAAAAATGTAGTTTACACAAGTGTCACCACTTACGCAGGGTGCAGCATCCTTCCAAAAAAATGTTGCATGGAAAAAACAACGACTACATCACGCCCACAATAATTGCATAAGGACATTATGCAAATATTTACTTTACGCCATAAATAGTGGTGACTGATTAGGGTTGTTGATGGTTAAGATGACATTCAATTAATGAAAATTTTTCTCACTACAATATATTTGTGTTGAAAACTTACAAAGGGAACTATCTGATGAATGAAAAATGATGATGACAATATTTATTTTTTAAATAGGTTATTTTTATGTTAAAGTTTTCTTCAAGGTTGGTAACCAACACGAATTTAGTACAAAAACTGGTACCGTTACCCTTGTAAAGGCACCGGTTTTTGTTTATCTCGGTATTAGTATCGGTGTTTAGCTTGTATCGGTATAACCCAACGTTTTCCAAATGGGGGTTCGCTGACCCCCAGGCACAGTGCTTTCTCCAAGGGGGGAAAAAATATAAAAAATGTTGTGTCTTCGTTTTTAACGAAATTGACATATTTTAGAAATTGCTACACTCAGGGAACTTTTGCTTTAAAAATATGTAGTTGCTTGGGTTGTAATACAGTTTCTGTATTTTTAATGTAAATGTCAATCATTTGTAAAACAAATTATTTTTTTTACTAACATTGTAGTTCATTTAAAAAAACAAACTACATAGAATGACTATTTTATGGTTTTACATTAATTTTTTGCAGCAGTCTTTGTTATTAAAAAAAATTAAAAAAATAAATTTTCAATTTATAACGAGCTTTCAACCTCTGTATATTTACAAAAATAAAGCAAATCAAACATATTAGCTAGGTTGATACTAGTATTTCGATCTGGCTAAAGATCTCATCAGAACCCGAAGTTTTAGAAAAGCTAGAGCCTATATAATAGGCAGAACTTTAACAAAAAACCTATTAATAATCAATTTTGCTCCATTCTTGTCTTCTTAGTAATCAACCACGTGGTTAGGTCTTTTCCTAACAAGCATCATGACGTTACTAAACTTTGAAGACCAAAAATGTTCTATTTATATAAAAAATTTTTAGTGTGTACTCTGGCTCAAGTAATAATTTTTACAGTTATATTAGTTTTTTGTTTTTATATACATCGAGATTATTTTTATGTTATTTTCAATTTATAACGAGCTTTCAACCTCTGTATATTTACAAAAATAAAGCAAATCAAACATATTAGCTAGGTTGATACTAGTATTTCGATCTGGCTAAAGATCTCATCAGAACCCGAAGTTTTAGAAAAGCTAGAGCCTATATAATAGGCAGAACTTTAACAAAAAACCTATTAATAATCAATTTTGCTCCATTCTTGTCTTCTTAGTAATCAACCACGTGGTTAGGTCTTTTCCTAACAAGCATCATGACGTTACTAACTTTGAAGACCAAAAATGTTCTATTTATATAAAAAATTTTTAGTGTGTACTCTGGCTCAAGTAATAATTTTTACAGTTATATTAGTTTTTTGTTTTTATATACATCGAGATTATTTTTATGTTATTTTCAATTTATAACGAGCTTTCAACCTCTGTATATTTACAAAAATAAAGCAAATCAAACATATTAGCTAGGTTGATACTAGTATTTCGATCTGGCTAAAGATCTCATCAGAACCCGAAGTTTTAGAAAAGCTAGAGCCTATATAAATGTTGTTTTATTTCTTACTAATATGTGGCTCATCTTTTGAACATTAAAAAACAAATGACAATGTTAGTTGAATTTACTGAAATGTAAGTCGTCCTTTCTTTAAGTGAAATTTCATTTATTTTTAACTACATTTGCAGTGGTCTTTACATACATAGTATTCTTAGTGTACTGGTAAGACTAACGAAACTAACTTGTATTAAAATGGTTTGCTTTTCTCATTGAAGTATTCAGAATTGTATATGTTAATATGACCACCCAAAATAGGGAACTTTTTGCATATACAATTTGTAGTGATCGCAATTTTATCGTTTCTAATCCGATTTTCAAAAAATGAACATATTTGTAATTTAATTGTAGAGACTAACAAAAAACATGCTTACATGTGTGGGTTATCAAATTTGAAAATGTGAAATTTTAAATTTGGTCCGACTTAGCTCCATTTTTTTACGAATTTTTTAAAATTTTGGTTATTAACAAAATAAATTCTGGATTAAAGAAAACAAAAAAAAAAAATGAATGCAATCTTATTCCACTCAAAAACTACATTCATTTAAATTATAAAATAAAAATCTAATTTTTGCGATTTGTTCTCCAAAAAGCACCAATAGATAGATATTTTCTTTCTGAACTTATAAAGTGTGCATACTATTCTGAAAGGTCTTTTTATATAAAAGCGATTTGTATTAAAAACATGTTTGGTTTGTATAGAGTTTTCCCTCCTGCTGCTTATGAAATTGCCACATTTTTAGGCAAACATTAATTTTAACCCACTTTTAAAAATTGTGAACACATCCAATTAGATTGTGGACGTGGTTATAGATACTCCAACATATACCTAATATATTGGGTAAGTTTCTGCCAATCCCCACTTTAAATGTAGACATGGCATCAAAATTTGTAAACAAAAAAAAAAAATTTTATATTTGTGTTTTATTTTTGATAGTTGTGGACATAAATTTCCCAGTGTTGACTTAAAAGACTATTTAAGTAAAAAAAAAAATCATTGAATTATATTCATTGATAAATATTTTATTGAATAATAAAAGTTTACATTTTAACAAGAAATTAAAAGTTTACCTTTCTATTAGGATTTCCCAAGTTTTTGTTATACCAATAACCTATGCCAACTAAGTAAATGGACAAAATTAAAATATAAATTACTTCTGAGTTGGCGTATTGGCTAAACTGCACTTTTTGCGGCGTTCTCAAAAAAAAAGTAGGTAGTCCCCGCCAGAATTAAAAAAGAATTTTTTTTTTATTTTCGGATTGGGTTCGTGGGGCCCCCAGAGCCCAAAAGCCGAAATTACAACAAAATATATTTTTTTTGATACAATCGCAAAATGGAAAAACTTTACTTAGCGAATCCGCTAAACTGCCTATCACATAGGAGAACACCTATGGTGAAACCACTAAACTGCCAATCACAAAAGAGAAAACCCCTAAGCCCAGCAGGAGGACGGTCACGTAGAACAACTGTCATCAGCGAAACCGGGCTTTGGACGGACTGGAGGAGAAAACCCTTAATAATAAATTTTGTTTGTTTTGTTTGGATAGCATGTAAATTTTAATATATTAACAGTAAATTTTACAAAAATAAGCAAAAAAATACTGTCTCTCCATTTTTGCACTAAAAATATACTTAAGGTAGCTCTAGAAGGCAGGGACCGAAAATAACAGTTATTTTCAAATTTTTAAACAAAAAAGCATCTAGAAGTAAATGTCGGAAAACTGCTTCAAGTATACCATTTTGATCCTTAGGAACTAGTCTATAATAAAATGCATTGCTTTTTAAAATTTGATTTTTATTTTTTTTAGTAAAAATAAAAGTTATTCTTTGATTTTTATTTTTTCGAGCAAAAATAAAAGTTATTTTTTGATTTTTATTTTTTCGGGCAAAAATAAAAGTTATTTTTTGATTTTTTCGAGCAAAAATAAAAGTTATTTAAAGTAAAAGTTATTTTTTTATTTTTCTGAGCAACAATATAATTTATTTTTTGATTTCTATTTTTTCGAGCAAAAATAAAAGTTATTTTTGATTATTATTTCAATTTCTTGAGTTGAAATTCCATAAGTTATAAATTTTTATTTTTATAACGAATAAATAACATTTGTATGAACGAAATATATGAATTTTATGGTTGGCTTTTGTAATATTTTCGAGTTTTATAAACAGTAAAACTTATTTTTAATATGACGATTTTTTTTGAAGAATTCTTGTTTTAAAAATGACGATTTTAGTTTCCAAAAATTTGCAGCACTGCTCGTACAAATATAGTTGTTTGTCTTGTAGTTAGATACTTTAAAATGTATAATAATATATATTAATACAGTTATAACAAAAATATTTGCTGTATATATCATCACGATATCACCTACAGACAATAAATGTGAGAAATCACAAATTCGAGCACAATTTTATTATTATTTATTTCATTATTTAAAACTCGTCTTTACCGTTATATATTAAAAAAATATTTAAAATCAATAGTCTGAAAAGAAAAGTTTAATTCAGTTGATAATGTGAATTCATTTGAAACGTTGCATTTGAATAGCTTAAAATTTGTTTTTAAAAATGGGACGCAAACGATAATTTATATATACGCGAATTCTTTAATGAAAACGAGGGGAATGCGAATGCAAATCTTGTGATCAAAAAATAGATGGTATATATTTAACTAGTATTCGATGTTGTTAGTTCATTGGACTCATGCCAGATCTATCGTAATCCCAGATGCACAAACTGGGAAAATTTTCGTCATCATTTGAAAAACGGTGCAGATCTTTCTAAAGGGCTCATCTTGAGCACAAGCGAAATTGATCATATAGCATCTGATATTCATTCAAATTTAACTTCTGCTTATACTCTGAGCTGTCCTGAAAAGACCAGGAAGACGAAGAGGGATGTTCCATGGTGGAACGATGGTCTGGATAAGCTCAAAATGGAGGCCAGAAGACTGTTCAATAGGGCCAAGGAAACAGGAGACTGGGTTACCTATAAGGCAGCGCTCACTGAGTACAATAAAGAACTACGTAGATCCAAGAGGTCCACGTGGCGCAACTACTGTGAGAAGATCTCTGATCTTCCAGAGGCGGTGCGTCTACAAAAGGCCCTGTCCCAGGATCATACGAATGGTCTATGTACTCTCAAGAGGCCGAATGGTACCTACACTGAATCTCCCATTGAAACCTGTGAACTCCTACTTGATACGCACTTCCCAGGATTCGTTGACAACTGCGGGTCTGTCGTGATTCAACGAGTTCCAGACCTAACAGGCAGAAATGTACGCCTATGAAGTGCTGTCTTTCAGGAGAACAGGGTAAAATGGGCGATAGGTGAATTCTCTTCATTCAAATCTCCGGGTCCGGATGGGATCTATCCTTGTCTGTTGCAGAAAGGGATGGATTTAATTGTCCCACAACTGGTTAGGATATTTAGATCTAGTCTGTTATTCGGTCATGTACCGACGCCGTGGAGGGAGGTTAGAGTGGTCTTCATGCCGAAGGCGGGGAAGAAGTCTGAACAACTGCCCAAATCCTTTAGACCAATTAGCCTGAGTTCGTTTCTCCTTAAAACAATGGAGAAAGTCTTGGACCAGTACATTAGGGATACTTACCTAAGGCGAAAGCCGATACACAAATTACAGTTTGCGTATCAACGAGGTAAATCTACCGAGACTGCTGTCTATCATGTTGTCACTACAATAGAACGGGCACTAGAGGCAAAGAATATTGCCCTTTGTGCCTTTATTGATATACAGGGCGCCTTTGACAACACGTCCTACGAGGCAATTAGGGTGTCCATGGTTAGAAAGGACAACTCTCCAATTATCATCAATTGGACTTTGGAGATGATACGCTCTAGAATAATCACGTTCGGCATAGGGACTACTAGTAGGACCGTAAATGCGACTAGGGGCTGTCCACAGGGGGGTGTTTTGTCGCCGTTACTCTGGACGCTGGTCATTGATTAACTACTCGAAGGTTTGAACGACCTGGGTTTCAGGACTTATGGATACGCGGATGATCTTGTCATTTCTGTAGAGGGATTTGATGATAGGACCATATCCGAACGTATGCAACAGGCTCTGAACTATACTCTTTCTTGGTGCCGGGAAAAGGGCTTGTCTGTCAACCCGTCGAAGACAATCCTGGTACCATTTACGAATAGGAGGAAACTTAACCTGACAATGCCTGTCCTTGATGGGGCCACGGTGGGCTTTTCCAGTAGTGTTAAGTACCTCGGCGTGACTCTTGACAGATCCCTTACCTGGAATGAACATCTTGACTATGTCTCCAAGAAGGCCACAAGGGCATATTATGCCTGCCAAAGGCTTTTTGGTAAGACATGGGGTCTAAGGCCGCAGATGGTCTACTGGTCGTTTAACACCATTGTTAAACCTATGATCACCTATGCTGCCCTGGCATGGTGGCCAAAGGTTGAACAGGTAGGGGCAAGGGATGCTCTCAAGAGGATCTACCGTCTTATGTGTATTGGCATAACGGGGGCAGGCGGAACCTGACCGACGGATGCCATGGGGGTTATGCTGGGGATACCACCATTGCATATTTCTGTAATGGAGGCTGCCTGCATAGGATCCTCCAGACTTAGAGAATTCGGTGACATGAGGGGAGGTGATCTAAGGGGTCACATGAGGATCGCTAGAATCCTAATTGATGACCCGATTACAAAGGTTATGGATAGGAGGTCACCGGAGTACATCTTTGATAGGAACTTTAAAGTGATGCTGTTCGACAGGGCCATGTGGACCAACAGATCCTGGGAGCCAGAGCGGGGTTCTCAGATATGGTTCACAGATGGCTCAAAGCATGCGAATGGTGACACTGGTGCGGGTGTCTATGGACCAGGTTTCCAACGGGCCTTACCCATGGGTAGATACCCCTCCATTTTTCAGGCAGAGATTTTTGCTATCTGTGTCTGCGCGGAGGAGTGTCTACGAAGGGGCACTATTAGATCTCGTATCTACATTCTTTCCGACAGTCAGGCGGCATTAAGGGCTTTAATGTCCTATGAGGTGTCATCTGGTCTGGTCATGGAATGCATTCTGGCTCTTAACCGACTTGGCAGGCGCAACTCGCTTACCTTACGGTGGGTTCCTGGTCACGAGGGGCATGAGGGCAACGAGAGGGCAGATTGTCTTGCTAATTGCGGGGCCCGAAGGCCCTTTATTGGCCCTGAACCATTCTGTGGTATACCTTTGGGGTATGTTAGGGAGAAGCTCGGGTCGTGGAGGGAGTCAGAATTCTCTCTCTATTGGGAAAACTCTCTTGGCCAACGACAGGCTAAGAGATTGATTTCTTTTTCCAGTGCAGGATCGAGGTGACTCTTGTCCCTCGGGAGGGGTGACTTGAGAACCCTGGTGTCTTACCACTGCAATCTCAGATACCACCTGCTCAAAAGGGGTCTTTCGGACACGGATGAGTGTAGGTTTTGCGAACTGGTAGCTGAGACATCAGAGCATGTTCTTTGCGAATGTCCGAGGCTATGTGAAAGGCGTGCCAAGTTTCTTGGCAATCGCTTTGTCTCCCCTTCGGACATTATGAAGATTTTGCCTAATAGGATTATTGGCTTTATAGGTAGCTTGAATCTTTAGGGTAACTTTATGCAGCACAAAAGACCTAAGTTGGTAGCGGTGCATAGTGCCATATAATTTAATCTTATCTAACTAATTTAAAAAGACACATACAAAAAACCACAGTGAACTTTTTAAGAACAATGAAAAAAATCAAAATCAGATGAAAATGAAAATACAAAAATTAAATTTTCTGTTCAAATGTCAAAAAGTGAAGTAATTCAGGCGTGCATCGATATGGTGACAAAAGAATCTCTACCGTTGGCTTTTTTTGACTCGAAGAGATTTAAAATATTGACGACTCCAATATTTGATGGTTTAAAAATATCAAAAATTAATTCAAGAAATATAATGGAGTTGGTACATAGAAAATGTCACGCTATCAAAACAAAAATAAAAGATATAGTGAAAGATAAAGTTATATGATTGAAAATGGATACAGCAACGCGAAGGGATCGCGCAATAAAAACCAAAAAATGACTTGCTCGGAAAAATAAAAATCAAAAAATAACTTTTATTTTTGCTCGAAAAAATAAAAACCAAAAAATAACTTTTATTTTTGCTCGAAAAAATAAAAATCAAAAAATAACTTGTATTTTTGCTCGAAAAAATAAAAATAACTTTTATTTTTGCTCGAAGAAACAAAAATCAAAAAATAACTTTTGCTCGAAAAAATAAAAATCAAAAAATAACTTATTTTTGCCCGTAAAAATAAAAATCAAAAATACAAGTGTAGTAAAAAATTTACTAATATTTAGTTGTTTAGTTGTCTGATAAAATGATTGTGAATTCATAGAACAGTAATCTGATGTAGTTTATTTTTTTAAATGAGCTACGAATATAGCCAAAACGGAAAATTTTTATACAAATGACTGCTTTTTCACTTAATAATGAAGATACTTTATTACTACTCAAACAACTACAAATATTTATAGCAGAAATTCCCTGTGCCTACTTACTAAAGTTGAAAATATTTGTGTGTAACGCATTCTTTCTATTAAAATAATGCGAAAACTAAGTATTAGTGGTAAGTCAATATTTTTTGTATTAAAGTAATGCAGAGGGTAAGCTGGTGTCACTACTGTTAGTACAAAAAATAATAATATGTCATTACCGTTTCAACACTGGGTGTATGTGAGATGTTATTATTAATTCGGCTAAATATCATGACAATTCTATCTAAATTATTAGTTTTTAATCTCTCTTCCTTTCCACTTAATTGCCTGTAGATGAGGAGTTTTCTAAAATAAGTCTAATCATGAATTGTTACTTCTCTGCAACGAGGTGCTCAGCGCCCGTGACGTCCTGGGAGACTTTTTTTTGACATTATATTCATGTTTTTGTTTGACTGACTTGTCAGGTCAAAGAAGGTTTCATTTGAGCCTGACACCCTAAGAGACATGATTGGGTTTGAACTTTTCCAAATTAAAGTTGACCAAGTTCCTTTACTTTGTACGCCCAACTCTAATCTAAAGCCCAGTTTTTTTATCTAAAGACAACCATTTAATTTACATTCAAATAAAAAGTTACTATGAAATTCATTAAAATGTCTTATATTCCATACAAATGCATACATACATTAAGATTTTCTATATGCTAATCTTCTTTCACAATCATGCAAAGAGGACATTCAAGTCAGACATCCATTAGATGCCACAAACTGCAGCATACATTTTAATTACCATTGTACTGAACTATCACAAAAATTAAAAAAAGCAACATATGTGAGCGGGCGTGTATTTTTTTGTAATTTTGAAGTAAAAGTAATTTTTTATTTTCTTTGATTACTTTGGAATTTTTAAAAGAATCTTTTGACTTTTAATAAGACTGACTCGTGTATCCCTTTCCTTCAATAAAAATAAAACAAACGAAAAAAGCGTTTCTAGCTTTTTTTGTTGTTGCATTGTTTTTTTTTTATTCTCATATAGAATGCTTTTTAAAAAGTAATTATTACGAGATGAATATGAACAATCAACAGCACAACAGTCGAGCCACTCATCAGCGTTATGCAGGCTGCCATTCAGCAATGTAGGCTGGCAGGCAGTTCAGCTAGTCAGTCAGTTAGTTCGCCATCAGCATCAGCCCATTTAATAGTAAACAAAAGGGGTCGTCCTTTATGTCATTTGTTAGCTCTTTGCTACTTGATTATATGCGTATTTTTTTTGGGGATGGCTGCCAGAATAACTGGCTGTGTAGCTGTTGTTTTTTCCAGTTTTATTATATGGTCTAACAGCTGTTTGATTTTTTTCAGCTATATCTAGATTTTGTTAAAAATGTGCAACATGGCTATTAGCTCACTTTGATACCTTTGTTAGTTTATGAAGCATGTTCACTAGGGCGTCCCTTAAAAATAGATTTTTCTTTACACCCTCAGTTTTATTGCAAGTCGTTCCAAGTTAAAGAAATCTATATTTTTTCTAAAAACGTTAACCCGTTGCGAATTTTAGCAGAAAATTACAGATTTTTAAAAAAAGTGTTTTATGTTTTACTTTTAAATTTAAAAAAATTAAAACCAAGAGTTTAATAATTGAAAAATCAATATTTAAAAAAAAAAATAATCTTTCATTTCATTTATTAAGTTAATATACTCAAAATTACTCAGATATGTAATTCTGACGTAATCGGATATTATTACAAACTTTATCCTAGAATCAAAAAAAAATTCAAAAACTTATATTTTGAAGATTGTTCCAATGATTAATTTAGAGATATCGATAGCTTTTTTTATAATATAATTGAAGTTAAAAAAAAAGAAATTAATTAAAAAAATTAAAATTCGTGTTTGTGTGGAGCAGGCGCGGATTCCGGGGGGATGATATATCACCCCAAATTTAAAAAAAAACTAACATATTTGTAATCTGCTAGTAGAGACTAACAAAACCAATGTGGGTTATTTCTAATTATTACCGAGACATTCCCATTTTAAAATAAGAAACTCCAAATTTTGCCCCACTGTAGTCCAACTTTTTGCAAATAGCCGCAATAAATCGGAGCCAATTTTATTAAAAAAAAAAATGAATGCAATATCTTGCTCCACTCTAAAACTACATTTGTTCCGCAAAAAACACCAACAGTCTTTTAGCTCCAGATAAATATTTTCTTTCTGAACATATACAGTGTGCATGTCGATAAAAAAATGTTTGATTTGTAGATACTTTTCCCGCCAGCCGCTTCTAAATTCGATACATTCTTAAGGCAAATATCAAAATTGTGCACGCCTCCAATTAGGTAGCGGAAGCGATTATAGATAGTCCAACATATATCTAATTATTGGATAAGTCTCTCCCAATCCCCGCTTTAAATGTAGACAATGCAACAAAAAATTAAAAAAACGCATTTTTGGATTTTTTATTTTTGGATATTGTGGGATTGCTTACAGCAAATCATAGATTCGGACATAAATTTCACATTGTTGACTTAAATGTATATTTAAGTCCAAAAAGTCATAGGATTATGTCTATTAATATATATTTTATTGAATAGTGAAAATTTACAATTTAACAAAAACTGAAATTTGTACTTTCCTATTTGGGTTACTCAAGTTTTTGTTTCAACAAGATTGTTAAATGGGACTCTTTTAAAAAACTTTGAAATATACAGGCAATTTAATTTCCTCTTCTTGCTATTCCGCTGCTTGTTTAGTTATTATTCATAGACTAGTCTGAAACCTTAATGTTCACTTCTTAAGGAGGGTTGTACTGATGCAGCTATTTGATTATTTAGTATTCGGGCAATAATTTTATTAAGGATAATTAAAAGGGTGATGCTCCTCCAGTTCTTGCATTTCATCTGGTTTCCCTTCTTCGGCAGATTTATTACTAAGCCTACCTTTAGGCCTCTTGAAAGCGACTTATTTTGCCAGAAGTGCATTAAGATTGGCTGTATAGTATTTGCTGATTCGAGGGATGTTTATTGTCGTTATTGCTTCAGTTATTTCTTCATGACTAGGTCGCTGGATGTTTACGTCAATTTGGCTGTGTTGGCTATGCTGGCTGTGTTGGCTATGCTCGATAGTTTCTTCATTTGCGCTAGAGAATATCTTTCATTCATGTTCTTCCCAAACTCGCAGGTGACTCTTTTGTGCACTCGAGTTCGCCCTTAGCATTGCGCATATTCGACTGGTTTTGTCCGGCTGGCAATTTGGTTATCCTGAATATATTAATCGGTCCAACGCTTGTCCTTTCTGACACTAAATTGGACCTTCCGATTTAAGCTGCTAAACTTTCGTAACCTGAACAGTTTTTGCATTATTATTGGATGACTTAATATATTTTCTATCTTTAATGAGATCCCAGGTGTGATCTGAAATCCATGGCTTAATATTTTTGACTGAACTGCCAAGACAGTTATTTACCGACTTTATAATTGCTTAACCAACTTGATTCCAGTACGTGTGTGGTTCATACGCATTATTCATTAGTGGATCCGTCTTTGTCTTGAGAGAGTTTGAGAAATGGAGTAGTGTTTCTCTGGTCCTTAGTCTTTCAAAGTTGGATCTTTCTCGCCGTTTTGGTTTATTAACGTTGTTCGCAGTTCACAACCACGTGCTTTTTTACGAGTGTGGGTTACCGTACAGCGAATATTTTTGCACCATTCCTCTTATCTAAGAAAGGTTTTTGATGGAGTGTTATAAAAAAGTACTTTTTTTGAAAAACAAATATTTTTTTTTCGGCCACCCTATTGCTTAAATGGTGCATTAAAAAAGGGGGGAAACATTTTTTAAATAATTTTTTTGTAGAATCGAATCGTGAATTCGAATTTCATATAAATGTAATAATTTTTTTCTGCAAAAAGAATACCCTAAATCAGCGTTTTGGCCGCCGAGCGCATGTGGTGTGAGTTGTAATTTAAAAAATAAGAACGTCACTTTTTTATTGGTAAAAAAAAATTTTAAAAAGTGATGATATTTCAAAAAAAATATAAACTTTAGTTTTTCTGACAAACTCTTATAATTATCTTCACTTTTATTTTAAAAATATTTGACCGTTAGTGGCCCGCGGAAAAAAACGACCCATAAAACGCTTCCCATCAATATTCAGTATTGTATTTTATTTCACGCAACTATATATAAGGACTACAAATCTTTTAAATTGATCAAAAAATCCACTTGATACAAATAATTATTTTATTCAATTTTATCAGAATAGGGTATAACCTAAGGCTATTAAACTAACGAACAGGCTCAGTTCTTTATCGTACCAATTTACTTTTACAGGTTAAAAGGTGGTGTCAAAAACAATTTTTTCAAATAAATAAAATTTTTAAACAATTTGCGCTTTGGGAATTTTTATCACTCGGCTAAAAAATCGATTTCTTTTATTTGGAACCATTTGAAATAAAACTGGGGGTGTAATGGTACGAAAATCTACAAATCATGTTTTAAGGGACATCCTAATGTATGACTTGCATTTTATACCTCTTATTCCTGGTGAATGTATGTTGGTACTATTCCACGCATAGAATAATGCAAAACCCATCATATTGTACACCTCACATCTCATCACAATAATCAACTTTATTGGGTTTAGGTCTGGGTGCACGTTCTACTCCTCATATATTTTATTATTTTACATTCACTCTCATAATGTTTCATGTTTACATGTGCAATAATTATAAATTCTTTGTGTGCTTTGGTAGATTTTAAACATTCGAGAGTTTTGTTGCATCATAATGTTTAATTGTTAAATAAATCAATGTCACATATATCCCGTATATCATCATGAGCAGAGTTGAAGGGGCTCAAATACTCTCTGCATGTACGAGTTCATATAAAATTGTAAAACAATAGAAAAGTGGTTAGTAGCCCTGTGGAGGATTTAATTGCCAGTGAAGTATGTTTATATTGTTTTTATGTTAAACAAAATAGAAAACGAATATTGAAACGAATTGAGCATAAGTTTTAATGACTTTATGGAATGATTAGCAATATGTTCAGAATAGGTAAAAAATCCTAGTAAAATAGTAAAATCTAAATAACCGGTTGCAAAACAACTTATACTATATTACAAGAGGTTCTAATTTCTGTTATACAACATATTCTTTTTGTATGGAGTTTGTCCTATTTACAATTGGTTCTTTAGCTCCAAATAAGAACAAGTTGCTTTAGAAACGGTTCTTGAACCATTTATAGAACTGGTTCTGGGACAGTGAAGCCTTATATTTTGACTCCCAGGAACCTGTTTTAAAACCGGTTCTATGCAATCGGTGACAAAAGAAGCTGTTCTAGAATATATTTTGTGGTAACTAGTTCTAAAGTTGCTGGGATAGATTGAGTTAATAGATGCTAAAAATTCTTTTAGTAATCAAAAAAATATAGCTTTATTTACATTTTTAACCACTTATCGATCTACTCGAAATACGTTAACTGGAAAGTCCCCTTCAGAATTTCTCCATGCCCGACAGCCACGAACTATTTTATCAGCATTATTTCCATCGAAACATTCAAAAGATGATAACTCTAGAAAGTTTAATATTAACAACCTATTTCGTTTGGAGAAAAAAGTGGATGGAATAGTAACCAATGATGATGGCAAGTTGATGTATACTATTCAAACAAAAATCGGATATATTAGATGAAATCAAAACCAAATGAAAAACAGAATTGCCATAAATGAGAACAAATCCAAAAACGTTAAAAATATTGATGTCCCTTTTAAAAAAATTTCTTCATTAATACCAAATAATTTAACACCTGACAACAAACAGTCACCGGTTGTTTATAATTTACAATGCAACGGTTTACCTGCCCTACACCATGGCAGTCGGCATAATATCACCTGAAGAGAATATGGATACTTCCGCCAATTAGCAATCGACTAAAACCCATAATTTTGAGACATAATATACATAACCACAAAGATATGATCCATATTAGGTCTGAGGGAAATGTTGTAACTTGTTCCTTAATAACTTCTAATAGTTTATCAAGTATTCTTTAATAATTTGTAATTTGTATTTTAGTTTTCACAACTATTTTATTAATTTTTATTAATGTAACTACTTTTATAAGTTTGGTCTCCGTATTTCAATAAAAGAACAATTATTACAGTTTTTATTTCCTAAAAATGTTAAGTTTTCTTCGATCTTCTTTTATTTTATTCTTTTTAGTTTCATATAAGTTTTTAATTATTAAAACTAGTTTTTCCAATTGTAATATTTGTTCCCTGAAGAAGTCACCCAATGTGGAGACGAAATATTCGAAATAAAGTTTTTATATCCATAAAAAAGCTTCTGAAGTACTTCGTCGACGAGATTATTATCTTTTAGTAGCTGATGCTGTTATAATATAATAATATAATATTTAATACATTTTTTGATCAGCTTTAAAGAAAAAGTTAAACAAAGGAGTAATGATAATATGTTAGCATTAATAAATTATTTAAAAACTCCAAATAATTTGAATGCCAATTCTAAAACATCAAAAAGTTCTTTAAACTTATATGCTGAATCAATATATTTTTGGTCAATCCATCTCTGAAATGTCCATAAGTGATAATAATATCTGAAACAAAAGGCTATAAATGTTTTAAAATGGAACTGAAAAACCATAACAACAAATATATGATCCATATTAGGTCTGGGGGAATTTTTGTAACTTGTTCTTCAATAACTTCTAGTATTCTTTAATAATTTGTAATTTTGTATTTTAGTAGAAATTATTCGATTATTCGAACGAACAAAAATTAAAAGAGGCCATACGATTTGGACGTTATTTCAATATGAAATAACTCCCAATTTGTATGGAAATTATTGGGAGTTACTTAATTTTTCTTTTCTTGGGACTTATTTCATTGAGAGCTATTCACTGCACCAAATAATAATACAGTAATTTGATGGGGTTTGTTTTTTTAAATGAACTACAAATGTAGTCAAAAATTAAATTTCTTATACAAATGACTGTCACAATGACCTAAGAATAAAGATACTGTAGTAAAACTCAAACAACTGCAAACATTTACAGCGGAAGTTCCCTGAGTATATTTTATATTTATCCACATTATAAACACTTATTAAACTATTTCATATAACTAGAAATCATTATTTGACTATATTATAAAATATTTCAAACAAATCAAAATGTTAAATAAGTTATAAATGTTCATTGAATATTTTTGCACATGAATGCACTTCACACTTTGCCACATAGCAAAAGTGATTGATATAGTTAAACAAACATATGTTGCAATAAGTTTAATACATAGTAGTAAATATTCATAATAAAACTTTTATTTAAATTAATGAATAAATTGCATTTTTTTTTTTAATTATAATGATGTAGTAAAACTATAGTTTCCCATGAAAATCTAAGTGATTTAAAATTTTGTATATTTTTTTGACATTTATATCGTATATTTTTCACGCAATATTAACAATATGTCACCCGCATATTTAATGCTTGATTTAGGATGTGAGCATCTTGAAAACTGCTGAATAAACATCCCCCTGGTGTAAATTGCAAAAGACAGATATGCGTGAAGAATTATTGTCCATGGCCATAAACTAAATGATATTTTGCAAATATGGACGAAACATCTAAAGGGATTTCTTTTTCGATAATTTTTTGATTGTAGATGACAGTTTATTTGAATGATTTGTATAGTTTGATGTCAAAGACGATAAGATGTGATGGCGTGAAATTAATCAATCATATTTTGATTTTTTTTTGTCAATTTATTTTTTTTATTATTTTTGAAAAAAGTTAATTGAAAACTAACACCGTAAATAATCTATGAGTTAGGTAAGGTTTGTCAGTATTTAGTTAACTAAAAGAAGGCACTTTCCTGCTTGTTTATTTTAATATAAATGAACATAAATTAAGTTATTTTTAATATCAATTTATCTGAAGGATATAAAAATAGAATAAAATTAATAAAATATGTGCTTTGATTATTTTTGTTCTTATATGGTTTAATTGATTAAATATTACAAGCAATCTTTAACCCTTTGAATACCCTTGTACACTACAGAGTATACATTTTTAAATAAAAATAAAAATTTGAATAATGCAATACACATTAAGTTTTTGTTTAAATATGTAGATTAGATTAGATAGATTAGATTAGATTAGATTAGATTAGATTAGATTAGATTAGATTAGATTAGATTAGATTAGATAGATTAGATTAGATTAGATTAGATTAGATAGATTAGATTAGATTAGATTAGATTAGATTAGATTAGATTAGATTAGATAGATTAGATTAGATTAGATTAGATTAGATTAGTTAGATTAGATTAGATTAGATTAGATTAGATTAGATTAGATTAGATTAGATTAGATTAGATTAGATTAGATTAGATTAGATTAGATTAGATTAGATTAGATTAGATTAGATTAGATTAGATTAGATTAGATTAGATTAGATTAGATTAGATTAGATTAGATTAGATTAGATTAGATTAGATTAGATTAGATATTAGATTAGATTAGATTAGATTAGATTAGATTAGATTAGATTAGATTAGATTAGATTAGATTAGATTAGATTAGATTAGATTAGATTAGATTAGATTAGATTAGATTAGATTAGATTAGATTAGATTAGATTAGATTAGTTAGATTAGATTAGATTAGATTAGATTAGATTAGATTAGATTAGATTAGATTAGATTAGATTAGATTAGATTAGATTAGATAGATTAGATTAGATAGATTAGATTAGATTAGATTAGATTAGATTAGATTAGATTAGATTAGATTAGATTAGATAGATTAGATAGATTAGTTAGATTAGATTAGATTAGATTAGATTAGATTAGATTAGATTAGATTAGATTAGATTAGATTAGATTAGATTAGATTAGATTAGATTAGATTAGATTAGATTAGATTAGATTAGATTAGATTTTAGATTAGATTAGATTAGATTAGATTAGATTAGATTATTAGATTAGATTAGATTAGATTAGATTAGATTAGATTAGATTAGATTAGATTAGATTAGATTAGATTAGATTAGATTAGATTAGATTAGATTAGATTAGATTAGATTATAGATTTAGATTAGATTAGATAGTTAGATTAGATTAGATTAGATTAGATTAGATTTAGATTAGATTAGATAGATTAGATTAGATTAGATTAGATTAGATTAGATTAGATTAGATTAGATTAGATTAGATAGATTAGATTAGATTAGATTAGATTAGATTAGATTAGATTAGATTAGATTAGATTAGATTAGATTAGATTAGATTAGATAGATTAGATTAGATTAGATAGCTTAGATTAGATTAGATTAGATTAGATTAGATTAGATTAGATTAGATTAGATTAGATTAGATTAGATTAGATTAGCTTAGATTAGATTAGATTAGATTAGATTAGATTAGATTAGATTAGATTAGATTAGATTAGATTAGATTAGATTAGATTAGATTAGATTAGATTAGATTAGATTAGATAGATTAGATTATAATGGCACTAGCACCGCGACCAGAAATTGGTATTTTGTGCTGCCAGCGAATACACCCTATATGTTCAGGCTCCCTACGAAGCCAATTATCCTACCAGGTGAAACAGTTTCCAAACGTCCGATGGCGTCACTATTCGATCACCAAAATAACGCACCCTCCTGTCGGAGAGCCTCGGACATTTGCAGAGAACATGCTCAGAGGTCTCGGGTTCCAATTCACAAAACCTGCACGTATCCGTAGAGGATCGTCCCATCTTGTACAATTGATACCTAAGGCCACAGTGTCCTGTGAGGTAACCCGTTACGGTCCTTAGTTCGCCCCTCGTCATAGACAAGAGTTTCCGCGATCTCTCCCCAGAGGGAGATATAAACAGCCTCGCCTGTCGTTGCCCAGGCGATCTGGCCCCAATAGGCCCCAAACTCCGACTCCCTCCATCTTCTGAGCCTCTCTCTGACATACCCATTGGGTACGCCACAGAAGGGTTCCGGGCCAATGAATTGTCGACGAGCTCCGCAGTTGGCTAAACAGTCAGCCCGTTCGTTGCCCTCATGCCCTCATGGCCTGGAACCCAGCCCAGTGTCAAGGAGTTGTTAAGTCCTAGACGATTTAGAGAGTCGATACATTCCTTAACCAGACCAGACGACACATCTTGAGCCCTCAAGGCACCAAGTGCCGCTTGGCTGTCAGATAGAATGTAGATCGTGGCCCCCCGTGTCCTCCTCCGCAGACACTCTTCCACACAGATAGAGATAGCGAAGACATCAGCCTGAAAAACGGAGGGATATTTGCCCATGGGCTGAGCACGCTAAAATCCGGGTCCGACGACACCCGCCCCCGTATCCATGTTCGACTGTTTCGAGCCATCCTTGAACCAGACCTGTGCACCAACCTCCGGTACCCAAGATCCATTCAACCACGTGCTCCTGCCGAAAATCACAACAACGAAGTGCCTAACAAATACTTGCACAGGCAGTATCTTGTCACTGACCCTAATAACCGGGTCATCAGCGAACATTTTCGCAATCTTAAGATGTATATAAGTATATTGATCATTGAACAAAAATCAGTATTTGGCAATATAGCCATATAGTCACGATATTTGATGAGAAAGTTCGATTTTTATCATGAACCTTTATCTCCGAAGATCTCGTAAACTAAAAAAGCAAGAATCTCGAAATTTAGCATATAGCATCATCTAATGACCAGAACTAAATCAAATACAGCTCTTTTCAATATTTGAGTTCTTTAGTGGTGAATATGGGCTGAGAAGCTTCAGAAAGTTAGTTTTAGGGCTCATTTTTCGGTTTACCCATGCGAAGTTTTTGCTTTTTAATTTAAGTACCCCTAACAAAATTTCGAAGTCAACTAGAAATATATTCACAAAAAAAAAAGTCGGTAGTGAAACGGTTAAACTAGTTACAACTCCATCATGCTTTGTTTCAATACCTTTTTGGATTTTATTAGGCCCTCAAAACACTAACAAAGCGACTATCTCGATGTATTATCTCCGGTCTTAATGAAATAGAGTAAATTTTTAAGGGTTAAAAGGTGGGGTAAAACTTATTACACTTTTGAATAGAAAGGTGCCTGAAATTAGTTAAACTCACAATTTTTTCTATGTATTGTTAAAATTCTCGGAAAAAAAATTGTTCAATACTCACATTACTTAGCCTTGCCATTTATTTGAAATAATTTAAATATAGGTGGAAAAAGCCATTCAAAAAAGTCGCATAAAAGTTGAACACTTATGAATATCTGAGAAAGGAAAGACTCTTTTAAATTCAGTCAGCATTACCATATATACTATTAAACTTTATCCTACCATAGTTTTTTAACAAAACGCCACACACAGAGAAAAATTCAGCTATTTGCCTGAAATTTGGTTACTGCTATTCAAATTCGGTTTTACGAATTTCAGTCGGTCGGTATAACTAAACTTTAGTTTTCACAACAAAGGCCGATTAATTCAACTTAATTAATTCTTGAAAGTTATCGGTTATCGTCTTCAAAAACTTTTTCATTTGGATTTCCATTATTCTACAATTTCTTTGAAATAAAATGGAAATTCGTAGAGAGTGGACATATAAAAAAGCACGTGTCCCTTATGTTTTTCTCCTCTGTCACAATCCAGAATTTTATTAAGATTGGATAAACACCACCCCAGGCGATTCTCCCGCATTGTAACAGTAATATGATATTAACGTATTTTTGCTTAAAATCAATGAAATTGAACCGAAATTCGTATATTGAAACTTTTCATTATATGAACTATATCATTTAATTTGTTAAAAGCTTAAAACATTTTGCGATACTTGGAGGCAAAATATTTAAAAAAATTTTTTTTTGTATTCGTATTAGCCGATGTTGCTAAATCCATGCGCATTAATGATGGCGGTTTTAAATGTAAACCAAATTTAAAATATTAAATTTCAGTTTCTAATTGGAAGTTTTCAGATCTCAGTGAATTTATCACATTTCAAAATAATAATTTATATTTTGAAATGTGATAAATTTACTGTGACCTGGAAACTTCCAATCGGAAACTGAAATTTAATATTTTCACCAAAAAATATACAAACAATTTTTTTTTGTCATTTATCAGAACTTAAAAGAAAACAGCGACTATTTTGGAAAAATAAATAAAAAGATGAGAAAAAGGAATCCCAATTTATTTATAAAAAATAATAAGTTATTTACCGTCGGTACAGTGCACGTAGTGCTCGATGTAGTTTATAAGTTGATTTCTCAATAATAACTAGTGCAAAAAGGAGGCGGCAAGTATCGCTTAAGTGACGTTTACTAGTTATTTTCTAAGTAAATACTCCTTACAAGGATGTCAAAACAGGGAGTAAAAATAGATCATAATGTATAAATAACTCAATAAGGGGTCAAACTTTGTCAGAAGGTTAAAAGTTTAAAAACATACGAATTTATCATTTGTTCTTAAATACACATCTTATGCCGATTTTATGATATTAAATTGGGTTTATTTGAACGTATGTGCAGAAAATCGCATTAAATAATTTTAAATTCGCAAAAATAAAAATTTAATATAAGGATGATCTTTATAGTTAAGATAATTTCATTTGCTCCATAAAGTGTACATTCCTTGGAATTTGTTGATGCTTTTCCGATTTTAGTATTAAACTCATTAAAATCTTTGATGTACACAGAATTCCTTAGAAGAGTTTTAATGGCATATTTTCACTAAACTAATGAAGTTTTCTTCAAAATGTGAATGAAAATTTTCTTAAACTTCATGAAAAGCTTCAAAATGTTAACGATCCGTTAGTTACGAAGCAGTTGTATGTACTTCTTGTTAGACCAGTTTTGGAGTTGGCCTCGATTATATGGAATCCATATTATCAGGTTCATACAAATTCGCTTGAGTCCTGGTTTCATAAAAATAATAAAAATAAAATATAATAATATTTTTTTCTTATTTAAAAATACAATAATAATTTTTAGAAAATTCTAGTTTATTTTGTGATAAAATTTTTTATTATTTTCCGTCCAACAAAATTCTCTAATCCAAATATTTAAAAAAAACTTTTTGTTTTTTTTTTTTTATTTTGCTTAAACTATCAATTGAAAACTGTTCCTAAGTACTTTAATATTTTTTAGATAATATTTTCATTATTCTATTGTAAAGTCTACATTTTATAAAACATCGCAAAAATGTACGTATGATTTTTAATGTTTTAAATGCACTGAAACGGAAACTAAGGAGGGTCTTTTGTTAAATGTTTTGTTGTAATTAAGTAAATACAAGCCGTATATTTAGAAAAACTGCTAAATGTGCTGTTAAAAGTCAATACAATCGCATGCATTTTCTTGACTTGAATCAAAAGTTGTTTTATTTTCTGGGGTATCATGTATTATTTGTGGTACTAAAAGCGCTATGATAATCTCTGAAGGTGTAAGTAGCGCATAAAAAGGAAACCAGTACTAAATTAATTTACAACCCTCAAAATGTTAACAACTCCCCCATTTAAAATGTTAGTTAAGGTATATAAATAAAACGCAATATAAGTAGTTAAGAAATTCTTTTTGTTTTGATAACATTTAATAAAAACAAAATCTACAAGTAACTTGTAAAGCGTTTAGATTGGCACAAATCGCAAAAATGCACTACAAGATTGTTTAATTTTGTCGTATCCGCAACACGCGAAGTGAGGAAACCTTTAAACTTTATTTATATTTCCTCTTCGCTTTATACAACTGACTTCAATTCATGAATTATTTAAAATCCACAACATAATTGAGCGTTTTGAACTTGGTTGGATTCGATACAAAATAATTTTAAAGTTTAAATTTTCGGCATTTTTTAAAGGCTTTTTTCATGCGAATATTAACTTACATTATATTATTTCATTTAGACACCAATTCTACTCCAGCTAATGCAAATTGCATTAAAACGGAGAATATTTTAGGAGAAATGCCATTTTTTCGAAATAAATCCAAAAAAAATCATAGTTTGGACACCATAATCATCTATCGTTCTAGTATTGCAAGTAAATTGAACATTTTTCCTTTTAAATTTTTAGTACGTTTATATAAAATTCAAAAATTTCATCACTGTGCATAAACTAGACATTCCAGTGAACACAATGTTGTATTCAAATTGCAAATCCATTGAAAATATCCTGATATATTTAGGAAAGATCTTAATATTTTAACTATTTACTTTTCAACACGTACTCGTTTGTTTTCAACTTTTTGTAGAACCTATATTTGTAAAAAAACATATGGTCTATTCGACATTGTTAACGCAGAATCAGCGGAAACATAATTTACTTACTGAAAGAATTTACTTACTGACTGTGAAATGTCACTGGATCTCGTCCATTGAAATTGTTCATTAAATTGATGAAGTTTTTCATAAAATGTAATAAAAATTTCATTTTATTTATTAAAATATCATACGACTAATGAAAATATTTCATTAAAAATAGTTTCATTAAAACTATTATGCTTTTTCATAAAGTTTAAAAAATGTTTCATTCACATTGTGGAGAACTTTTCAGTAGTTTAGTGAACAAATTTCATTAAAACTCGTCCAAATAATTCTATCTGTGTAGAGGTACGCTAAGTATACATCTGGCAAATGTTTGCTTCATTTGTGGTTTTCGAGATATCGCGTTATTTATATTTACGTTACTTACTATATTTTTTATATTCATATAAAAATATTCTTCTTTTTTAAATATTTCAGGATATATCCAATGGATTTACTATTTTGATACAAAAATGAGTTCGGTGAAATGTTAAGTGTACGCGCATATTGATAAAATAATGAAAAATTTTGCGAAAAATTACTCATTTATTCCGCTTTTTTTTTATAAAAAAAACATGACTAGAGTATGACTTGTATCTAGAGTGAATCTACATGACGGACTAAATTGCTATTTTGCAATAATAAATATAATATTTTTTATTACAAGCGCTTACAGCGGAAGTTTTTTTTTCAAACACATTTCGCTTTATGAGAACTAAAGCTATCTATCAGTTTCGCCAAAGTGTA
Organism: Delia radicum; assembly: GCA_021234595.1. Classification (NCBI taxonomy): domain Eukaryota; kingdom Metazoa; phylum Arthropoda; class Insecta; order Diptera; family Anthomyiidae; genus Delia; species Delia radicum. The sequence goes on from CM037854.1 coordinate 86,214,081, forward strand.
CATCAATAAAAATTTGAATAAGCTTAATACTAAAATCGAAAATCCTTATACAAAATTTTGATGTTCATTGGGTTTGTGATTCTCTTACATCTTATACACTCAGTGGACAGATATATACTGGCTTGGCGCCTTCTGGAGAAAGGGAACAAAATCAGAGTGAACGAGGAGGCAAAGATTTGTGTTGCAACCGTTTTCGTGGAAGTGTACGAAAGATCGTCTGTGGCAACTTTTTTACAAGTTATAATTTGGCCTCTTCTTTGATGTTGGACTATAACTTGTCTATCTTGGGCACCGTGAACAAAAGGCGAACATTTGTTCCGGCTGAATTTTCTAAACCCGGGGAAGAGAAGTAGAATCTTCAGTCTTTGAATTTACCAACAACATTAGTATGTGCTCATACATCCGGAAAAAAAAAACAAATCGGTTGTGCTACTATCAACATCTCATTATAATAGCGAGGTTGGAGGTGAAAAAAGGAAGCCAGTAATGATACTAGATTATAATAAAAGCAAGGGTGGAGTTGAAAATATGGATAAATGTCTGGGCGAATATACGACAAAGAGGAGAACAAGTAGATTTCCCTTAGCGTTTTTTTTATAATACTATTGACGTGGCTGCATTTGCAGCTTTTGTCATCTATATGGAGAATAATCCCAGCCTTAAATCCTCAACGAGCCGAAGAAGTCTGTTTCTTCAAAATTTAAGTAAAAATAACATATTCTTTAAATTCGTAATTTTTTTCTAAAATCTATTTTTCTACAAATTGGCATTTACCTTCTTGTAATGAATCATTATTTATTCCCTTGTACACTAATAAAAAAAGTCTGTAAAAATAGAAGAAAAAGTTACAAAAAATTAGTTAAAAATTAGGCTGCAGAAGAGCAGTAAAGTTAGCACAATTTTTTGCTTAATATTAGTAAAATAAAAACAGCAAAAAAACTGTAAAATCTACTAAGTTTTAGTTGAGTTTTTAGTTGTTTGCTTGAAAACTATGCTCCATCTATTCCTGAAAATTTTTATTATAAATAATAAGCCAACTATATTACAGCTCTGTATTTATAAGATAAATAAAATACAGAGTTGTATCTACTACTTATTTATGTTAATTATTTCTATGTAAATCGTAATGCTATATATCAAAGATTAAAGCGCAATCTAAAAATTGATATAATAGAAAACTAAGTAAAAAATTAATTGAGCACTGCTTTCTCTAAGCTTTCAATATCTATTCATTGTTAAAAGAAAACTATTTTTTAATTATTTTATTATGTTTTTTAAACATTATAAGTTTTTTTAAAACGCAAAATAAAACATTTATTTTAGTCCTTCAATTCAGAAAAAATCTTTACCTTTTTCGAAAAACTCTTGCATATTTTTTAGTTTTATGTTTCATTAATTTATAATAAAACCAATTGCATAAGTTTCTAAACATTTTTCTAATATGACGTGTTTACTTCACTTTTATATTTTATACTTACACAATATAAAAAAAAAAAAAACACAAATACTGAAACGCAAACATCGTATTGCAACGACTTCTGCTGGTTTGGATTATCAAAATAATATTTTAAGACTTAAATAAATTCACCAAAGAAAATTTAGTTACATATTAAGTATTTCATCAAGTCAAAACAGCAAAATGTTTAACTAAAATCTCAATTTGAACTCAAAATTGTTTAAATATTGCAAAGTTGGATTATTAGCGGCTTTACTAATTTTATTCTAACTTTTTTCTATGACTGGATGACACAGATAACCCACTGCTTTTTATTTTACGTAAGGTTGCCAGTAATGTATAACTCATTAATTTTGGGACATTCCATTTAAAAAATGTTAGAATTAAAATTATTTGGTAAGATGTCTTTTTGTTGGATAATTTGAACTACAGTCTAACCAAGCTATATCTCAAACCAAACATATGGACATTTTTCAAAAATTTTTCATATTGATGAAACTGACTAAATTTTGCAAGAATTATTTTATTTTGAGCTGCAAAGAAAAAAGCTGACAGATTTACTTTAACGATAAATCTTTTTGTAAAATTTCAGAACTCAAAATTTTTCATTCTTAAGGGATTATTAGTTACACCTTACAACTCAAAATCGTATAATATAAACTCACTACACTTGGAGGATTTCACACTATATATACTGATGCTGTGCCACCAACACGTAAAAAGCTATACGGTGTTAATTAGAGTTTTTCGCGGGAATTCGCCACATTTTCCAATACCGAAATCCTGGGAAATACTTTGGGAATACCCATGATTTTTTTTTTTTTGTAATGTTATTAATGATTATACTATTTTAAAGAGAAGAACTTCAAAATTGTATAAACGGATAAGATATTTGAAGAATCCTGATATGATGAACATGTTCAAAATATGCACTAAAATGACCAAGAAACTATACTTCTATATGCAGAACACATTTTTTAATTTTTTTCTTTTGCCGAAATTTAGTAAGAATAGGAAGTTTGTTAAAACTAAAGTTACATTGGCGAATGCGGTGCTTATATTATAATAAGTATAACAAAAGTTGTAATTGTAACAATCAATCAATCGGATTTTTATATCTTTTTAATAAAAATACATAAAAATCTAGTTTAGCATTTTTCTCTCAGAATTTTCTCTTTTTTTCTAATCAGTCTGGATGAGTCCATAAAGGGATTTTCCTGCAAAAACTCGTATGTTTAAATCGTGTTATTAACAAAAATAATAACATAATAGTGTACGTTTGCCTAAAATGTAAATTATTTTTCAAAATATTGTTTTTTATTCTGCATCAAAGCATTATAAAAATTGACCAATAAACCGGAGATATTTAGATTTTTATGCAACTTTTTTGCAATTTTGGATGCTTATGTCATATGAATGGGTATTTTTAAAGCAAACTCTCTTACTTTAAACTGTTTTTAATTGAGCGGAAATTCCACGTATCCCGGGAAATTGAAAAATGAATACCGCTTAATTTTCATTCAAATAACCTTAAAATTGTACGCATTTTGATGTGTGTCGCGATAATGTGTGCCCCGATGATGTGTGTCACGATGATGTGCCATAAATATACACGAAGTAACAGCTCCACAAAAATTAAAAAAACTAACGTGATTTTTTTTAAAGAACTTTTTCGCATGGCACAGTCGGCATTGTATTGCCAGGTGGCCCAAATATAGTGTGATTTTTATATTTTACCATTTTACACATTTTTGCAAAAGGCAGCTCTTAAATCTTCTTGTTTTAATTTTTTCGGGTTTTTAAATAAATTTTACACAAATATATCTTTTAAATTTCTCATTTTTTTACCAGAAGAGAGACATTTTGTTAAAGTTTATATCTGTATGCATTTGTATTGATTCTCATTTATTAAGTTTTACCAACAGCTAAGAGGCGCAGAAAAATCTTAAGGATTATAGAGTATATGGGGCTTTCACCATTTGTTGATCTAATTTATCATCCCTTAATTGAAGCCACAATTTGAAAGAATATTATTGTTCTATATATGTTTTGAAATGAATTTGGTCGTGCTTATTTCGATTTTGCCATCAAAAATTGTCTATCAGCTATAAATTTCGCGAAAATCGCGATTTTTTTCTGAATTATTCAAAAGGGTATATATACAACACAAAGTTGACCAGCCCATGAATTCACTAAAATCTTAAAATTAAGATTCGTATTTGTTTTTGATCGAATTTAATGAAATGTTAGTCGTCCTTTACTCAAGAGAAATTTCATTTGGTTTTGAATACAATTACAATTGTAATTTTTCGCGGCATTTGCTGAAATTAATGCACGCGATCGGATTTAGGTTTATTATATTTAGTTTTCCAAGTCGACAAATCCTCATTGATGTGACATTAAAAAATTTAAAATTTTTTTAACCCCAAAAATTAAATGATTTTCAAAAATGTCCATATCTCTAAAGAAGAAATTGAAAGTTTTCAATAATGTTTATGTAGCATAAGTAGTACTTCTGTAGGAAGGAGGTTTTCGATTTTGATTTGGTGTGTGCGGTATTAACAACCCCATTTTTATAAATATCTTTGTTAAAATCTGCACGCAAAAT